>MU570217.1:1949477-2097988 GCA_024362625.1 Silurus asotus
TAAAAAATAAATAAAAATACAAATAAAAAAATTAAATTACCTTCTCAGAGAAAACAGTTTGCTGCAGACTTCATAAAAAAAACTCAAACAAAGACAAATGTTAAAAAATAAATATTTTAATAATATTGCAGAATATAACATAGGTTTATATGTATAGAATTACGCATTCAGGAGCATATAGGAAAGTACACAACGACAGTGTGATAAACCTTGATGAATGAATGAAATACTTTTTCCAGTTACATTTAATGGTGTGGAACATTCCATTACCACGTACGTTACAGCTGCTATGAATAGTTTGCTTTCTCTGGACCAGTAATTCGATTGGTTGAGTGGTTTTCCAAAAGCATCTATATTTCTAATAACCATTTATTCCAGTTCCTAGGTCGAAACAGCTACCACATTAGTTTCTTCAGCAGACACGCCAAAAGATACTTTTTAGTATAAAACTTCTGTATAAATTAAATTTGAAAGCTCATCATATGAAGACAAAAAGGACGAAAGCATACTAAATTGACCCAACCAAAAAAGTACGAACCAATGTAAGCTAGCTAGGCAGCAAACCCACATGCAGTGGTGGACAGTAACAAAGTGAATGTAATTTGTTACTGAACTAAAGTATACCCAAGTAGGGTCTGGTTTTAACTTAGTTTGATTGCTGCTTGGTGGTATCTACTTACACACTACATACAGTTCATTGTCAGTCCAACAGCAAGCAGAACATTTTGAGAGCAATAAATGATGAAAGAAACTCCTGACTCTAACTTGCCACAAGACCCGTGGCCTTATTTGTACAATTTTATGAATTAGTTCAAAAGAAGGTTTTGGGCTCATGTCAATTTTAATAGATATCAATCAATGTTTGACTAATTGTTATTATTCTTTTAACAGATTAGATTTAAGAGTAACATCAGAGTCATTTTTATTTATACATAAATGAAGTTGATTAAGCAAAGACTCGTGACAAAACTGATAATAGGAACATTATAGCCATAATAAATACATCATACTTTGTATACTTAAGTACAATTGTAGGCAAAAACATTTGTACTTTTACTCAAGTGAAAGTTTAAAGTGAGCACATTTACTTTTACTGGAGTCATATTTTACAAAGTGTATCTCCACTCTAACTAAACTACATGGTCTGTGTACTTCATCCAGCACCACCCATGTGGTGAAATGAGTGTATCTCCTTTGAGATCTATTTTCACTACCAGAACAACTAAACACATTTGACCACATCTGTCTGAAATATCTCTTTATTCAATATGTAATTCTTGTTTATTGAAATTATTATATAAAAGCAGTATGGGTGTGGTTACACTGTATTTCAACATGGCTGTGATTTAAGTGTACTACTGCACTCTTGCTCATAGAAAATTCAAGTGAAAAATGCAAAGACCTTGCTTGTTTCTGTAATATAATTGGCCACTTTCAATTTCAAACTATACCCAACTTTTGGATCAGCAAGAATAAACAGCAAAAAGCCTGTTTGTGGTGAATGTGTAATGGTTTTGGTGAGGAGTTTGCTTGATATGAACCGTTTTAGCTTCTTTGCCAGCGAGAGCGTTTTAAATATGACATAGGACAGCACATGGACTTTTAAGAGGCTCACATACCTCTGTGTAATCGTTTTTAAGAAGCATAAACACCCTGGAGTGTCACTCATAGCAGAGAGGCAACAAGGACATGAGGAACAAGCAAAGGGGGACAAGAAGTGGCTCAGAAGGGACCGCATTTAGATCAGGCAGTCTATGTACAGCTGTAGGGGGCATTAAGTTTTCATGCTGTGGTTGTATGATCTGATCTGAGCGGCTCTTATGATCACGCACATGGCAAACACAGGAAGCAGAACAGACCAAGCTGGATTACTCACCACCATCACACACAGAGAAGTCTAGCCTACACACACACACACACACACACACACACACACACACACACACACACACACACACACACACACACACATGCTTTTAAACAATCCTTTTCTCCTTCTGTTGACACAAATAGTAACACAGCTTATATATACTATACCTACCCGTAAATCTAACCTTAGATGGAAACCTTTGGTCCCCACAATGTCAAATCTGTAACATTACACACATGCTTTTAAACAATCCTTTTCTCCTTCTGTTGACACAAATAGTAACACAGCTTATATATACTATACCTACCCGTAAATCTAACCTTAGATGGAAACCTTTGGTCCCCACAATGTCAAATCTGTAACATTTTCCTATCCGTATGGGGGGGGACACTTGATCCCCAGAAAGATACTAATACATGAATAATCATTGGGTGGACAAGGTGATTGTTTCTGACCACATCAGCACACCACAAATGCACGTAATATGTGTGCGTATGAGATTTGGTATATTGAAAATGCCTTATTTTGCGAGATGCATTAAACCTACATTTCTTGCCACCTATGACGCTTGTAATTCTTGCCAAAGTTTAATGTTGCATTTTGATACCTGTGTTAAGATCAGAGATGGGAGGTAACGAAGTGCCAATACTTGTTACTGTACTTAAGTCGATTTTTCTGGTATTAGTACTATTTACTTTTTACTTTTACTTATATTTTTTAGTTTTTACACATATATCTGTATTTTTCTACTACTAACATTTACAGACCAGACTCATTACTATAGTTTGAATCTATTTGTTGACATGATCAATATTTCTTCTTCTCATTGCGTGCAGTTTTCAGACTATTTAGAGAACACTAACAAAACCAAAACCAAAATAACAAATGCAAAAAAAAAATGAACAAATCCGATGAACACAATGACAATTCAGACAAACTGGAAAAGGTAGGTTGAGTTTGTGAATGGAACACTTACCGATCATTGGACAAGACACCTGTCATTCATGATATACAGGAAATACAACAGTATTATGTTTTTATTAAGCAATTAGCCATATAAAACCAATGTGGCAATAACAAGTACAGTTTACATTACAATACACAGAACAGGTGCATGAAAATACAAATATTTACACATATTAAGGAGAAAGAAAAAAAATAGATACATTTATAATAATAATAATACAAGTTAATTAAAAAAAGGATAAAAAATAAACAGGGCTATGGTTTATTCTGTAAATCATATTTTTCCATAAAGGACAAAGGATTCATTGCATTTTTCTTTTTATTCACTTTAAGGGCCTTTAAAAGAAATAAACTCATTTTGAAATGCAAAAAATGTTGGTTTTACTTTTAAGTATTTCGATTTGTGTATATAAAAATTTCCCATCAGAAGTATATTATTGACAAGAAAGTAATCTTTGTTATTGTTCATTACAAGTCCAAAGATAATGTACTTCACAGTGAAATTTCTTTGATGGGAAACCTTTGGGTAAAGCCAGTTATAGATATCAGACTATAAAGCGTCTGAAGTACAACAGTCTTCGGCAGGAGAAAGTTGGAACGCATGTGTAAAAGTGTACAAACGAATCTTTATGTCATGATATTCTGCAGCTTCTCCAACATCACTGCATATGAATGTCCTTCCTCAAAGTAGCTTTGAATTAATTCCATTTTCTCTCTTGCTTGCCAGTGTTTACTTCTGTTATTTTCTTATATTTAAAGGTGCACTAATCTAAATAATAAATAGTTGAAAATAAACGGAGAACTTTACACATGTACAAGAAACAAAGATTTAAGATTTCATACTTCCTGTATATCTTGAATGACAGGTGTCTCGTCCAATGATCATTAAGTGCTCCATTCACAAACTTTTACAAACTATTATCTGAATTTTCGTTGTGTTTTTGGATTTGTTATTGGTTTTTGCATTTGTTATATCGTTTTCCGATTTGTTAGTGTTTTCTAATTTGTTAATTTGTTTTCCGTTTTGTTAATGTTTTTTCCACTTTTCGGCCGGTGTAATTCTGCGTACACCACAGATGTAGACTAGTTTACAAATATAACAATGACCATGACAGAAGCAACAGGAAATATGGGTTTAACGTAGATGAGACAGAGGGAGTCATGTAAATATGACTGAAAACGGAGACATTCCTGATCACCTGATCATCATTATCATCTTTTTTCTGCTTGTGTAAAATATGGTGGTTGTTCAGCCTGGATGTTTTTATTAGGTAACAAAATTTTAAATTATTTTGTAATAATTAGCGCGACACTAAAACAGGTTGTAGTAATGGATACGTTTTACATAAGTACATGTCAGAACCCAAACTTCTTTACTTTACCTTGAGTGACAAAGTGTAGTCGGTACTTCACATTTTAAAACAAGTCTTTTAAAACAATCTGTACTTCTACTTGAGTGAAAGATGTGTGCACTTTTCCCATCTTTGGTCTAGACAGGATACTGGTCTGTTACTGGTTGTGCGATGTAATAGATAGAAAGCAGTATGGAATAGAAAGAATAGAAAGCAGTGTCTTTTCACTTTGTGTCATTTGTTTCCATAAATATTTTCCATAATGCTCACATTTACCGCAGTGTGTTAGAAATGCAGCGCAGCAGCACATTTACAAACTTCCACTGCAGTGCAATTCTGCAACTCTTTTGTCTCCTCAAAAGCTTCGGATCAATCCTGGTGGAAATTTACCCATAGCTAGTGCCTCACCTGTAAAGTCGAACTAACCGATCAGAGAATGATGGGTAATGTATTTCCTCAGTAGCGTAAAACATACAACCATCAGCTATTACATTAAAATTCAGAGTATCCAGTAGTTAATACCTACCAAATGTGGTCCAGGGAAACAGGGTCATGGGCACCCAAGGTTTATTGATGTGCATGAGGAGCAAAGGCTAGCCTGTATGATCCAATTCCACAGAAGAGTACTGCAAATTGCTAAAAAAAACAGAAGCGGACCATGGTGCAATGGAAGAAGAAGGGCGGCCTGGTCGGAATAGTGTTTTCTTTTACATGATGTCACAGGTCAGGTGTGTGTGTCGCTTACCTGGGGTAGATATGGCAACAGGATGCACTACAAGAACAACCTTGCAAAGAGAGTATGATGCTCTGGACAATGTACTGATTGAAAACCTCAGACCTATATGGATGTTGCTTTGACACACACCACCTATCTACATTGTTGCAGACGATGTACACTTCTTCATGGCAACAGTATTTCATAAAGACATTTTGGGCAAGACAATGCTCCCTGACACACTGCAAAAAAAACCTAGTTTAAAAATAGTCTGAAGAATATAACAGAGTTCTAGATGTTGTCTTAGAATCCAAATTCCTGAGATCCCAATCAGATTAAACATCTAGTAGAGGTACGATCCATAAAGGCCCCACCTAGCAACTTACAGAGTTTAAAGGATCTACTACGAACATGTTGGTGACAGATACCACAGCACACTTTCTGTGGTCTTGTGGAGAGATAGAGAGATCTACACAATATTAGGCAAGTGTTTATAATGTTATGGCTTATTGGAGTATATAGACATACAATATCATTTCTGGAATCTCGCTTCCTTTACAGATGGGAAAAATCATAAACTTCCCTGTGTGCCAAAATTAGAACAAGCTTTAAAGCATAGCCTTTTTTTTTTTTTTTTTTTTTTTTTTTTTAAACGTGTGATTATTCAGAAGTGTTTGGAGCTCCCCTTGTGTGACAGACACTAAACCGAAACCCATTACAACAACATATCTGTGTGAAAATTCAGTGAAGTGTTTTCAGTAACACTTATGCAAATCTGAGTTTTAAATCCAGCCTGTCTTAAATGGGATGCAAAACTGGATTGTCGGAATTCCCCTCCGAGGGTGTTTCTGTCTAGACGACGTAGATCCATGTGCGAGATCGCGATTTCTCACACTCCTACAGGAGTACACACAGATTTCTGTAGCCACCTACATGCAGCCAAATCAGTAGAGCTGGATGAATCCAATGACAGAATCACAGAAAGCACAATCATACATTCCTGTGTTAAATAACAAAATATTTGGACACAGTCAGCATCCTTTGGATTTGCAGTTTCAAAATGCTGTCGCGCTGGAACAAATGCATAGTTGCAGTCCGAATAAAGTCCAATTACACAGGATGTGATGCATGACAGCACATATGCAATGGATCTGAATTCCGTTTACCTCCATCTGCTGATAATGTGCTTACAGTATAACAAATACCTTTTTCCTTCTTCTTTTTTGTCAATAAGATTAACCTCTGCATTATATAGAGTGTGTGTGATGTGATGTTTCCCTGAGCACATGCAGTAACCCATGTGATAAAACAGTATTCCTCATAAACCCACATTTCAAATAAAATGGAAATAATTTACATGCAGGGGCGGGAAGTACTGAAGTACAAATACTTCGTTACGGTACTTAAGTAGATTTTTCTGGTATCACTACTTCATTATTTATATTTCAGACAACTTTTCACTTTCACCCATTACATTTTTAACACAAATATCTGTAATTTCTACTTCTTACATTTCGAATCCAGACTCATTACTTTAATCTGTTAGGTGACATGATCAATATTTTTTCTTTTCATTGCACACCGTTTTCAGCCCGTAAACCTATTTCTTATCATTGCACGAACTTTTTCAACCTTTAACTGTGTAACGTAGTGTAATGTAGTGTAACATTTCCTTGCTATCACGCACCACAGATGTAGGCTAGCCTACAGAGCTAACAACAAGCAAGGCAGAGGGCAACAAGAAGTTTGGGGTTAACATTGATGAGACAGAGGGTGTCAGGTGATATAAACATGACTGAGAACAGAGACTTTCCTGATCACCTGATCATCATTATCTTTTATCTGCTTGTGTTCTATATGGTGGATGTTCAGCCTGAATACATTCATTAGATAACAACATTTTTATTAGTTTCATATTATATATTAATTTGATGTGAGGTCCAGTAACCAGTGTGACACTAAAACAGGTAGTAGTAATAACTGCTTTTTTACCTTTACTTTTTTCATGTCAGAGCCCAAACTTCTTTACTCAAACTTGAGTGAAAAAGCGTAATCAGGACTTCAGCGTATACCAGAGTCTTTAAAAGATGAGTATCTGTACTTCTACTTGAGTAAAGGGTGTGTGCCATCTCTTTACACTTTTCCATATGTATGGAAATAAAATCATAATTGCAAAATACAAAAATGGAATCAGAAATCTACTCATTCTGAAGCAGAAAAAAGATTATAAGTGAGGTGGTAGCTCAGTGGTTAATACACTGGACTCTGGATTGGAAGGTCACAAGTTTGAATCCCAGCACCACCAAGCTGCCACTGGTGAGCAAGGCCCTTAACGCTCAACTGCTCGATTGTAAGTCACCCTGGATTAGGGAGTCCGCCAAATACCATCATTGTAAATGTAAATGTACATGTAGAATAGCAGTGCTGTGGAACAAGGAACAGAATCACTACACAAAGCACTCATAACGCTATTACAGCACAGCGAAATCAGAATCACTTTAGTGAATCATAAACGAACAATCCCATTTCTAGAAATGCAAATACATTTTTTTTTTTATTACATTGCATCACAAACAGCACAAAGATCACAATCGTAGAACCATGCGAATTAACGGGAATCACCCAGATTAGGATGGGTCTACTTTTCAGACTGGTTCCTCTTAAGAATTCTTCCTCTTGTCATCTCAGAGTTTTTCCTTGACAGCTTGCTCATTAGGGATGAATGTATTAATCTGAATTAAAAAGTATTTAATCCAGAATTCTGTAAAGCCGCATAGTGAGGATGCACTGTGTTACAATAGCTCGATAAATAGAATAAAATTTTATTGAAATTAAGGATGGAATTGAAAACTGAACTCAGTAGTGGAATCCCAGCATGACAGAAAGGGTGAATAAGGAAATGGTAATGGAGGCATAACGCACAACGGTAAATGGTAACACAGTGAGAGCCCTACATTGACAGAAATAGCCACGGTAACAACTCCACAGCTCCTTGGAAACAGAATCACAGCTGCTTGGAGTCAGAATCACAGTTCCTTGGAAACGCAATCACAGTGCAATAATAACAGAATCATAGCGCTATGGTAACAAAATCAGAACGACATAAATGAGTTATCAGTCTGAGGATTATTTCTCTTTTGCAGAGGCACAAAGCAGAAGCAGCGAACCAGATTTAATGTGCTACAGCAGGGACGTGCACATACACGTGTGTGTGTGTGTGTGTGTGTGTGTGTGTGTGTGTGCACGCACAGCACAATCTACTGTGCATAATAAAGCCGGTCGGTTGCTGCAGCAGACGTGTGAGACGGCACGCCTGAACTCATTCCCACTGCTGAAGCCGATCTGCTGGCTGTCGCACTGCTTTCTGTCAAAGCTGATAGCTGTTAGCCACGCTGTTCAACGCGTCTGCATTTCAGTCACACACAACCATGGAGGGAATTTGTCAATTTGTCATCTGGAAAGCATGAGAGTGTGGCTGTGACGCTGGGTTGCAGGACATTATGAGTTGCCTCACATATCACTGTAAGTCTGAAGGACTCCTCTAGTACAATCAGGCAATTCTAAACTTTCATATGATAATAATCAGTTCTTTTTGCCATTTACTATTCAATTTCCACAACGTGATGCGTTTAAAAAATGGCAGTGATAGCGCCTAGTGCACACGATACGTCAAACTTTCATTTTCCTCAGAACATAATTACGGATTTGCCTTCATCAAGAACATATGTGATATTGAAATTTTTCCAAAATAAGAAACCTAAGAGAACAGCTGTCCTTATGGTGCCTGCAAAATCTAGCAAACATCATCGCAACAGCTCAGGCACTAAAAATACTGCCAAACAAAGCAGCTTTCACTTGACTGGAACACATAATAATGGTGAGTTTTAAGACATAATGAGCCAGTCTTCAACACACCAGGTGTTAAATGTTATTCATTATTATACCACAAGGCTGATTTGACTGCTCAGAAGGTGTTGATTAATTTCCTCTAACAGCACCTGTGCACATAATATAAATCACAGGTTAATCCAATATAATATGGTTTCTATATGTGCACATGATTACATGTGTTACATATTAATGTATTGATAGTCTTGACCGAAGAAGGCTTTAGATCTAATAGGAACTTTATAAGTCTGATACGTCCCTTTAAAAGTTGCCTGTTTTGGGTGTGTTTAAGCTTTTAGTCTGAGATCACTTCTGTATACTGAACTGCAAAACTTCTAGAATCAATCAAATAGTATCAATCATGTCAATTCACACAGGATCAAATTGACCTACACTATATGGACACGTTTAGGACACCTAACTTTTCTAGCCATATGTGGTTCTATATTTGTGTGCAGGTGCATTAAATGTTCCCTTTACTTGAATTTAGAGTCTCAAATCTGTTTAAGCATGACAATGTTTTTGTGTACAAGGCAAGTCCATGAATATATGGTTTACATGGGTTGGAGTAGAAGATCTTGAGTGGTCTGCTATAGAGTTCTGACCTCCACCCTTCTGATTACCTTTAGGTTGGGTAGAATTGCTGACTGCACCACAGGCCTCCTCACCCTAAATCAGCACATGACTTTACTAACACTCTTGTGGCTAAATGAGCAGAAATCTCGACAAACACACTCCATAATCTGGTGGAACATCTCTCCCAGAAGAGTGGAGGTTATTATAACAGCAAATGGGGACTAAATGTAGAATAGGATTGTTAAAAAACACATGAATTTTACAGGCATGGTGTCCAGAAACTTTTGTCCACACAGTTTAATTCTCCTGGGGGTTTTATATAAATGTAAAATATGATGTAATCTTTCTAGGCTATGCACATAAAGTCTGTAATAGTTATTCAAGTGGAATTAAAATTCCAGTAATACAATTATATAATTTATATATAATTATAGTTATATTCATATAATTTTATAACTGTTATGCATTAAAATCTTGAGAATAAATATAAACAAACAAATAAATATATATGTATGTATATATATATATATACATAAAAGATTCTAAACAGATACACAGCTCAGGCTAGGAAAAACAGGGCATGGTAACACCCGTATGAGAGACGTAAGAGAAAGACAGACTCTTCTGATGAACCTGTTTCTCCCTACAGCCCTAATTACAGAGTCAACTTCACCAAGCAGCATAGTGACTCATCACACACACACACACACACACACACACACACACACACACACACACACACAGCAAATCAGTACGTCACAACTGTGGCATAGTTGAAGCTATGAGTTGTTCTGCTTCAACATAGAGCTCAGGTAAGATTTGATCCACGAACTGAGAGAGTGACACACAATTAAGTGCTGAACAAAGTGATAAATTCAAGATATTATAAAACATACAAGCCAATAATTACAATTTTTGGTTTATTTTAGCGCTTAAGTACTGCAATATTTCAGATTATTGAGATCATTTCCTTTGATTTTTGCTTCTTATCTTTGTTCTCTACAAAGTAGGTCATCATCTTGTAGCTTATTTTGAGCGAATGTGCCACAGCTGGAATTGAAGTCTTTATATCTCCCCTAGCATGACATTAACAATGCAATTTAAGATTCCTTGGTCATGGGGTACTACTACTACTACTACTACTACTACTACTAATAATAATAATGATGATTATCCAAAAAGACATGCTGTTATAAGGGGGAACAAATCTACAGCGACATTTCCGCATACTTTTCCTATAACAACATGTCCTGAAATATTTTTTTTCTCTTATAACATAAGTTCAATATTTATTATTCACACGTTACAATATGTCAGTGAAAGTTTCTATCATTTACATCAGGTTATATACAGACAACTCTACCCCAGCATCTTTTTCTTTTATACCTTGAAGAAAGATATGCTAAAAAAAAAATGTGTACAGGGCTTTGATATGTCGGAGTTTAATCAGCTTTAGGTTTTGGGTTTTGAACCGTTTTGAAAAAAATGGCCCATAAAACAATCCATTCACGACCCTCAGTCACCTAGCACAAAACAGATTAACACTTGACTTTTTTAATGACAGCACCTGCTATAATGCAGTGACAATAACAGCTAGCATCACAATAGTTCTAGATACAATCAAAATGTATATTCATTCTACGACGATCTGTTCTGTTACACTGTAATAATATTTGGCCTGATGTAGAGCATGTAAAGCTGGTTGAATATTGTACCAGATTCTCAGAGTCAATGAAATGAAACTAAATTGCAGACAGATCAGTTAGTGTGTGTGTGTATGTCAGTATGTACAGTATTTGGCTACTGCCAATTAATCTGAGCCCTAATATAAGTATAGATTTGAGTATAAAAAAAAATAGGGCATAGTCTGTATAGTTAAAAGCTCTTAACTGATGATAAGGACTGGGTAGAGAACCATCTCTAAAAAGGAAACACACTGTTGTAGAATTTTAATGTAGAAGTTATCAAAAAGGACAAACTGAAAGTACGCAATAGTCAAATGAATCTAAACTTATGTGTTGCGCGATAGGAACACAGGCAAAAAAGAAATGAACACGTCTCAAGGCTTTTGCTGTTCTCAATCAGTCCTCTTTGATAGCACAGTGCTGACACATTGTTCTATACTGATTACATAAATATTCCTACCTGCTCCCTAATTCAATGACAATAATGAATACCTGAATTATTCAGGACAGGTATACAAGGCTACATCTCATAGGATTGGAGCTTATACACTGGCCTTGAACATGATATTAGTACAGAATAAAAAAGATAACAAAGCATGCACATAGAAAATATAATATATTCTTTAGCCAGGCAAGTGCAAAGTCCTATGTTTTGTTCAACTGAGCAGGCTTTGGACTTGCATATTGTTACAAGGCTAGTTAGTTAGCTAACAGGAGTGTAAAGTAGCAATACAGAACAATATATTGACCTGTTCGCTACTGGGCTCTAGGACTTTCAATATGTCTGCATAATAAATGATACATACACCAGGCTGCATAATAAAATCACTTTTTAATCATAAAACCATGCCTAAATTATAGAGTGTTATAAATTATTTGAACCCACACTTCTTTTTTTCAATAGTAGTTCTGCTTTCTCTATCCTGAATCAGGAGAGGCTACGAATGAAACAGTAGACTAAAACAAAATGCTTTATTGATCAAATATATGTAGAATGCACCAGCACTAATACTGAGAGTTAGAAGTATACAACTCTAATAGAACAGGAATAAATGCACATGTGAATTGGGAATGATTTGGGCAGGTGTTCTGAATGCTCTAAGGGTCATGAGTACAAATCCCAGAACTGCCAAGCTGCCACTGCTGGGCCCTTGAGCAAGGCCCTAATTCTCAACAGCTCAGGTGTATAAATAAGAATTTTTGGCCTAATGCCATGAATGTACTGTAAATATTACTGACTGTTCCTAAAAGCCCTGCCACTTCTTCCATTTCATCCTCGTGCAAATGTGCGTGAGCACTCCTTACTTACTGTTTATGGTAAACAATTAATGGATGTTTAACTTAATTAACATTACATTTAATACTTTTCTTTATACATTTAACATTAATTAACAATGCTTATAAGGTCTTGCTACTAGAAAAACCTTGGGCCACCATTGAGCTATGCTTTTTCTTCCTATGCAGATGCCAACAAACAGCTCTGACTGCCTAATACATTTACTCTCTCCCCCACACTATCCTCAAACCTAAAATGATGGAAATGCTAATTTTCCTCTCTTTTTTAGGCTCCAGTTCTGGCAGTTGAAATTGTTTCTTTTTTAAAATGGCAAAAAAATAAAAAATAAAGAGAAAAAAAAAAATGGTGGGCAGGGGAAAAATCAATAACAAGTCTAGTGTGAGGTAAATACTGTTTCTTTGTATTCATCATCCTTCATCAGTACCTCACTACCACTACACCATGGCACTAAGACCGTGTATGAAGTAAAGACGCTCGTTTTAGAATCTGGTCCATAGAGACTTCGCAAAACTCTAAGAAACGCCTCTCACCCCTGCAGTAATCTCATACACACCACTTGGATGTAGTAAGTGGGTGTGTTTAGTGAGTCATGGTAGAGCAGTCATGCCATTATCAACCGATGAAGTTGGCTCTTTAGTAAACAGTCATACATGGGTAGTCTGTAGGGGTGTCCACATAGAGGAGCAAAGATGCAGGACCGAGTGTGGTTTCCTGAATGTGAGTGCAAAGAAAGAAAGGACAATTAAGATTGACAGAACAAAATTTTGGAGTCACAGAAAAGTCAAAACAGACATTTGTTTTTTGTCTGGGCACCTAGCAGAAACACAAGCTAACAAGGTTTTTTTTTTATGCTAATACAACGCTATTAGGTGTGTCTAATTGAGATATAACCTGTATAGAACGTCAGTTAGATATGACAGACAAAGAACAGCGATGTATCCTTGGAAAAATTATTTTTATTGACGCACTGCTTAAAATGAATGGATATTTACTAAAAATGAACTGTTAAAGTTTTTAAAAAATTGCATTATACACATAAGTGCAAGAAACATTACGTGATACAGGTGGTAGACCTAAAATGTGCTGAGTCAAACGAGTTAAATACCATTTAACATTCAATTTGCTTAGACAGATAGTATAAAATAAATAAATGAAACTTAGCTTTTACAGTTAAGAAAACATTCACTAATTGGATCAGGTGACCATTAGACAGGAGCCCACACACAAAACAACTCTATGTTCTTTTTTGACTAAAGTTCTCTCTGTCCACCTTAAATTTCCCTTTTAACACATCACTGAAACCATATGTGTGTGTAAGCACTCAGAGAAGCCAAGCACAGGAGTGTGTGTCACGGCCTTGAATGCCTCCAAGCATCTGATCCCTCTATCCACCACTCTATTAGGGCAGTTATTAAAGCGGCCCTGTGACAAAGTCCACAGATTAAAGGAGAATGAATGAGATTAAACAGAGTCTCTGCTACAATCTCGTTTACCTGAGCAGGGCTCGCTATCAGAACGGAAACAAGGAAGAAAACAAACACAGGAAAATAACATGCACACATTTTTTGAATGCCAAAATGTCAAATTTTACGGAACATGTGTCAAAATGAGTCGCATTTTTAAAAAACTGACGTGATGTGGCTTTTAGTATAAATATCTTGGCCTGATGGTCAGTAAGGTCTTGGCCTCTATGCTAGTGTGCATTAAAAATCTGCACTTTCTCTACCACCACTACAAATCAACAAGCTTTTCATCAGATTTTTTTTCCCTTTATCTAAAGAACCTGACGTGTCCCAGACCCCAGCATGATAAAAAACACCTTACACCTTTTAGCTGTTGAGTTAGTGAAAGTAAATTAGGTAGCATCGGTCATACATTTATCTTTTGCTGTTCGTACCATATTTTATTACATTTTCCAATATAAAACTTCCTCCGCACGTTTGATTTGGCACATGTTTTTACGCTGGATGCCCTTCCTAACGCAACCCTCCCAATTTATCCGGCACTGAGAGTGGCTGGGGATGGTTCCCTGACCGGGAATCGAACCCGGGTCGCAGCGGTGGGAGCCACTAGACCACCAGGGGACCTACATTTTCCAATATGATATTGCTAAAAAGGGAAAGGGCTGGATTTTAAAAAAAATTTATTTTGATTCTCCACAAGTGAATCCAACACATTTTTCCTGTTTACATCCATGATACTAAAACCTAAGATGTAAAGTAAGCTAAATACTATTATCTATTTATAGTAATTTATAGTATATATGTATACTCAATATCACCCTGACTTCCTGTTTTATTGAAAATTACATTAAATTGAATAATGCTGCACATTTAAAAATCACATTAAGAGAGCTTTAATGGGCAACCGACAAGGTTCTAGCTAATTAGTGTATGCTTACACGTTAATTACTAGCTTGGAATTGTTGTTTTATTTATGAAATTGCGATCCCCATCACAGAATACGTAAACTCTATTTTTTTAAGGTTTGGATTTTTTTATATTTGAATTTAGAGTTCATATTTTTTTAAATATTAGAACTGTAACTTATTATGGTCTTTGCATTTTACTGTTTCTTCCTAATTTAATCTCGATAAATCACACCCATCAGTACCAGCCCATCGTACCACAGTTACCCACCTGGGAGCTGCATCATGAGGCGCTACTCCACATGTATGACCTCACAACTCGATTATGCAGTCCCTCCTGCGTCATCGTTTGGATTCAAATGTGTGGTTTGGACGACTGGATAAAAACTTTTCTTGAGCCTATCAGGAGGCACTAAATCTTCCCCCCAGCACACAAAAACTACGGTAAAAATTGTTTTTAATGTAATAAATATTTTATACATCATAGAGATATACATATAAATATTTTATACATATATACATATATGTACATACAAGAACACATTTTGCACAAATATACATTCTCTCTTTCTCTCTCTCTATAAACAAAAATTCACTACTTTTGGGAAGTGAAAATCTTTAGTAGCAAAGGCTGAGTCATGAAGCAGAAGCGTCAAGATGTAGTAGGGCTTCAGGATATAAGAATTAATTATTAAAGTATTGTTTTGCATTAAAACAGGCCAACAAAGATCTTACCCACAGCTCAAGTACGTATTTTGGAATTTCCCTATTAAACAACCTATAAAATAGTGAACTGGTTTAACAAACTAGATGTTGACCTGCAGAGTCATGATGTTCAAATCACGATAATATGCACAAGCATCTTCTCAGATATTTAAATTTTACTGCATTAGAACAGTGTAGAAAGGACACTTTGGAATGCTCCTAATAAAAAAATCCGATTATCCACTAAAATCCAATGTACACCAGAATGATGCAAATAATAAACTAAAGAATTGATAAATGGGCTATATAAAGTAATGATAAATTAGCTAAAAGCAATAAATGAAGCTTTGGCTCTGACTTCGTTCTAAAATTAGCTGCTGTGTGAAGCTGGAGCCGATTCATGTGTGCTTTGATGTACATGTGAGCGTGAAGGCCGCCTACGCAATCCTCATCCAGCCTGCGCTGCTACAGCTGAGAAGAAGAAAAAAAGAAAAAGAAAGAGAGAAAGATGCATGCTGTCTGTTGCAGAGGCAAGTGTGCTTATTGGCCATTTAGTTCCCATCCATCCATGCATCCATCTGACCAACCATATATCCATCTATTGGCAGAATGTTTAAGGTTGTGGTCAATGTGAAGCAATATGAGAACATTGTGTGCATGTACATGCGTGTGTGTGTGTGTGTGTGTGTTTGCAATCTGCACACTCTGACCTACAATGTACCCTCTCCACTGGACTGCATGTCTTATAGCAACTCTGCTAGGTGACAGGAACGTGGCTGCAGCCCCATTTTTATCATGCCTAGCTTTACCTGGTTTTTAGGTCAGCACTCACAAAGTTGACAGAGCTAAAAACAAAAAAAAAAAGCAGGTGTGTTTAGGAGTTTGTGATCTGATACGAAAACACTCAGGGAGCCAAGAACATGCACACAACTACAGCCACTCCTGATAGCTGAGGAGATATATAGAGCTCTCGCTTAAACTCTCCTGAATCTGAGCATGATTGGAGAAAAAATATAAAATAAAACAACACAGCGAACCGTGCCTGTGTACAACCTGACAGTTGTGTGTGTATGTGTGTGTAGGAGAGATATAGAGACACCGGGTGGAGATTTCTAAAAGGTCAGATGATTATGGGTGCAGGGGTTTTGTGTTTGAGGAACAAATATATTCCACGGATGCCGTTTCTCATCTCGATGAGCTTTTTTGGTGAAAAAAGCACACAGACGCAATGTGACACTCGCAGTCAGGCATGCGCCAGAATTACATTTTTAGATGACAGTAATTGCTTAATCACTTATCATAGATTAGAATAGACTTTATTTGTCACATATATTTTACAGCACAGTGAAATTCGTTCTTTGCATATCCCAGCTTGCTCAGAAGCTGGGGTCAGAGCACAGGGTCGGCCATGATACGGCGCCCCTAGAGCACAGAGGGTTAAGGGCCTAGCTCAAGGGCCCAAGAGTGGCAGCTTGGCAATACTGGGGCTTAAACCACGGACCCTCCGATCAAAACCCAGCACCTTAATCACTGAGCTAAAGAAAATGGCAGCATGTTCAGCTGCTCTCAATATCTAATTAATATCACACCACTGGCAAATACATTACTGATATCAAACAATCAACTGTTTATTTGATAAATTCTGTTTTTACCAGCTTAAAATAATTTTGCCAAATTGTTGTGTTTTTTTTTAATCATGCAGTGCTACTATAAATGTGCTCTGGCAAACGCTTTATTTATAACACCAAAAAGAACAAGAGTCAGTTTAAGTAGCTTGTGAATAAGCTGGGGGAAATTCAGGAATAATGAAGTCCAATCATCCAATTATCCAATCAGAGAGCGAGTAAATTCAGCCAGTTAACACGATGCAAGTGTCGACTATGCACCAATTCAAATGTTAGCAAATTATTAAACATTTATTATGAAAAATAGTGAAAAAAGAATAACTATCATATGAGGTTTTGAGAGTGGTGTTTAACACAAATTCCTGTGAGCAATATTTAAAAATAGGATTTTAAAGGCTGAGTTGCAGCCAGGTGCTGCTAATTAAATGTCCTCGATCTATTGATCATCAGCAAGTGTGACCACACCTGTAAACGTTTTAGCAGTTTGCAGGCCTGGAGCATTCAGGTGTATGTTACCACAATGCTAAAGAGGAAGACAGCAATGATCATCAAAACAAATCAAACAAATGCACAATGCAGCTCTAGTTTCTTTTTATATCCCTGCCATTGGGCACAACATGCAGTTTTTAAGGTTTCTATTATTGAGGGAAAACAAAATCCAAAACTACATGGCCCCATGTGAAAAAGTGTTTGCCCCCCTGTTAAAACTGTGGTTTATCACACATGAGTGGAATGTCTCCAGCCACACCCAGGCCTGATTACTGCCACACCTGTTCACAATCAAGAAATCTCTTAAATAGCACCTGCCTGACAAAGTGAAGTAAACCAAAAGATCCTCAAAAGCTAGAAAGCATAACGAGAGCCAAAGAAATTCAGAAACAAATAAGAAAGAAAGTAATTGTGATCTATCAGTCTAGAAAAGGTTATAAAGGCATTTCTAAAGCTTTGGGATCCACCATTCACCAACAAAAGCCATTATTTACAAATGGCGAAACCATGGAACAGTGGAGAACCTTCCCAGGAGTGGCCGTCCGACCAAAATTACCCCAAGAGCACAGCGATGACTCATCCAAGAAGTCTCAAAGACCCCACAACAACATCCAAAGTACTGCAGCCTCAGTTAAGGTCAGTGTTCATGACTCCACCATAAGAAAGAGACTGGGCAAAAATGCTGCATGGCAGAGTTCCAAGACGGAATCACTGCTGAGCAAACAGTAAAATATGTTGGTGGTAGTGTGATAGTCTGGGGCTGTTTCGCTGCTTCAGGACCTGGAAGACTTGCTGTGATACACAGGCTTTAACGAAAGACACGTTACACACGGTGTAACTGGTGAAATATGTTGTGCTTCCTTTAGGAGCATAGCGGTATTTTGGGAATAGCCTGCCACTGCATGCTGCCGGTATTACTGCGTGTGTTCAACTTAACTCAACTCAACTCAACTTTATTAATCCCCGAAGGGAAATTTAGATGTCACAGCAGCACAACCATACAATGAATAAATTAAAACAACTTTAAAACAACATTCACAAACAACATAAAAACTCGTTCTCCAGTATCAAGTTGCAAAGCATTGTAATTATATACAAAAACATAAATCCTAAAAAGTATGTCATCTTAAATAACACTGATTATACAACCTAATTGCCGTTGGGAAAAAAGACTTCCTATAACGCTCCCTGTAACAGCGTGGATGGATCAATCTTAAGACGAGGAATATGTCCTTATTATTTTCTGATGCTCATTTCTAAGTTTCTTTGACTAACCCTTAATGCTGTTGCCAAGAAAAATAAAAAAGCACAAGTTTTGGAAAGCTGTCTGTGCTTATATGATTTCTGTTGCAACTGGAGTTAGCACGCTATCCCTTAACCCAGACTCAACGCATTACAACGTTTCGTATCTAAACAGTAGCCGACCAAGAAAGTCGTTCACTGTCTTCCTCCTTCCTTTCACAACTATTTCTCTCGGGAGTTTATCTTTTGTCACCGTCGTGTGTTTAAAAATCACCCGGTGAAAGCTTTTCTCCCGATGCCGTGCAGCTCAGAAAACAGGTGAGGTGCGTTTTTTCGTTTCCGTTTGGAAATTTCATTGGTCTAATGTTATGTCGGTCAGTTTTTTGGCTTGAAGTTTGTGAAATCGGGAAAAACCCAGGAAAAATCCATCAATTAGCCGCTTTGTTGTTTAAGCCGCGGGGTTCAAAACGTAGGAAAAAAAGTAGCGGCTTATAGCCTGAACAATACGGTAGTTTGATGATCTGAAACATTAAAGTGTGACAAACGGGGAAACCCCCCCAAAAAAACAGTTCAATCAATTTCACACCACTGTATATACACATCTCATTCTGTCTAATATATCTTATATGCTGTGCTAACATGTCCCAGCTACAGGTAAAGAATGTGTGCATTTTTAAATTGATCACACTGAAAGGAGGGGTGGAAATATATGAGCAGTTGTCCTTTGTTACTATTATTAAGAATTATTTTTGAATATTTATACTCATTTTTAAATCAGAAAACAGTTTTTTTTTAAAAGAAAAAACATTCTTCCTTATATTTCTATTTCTATTTACATTTTCATTGTATTTGTTACTATACTCATTGTACTTGTTACTATAAAAGCCTTATCTCCTCTTATCCCTGCATGCTGTACATTTGATCCCATGCATTTATTTACCTTAAAGTTAAAAGCATGCAATCAAATTCATAAATGCAAAAAAAAAAAAAAAAATTTATTTGGGCCATTTCATCATCAGCAGTAATTTTGTGTTTAAAAAACCAACATAATTTATAGAGAGTGTGAGGGTGGCTGACCTGAGCTTGTGGACCAGTGTTTGCAGGCATGATTATTTAGCATGGAGCATGAGGTGCTGCGAATTGTGAGCCCACAAAAACACTCAACAGTGACATGAACATGCTTGCTCGGCTGAAATACAGTTTTTTCATAAATCAAGTTTAATCTTGAGACTTTTGGGGTGGGAATAAGATGCATGTTCCTACAGCTCTGTGTGATTCCTCTCAACTATTGTCTCTTCTTCTGGAAACAGATCTCATTCAAAATGGTGGTTAAAAACAGTAAAAGAAAAATGAATTGTCAATGAACAAAAATAATAATAAAATGCCAGAAACATGCAAACACTAAGACATTTTAATGCTGACTAATTTTAGAAATAAAAAATGAACTTAAACACTGATTTAAATATACGACATTTAAGAGTCTTTTAAAGGGATCTTGTGCTGTCTCCCTGTTAGGACACTATATTTCAGGAAAAGCCTGCCTACCCAGCCTCTTTACCCAGAATGCAAATGAAATCCCGTATTGAAGCATCTGGTATAACGACTGCGCGTGGTGAATGTCATGATGTATTATTGGTGCCTACCTATTTGTGCCACAGTGTTACCACAGAGCAGCTGTATGAGGATATGAAGTCTAATACTACTTATTAAACACAGGATTACTACACATCTTACAAAAGACTTAAGGCAGATCCTCAATCTGCTTGTTTATCATTTATGTGACATTCATTTCTTTTTTTCCAGATCACGCACTCACACACACACACACACACACACACACACACACACACACACACACACACAATTTCATTTCTGCATCCAGGATGACCACATCTATCCGCCAAAGACTGAGCGACACTCTCGCTCGTCGAGCCGCTGCATGCACGTCAGGCTCCGAAAACCAATTGGACTGAGAGTTGCCATGCCAACCAAAGCTCCCTTCAGTCCCGGAGAAAAGTGCGTGTCGCAACACGTGACCTTGCGGCCATTGGGGAAGACAGAAAGGGAGGTGGAGACGTAAAGCTGCAGCCTTTCGTGGGCTCATGGCTGCGATGGCAGTGACTTGAATGGCACATTCATGGCACGGCCCACACAGATCTTTATAATCTCTATTCTCACACCCATGTCAACTGACGAACGCTTTTCAAGAGGTTAAACTCAATGTTGTCTAAGTTGGTGGACATGATATATATTTAGCATTAATGATATTGTCTGATAGTACTAAAAAAAAAAAACAGCTGCCAGGCAAATCACTAGATTAATGTATGTATTCTGATGTTTTTCCTTTTATATTAAGAGCTCATTAACTGAGACTTGTTTGCTATGGCACATAATCTAAGCCCAATAATAAACACATTTAAAAAGCGGTATTATTTAATCCGTAATTACCGAGCGTCTTCGAGGAGACACCGATTTAACATTTAACAAAGAAGTCTCCAGTCTCAGTCCAACCTTCAGGACAGAGGACTTTGCACTATATTTGTTTATACCATGATATATATATTTTTTTATTGTTGTATTAACCTGAAAAAAAGACACAAAAAGACTAGTGAGGATAATGGCTGTTTATAGCTGCTGTCTTATTCGTGGAAGGAAAACATTTTGATACTGTAAGCTTATAAAATGTACCATACGCCATTAAAACAGGAATCACTCACACTTTGCTGGTGAATAAGATGGAAAAAAATCTAAGACTGCACTCATAGAAAAAGAATCAACTTTGAGGTAATGAGAGGGAGTCTGCTTAGAAATGGGCAACATTACACCAGCACTTGATTCAGTTCCTGAAATAAAGAAGTATCTTTTGTTACCTTATGCAACAAAGGGGCAGTAACAATATCAAATCGAAATAAAGCAAATTTTATCTGTCACATACACATACATACACTCTTTATGTCACCCAAATGAGGATGGGTTCCCCTTTTGAGTCTGGTTCCTCTAAAGGTTTCTTCCTCATAACCTTTAAGGGAGTTTTTCCTTGCCACAGTCGCTACGGCTGTTTATCAGGGATAAATACACACCGTTCACCCTAACTGTTAAATTCTGTAAAGCTGCTTTAAAACAATGTCTGTCGCTATAGAAATAAACTTGACTGGACATACAGAGTACGATATGCAGTGAAATGCTTTTTACGACAGTCCGGCGTTCAAGCATAAAGGAAAAATAAACTGAGGAAAAAAAGAAGGTAGATAAATAAAAAGTATAACCTATGTATAATATGAAATATATGAAGATAGATGTGACAATATGTGTATGTACATGGATGCGTATGACAAAAAAAAAAAACAGTAACATTTAAAGTGATTAACGTGATTGTCCTTAAAGTGTCCGTGTGCAGTATGGTGTGGTATAAAATATTTAGAGGTGTTCATGATAATATTGCGATACTCTATAACTGATTATTACCGTGTTTACTTTTGCCAGGAGTAACTAGTCCTAGAATTGTATATAGAAGACTAAAAACTTAAATATGAAAAATGTACGTTTAGGACCTTAAATATGAATGCTATTATGCTAGCACAAATATATAAATCGAACAAGAAGCAAAAAGTGCAAAAGCAAAAAATATCAAATCAAATATAAATATAAAATCAAATATGAATATTAATATGAATATTAATGAGTACAGCATCCACAAAACTGTATATATATGTATCCATTACAACTGTGTATGTGTAATGAGTGTGTGGTACAGCAGTAGTATGTGTAATATGAGTGTGTGTGGTACAGCAGTAGTATGTGTAATATGAATGTGTGTGGTACAGCAGAAGTATGTGTAATATGAATGTGTGTGGTACAGCAGTAGCATGTGTAATATGGGTGTGTGTGGTACAGCAGTAATATGTGTATGTGTAATGGGTGTGTGGTACAGCAGTAGTATGTGTATTATGAGTGTGTGTGGTACAGCAGTAGTCTGTGTATGTGGAATATGAGTGTGTGTGGTACAGCAGTAGTTTGTGTATGTGTAATATGAGTGTGTGGTACAGCAGTAGTATGTTTATGTGTAATATGAGTGTGTGGTACAGCAGTAGTATGTGTATGTGTAATGAGTGTTTGGTACAGCAGTAGTATGGGTAATATGAATGTGTGTGGTACAGCAGTAGTATGTGTAATATGAGTGTGTGGTACAGCAGTAGTATGTGTATGTGTAATATAAGTGTGTGGTACAGAAGTAGTATGTGTAATGAGTGTGTGTGGTACAGCAGTAGTAAGTGTAATATGAGTGTGTGTGGTACAGCAGTAGTATGTGTAATATAAGTGTGTGTGGTACAGCAGTAGTATGTGTAATATGAATGTGTGTGGTACAGCAGTAGTATGTGTAATATGAATGTGTGTGGTACAGCAGTAGCATGTGTAATATGTGTGTGTGTGGTACAGCAGTAATATGTGTATGTGTAATGGGTGTGTGGTACAGCAGTAGTATGTGTATTATGAGTGTGTGTGGTACAGCAGTAGTCTGTGTATGTGTAATATGAGTGTGTGTGGTACACCAGTAGTTTGTGTATGTGTAATATGAGTGTGTGGTACAGCAGTAGTATGTGTATGTGTAATGAGTGTTTGGTACAGCAGTAGTATGGGTAATATGAATGTGTGTGGTACAGCAGTAGTATGTGTATGTGTAATATAAGTGTGTGTGTGGTACAGCAGTAGTATGTGTAATATGAGTGTGTGTGGTACAACAGTAGTATGTGTATGTGCAATATGAGTGTGTGTGGTGCAGCAGTAGTATGTGTATGTGTAATATGAGTGTGTGGTACAGCTGTAGTATGTGTATGTGTAATATGAGTGTGTGGTACAGCAGTAGTATGTGTAATGAGTGTGTGTGGTACAGCAGTAGTATGTGTAATATGAATGTGTGTGGTACAGCAGTAGCATGTGTAATAAGTGTGTGTGGTACAGCAGTAGTATGTGTATGTGTAATAAGTGTGTGGTACAGCAGTGGTTTGTTTAATATGAGAGTGTGTGGTACAGCAGTAGTATGTGTATGTGTAATGAGTGTGTGGTACAGCAGTAGTATGTGTAATATGAGTGTGTGGTACAGCAGTAGTATGTGTAATATGAGTGTGTGTGGTACAGCAGTAGTATGTGTAATATGAATGTGTGTGGTACAGCAGTAGCATGTGTAATATGAATGTGTGTGGTACAGCAGTAGCATGTGTAATGTGTGTGTGTGTGGTACAGCAGTAATATGTGTATGTGTAATGAGTGTGTGGTACAGCAGTAGTATGTGTAATATGAGTGTGTGTGGTACAGCAGTAGTATGTGTAATATGAATGTGTGTGGTACAGCAGTAGCATGTGTAATATGAGTGTGTGTGGTACAGCAGAAGTATGTGTATGTGTAATGAGTGTGTGGTACAGCAGTAGTATGTGTAATATGAGTGTGTGTGGTACAGCAGTAGTATGTGTAATGAGTGTGTGTGGTACAGCAGTAGTAGGTGTATGTGTAATATGAGTGTGTGTGGCACAGCAGTAGCATGTGTAATATGAGTGTGTGTGGTACAGCAGTAGTATGTGTATGTGTAATGAGTGTGTGGTACAGCAGTAGTATGTGTAATATGAGTGTGTGTGGTACAGCAGTAGCATGTGTAATATAAGTGTGTGTGGTACAGCAGTAGCATGTGTAATATGAGTGTGTGTGGTACAGCAGTGGTATGTGTATGTGTAATATGAGTGTGTGTGGTACATAATTAGTATGTGTATTTGTAACATTAGTGTGTGTGTGTGGTACAGCAGTAGTATGTGTAGTGTGAGTGGGTGTGCGGTAGAGGAGGTGTATGTGTAATATGAGTGTGTGTGGTACAGCAGTAGCATGTGTAATATGAGTGTGTGTGGTACAGCAGTAGTATGTGTATGTGTAATATGAGTGTGTGTGGTACATAATTAGTATGTGTATTTGTAACATTAGTGTGTGTGGTACAGCAGTAGTATGTGTAATGAGTGTGTGTGGTACAGCAGTAGTAGGTGTATGTGTAATATGAGTGTGTGTGTGGCACAGCAGTAGCATGTGTAATATGAGTGTGTGTGGTACAGCAGTGGTATGTGTATGTGTAAGGAGTGTGTGGTACAGCAGTAGTATGTGTAATATGAGTGTGTGTGTGGTACAGCAGTAGCATGTGTAATATAAGTGTGTGTGGTACAGCAGTAGCATGTGTAATATGAGTGTGTGTGGTACAGCAGTAGTATGTGTATGTGTAATATGAGTGTGGGTGGTACATAATTAGTATGTGTATTTGTAACATTAGTGTGTGTGGTACAGCAGTAGTATGTGTAATATGAGTGTGTGTGGTACAGCAGTAGTATGTGTAATATGATTGTGTGTGGTACAGCAGTAGTATGTGTAATATGAGAGTGTGTGTGGTACAGCACTAGTATGTGTAATATGAGTGTGTGTGGTACAGCACTAGTATGTGTATGTGTAATATGAGTGTGTGTGGTACAGCACTAGTATGTGTAATATGAGTGTGTGTAGTACAGCAGTAGTATGTGTAATATGAGTGTGTGTGGTACAGCAGTAGTATGTGTAATATGAATGTGTGTGGTACAGCGGTAGTATGTGTAATATGATTGTGTGTGGTACAGCAGTAGTATGTGTATGTGTTATATGAGAGTGTGTGTGGTACAGCACTAGTATGTGTAATATGAGTGTGTGTGGTACAGCACTAGTATGTGTATGTGTAATATGAGTGTGTGTGGTACAGCACTAGTATGTGTAATATGAGTGTGTGTAGTACAGCAGTAGTATGTGTGTGTGTAATATGAGTGTGTGTGGTACATCAGTAGTATGTGTGTGTAATATGAGTGTGTGTGGTACAGCAGTAGTATGTGTATGTGTAATATGATTATTTGTGGTACAGCAGTAGTATGTTTATGTGTAATATGAGTGTGTGTGGTACAGCAGTAGTATGTGTAATATGAATGTGTGTGGTACAGCGGTAGTATGTGTAATATGATTGTGTGTGGTACAGCAGTAGTATGTGTATGTGTAATATGAGAGTGTGTGTGGTACAGCACTAGTATGTGTAATATGAGTGTGTGTGGTACAGCACTAGTATGTGTGTGTGCGATATGAGTGTGTGGTACAGCACTAGTATGTGTATGTGTAATATGAGTATTTGTGGTACAGCAGTAGTATGTGTATGTGTAATATGAGTGTGTGTGGTACAGCAGTAGTATGTGTATGTGTAATATGAGTATTTGTGGTACAGCAGTAGTATGTGTATGTGTAATATGAGTATTTGTGGTACAGCAGTAGTATGTGTATGTGTAATATGAGTATTTGTGGTACAGCAGTAGTATGTGTATGTGTAATATGAGTATTTGTGGTACAGCAGTAGTATGTGTATGTGTAATATGAGTATTTGTGGTACAGCAGTAGTATGTGTATGTGTAATATGAGTATTTGTGGTACAGCAGTAGTATGTGTATGTGTAATATGAGTATTTGTGGTACAGCAGTAGTATGTGTATGTGTAATATGAGTATTTGTGGTACAGCAGTAGTATGTGTATGTGTAATATGAGTATTTGTGGTACAGCAGTAGTATGTGTATGTGTAATATGAGTGTGTGTGGTACAGCAGTAGTATGTGTATGTGTAATATGAGTGTGTGTGGTACAGCAGTAGTATGTGTATGTGTAATATGAGTGTGTGTGGTACAGCAGTAGTATGTGTATGTGTAATATGAGTGTGTGTGGTACAGCAGTAGTATGTGTATGTGTAATATGAGTGTGTGTGGTACAGCAGTAGTATGTGTATGTGTAATATGAGTGTGTGTGGTACAGCAGTAGTATGTGTATGTGTAATATGAGTGTGTGTGGTACAGCAGTAGTATGTGTATGTGTAATATGAGTGTGTGTGGTACAGCAGTAGTATGTGTATGTGTAATATGAGTGTGTGTGGTACAGCAGTAGTATGTGTATGTGTAATATGAGTGTGTGTGGTACAGCAGTAGTATGTGTATGTGTAATATGAGTGTGTGTGGTACAGCAGTAGTATGTGTATGTGTAATATGAGTGTGTGTGGTACAGCAGTAGTATGTGTATGTGTAATATGAGTGTGTGTGGTACAGCAGTAGTATGTGTATGTGTAATATGAGTGTGTGTGGTACAGCAGTAGTATTTGTATGTGTAATATGAGTGTGTGTGGTACAGCAGTAGTATGTGTATGTGTAATATGAGTGTGTGTGTGGTACAGCAGTAGTATTTGTATGTGTAATATGAGTGTGTGGTACAGCAGTAGTATGTGTATGTGTAATATGAGAGTGTGTGGTACAGCAGTAGTATGTGTATGTGTAATATGAGTGTGTGTGGTACAGCAGTAGTATGCAGAATCTCATTGCCTGTAATTAAATATGTTTTTTTTTTTAAATAAATGTTGGTGCTAATTTAAGCTACATGATACACTATTTTGCCAAAAGTTTGTGGACACCCATCCTTTCCTACCATATGTGGTTCTTCTTCAAACTTTTACTACAAAGCATGAGGCATACAATTGTATCAGACGTCTTTAGATGTGGTACAAAAAAATATTGCTTTCACTTGAACTTGGAGACCAAAACCTGTTCCAGCATGGCAATGCCCCTGTGCACAAAGCAAGCTCCCTACAGATATGATTTATATGGTTTGGGAAGAAAGATCTTGTGTGGCCTGCCATAGAGTTCTGATCTTAATTGTACTGAATACCTTAAATAGAAACATTGACTGCACCCCAGGCCTCCTCACCCTACATCAGTACCTGACTTCACTAATACCCTTGTGGCTAATGAACACAAATGTCCACAAGCACATCTCAAAGTTTAGCGGAACATCTTCCCAGAAGAGTGGGGGGAATTGTTTAAAGCAAACTGGGAATATATTTGGATTACAATGCTCAAAAAACACTTATGACCAGGTGTTTGCAAACCTTTGGCAATATAGTGTAGCATATGTGAAACAACTAAGGCAACTCACTTGGCAAAAATCCATATAATCAGTTTTTGGTGGTAATAGAGCTCTGGCAGTCTCTGGTGGATCATTTACTTTAGTTTAGGTACATATATGACTAACAATTGGGACATTTTTAGAAAATAGGCTTTCAAATGCGAATTTTAGGCCTATGAGTATATTTTCTTCCTAAACAAAATAAGTATTGTGGTTGATCTGTGAATTTTATTGTGTAAAAGAGTGAAAGAAAGAGAAAAATAGAGATAGAAAAAGAAAGAAAGAAAGAAAGAAAGACAAGCAGAAAAAAATTAAAGAGAAAGAGAGAGAGAGAGGAAGAGAAAGTGGGAGAAAGAGGGGAAGAGAAAGAGGGAGAGACCAAGCAGAGATTTCTAAAAGGTCAGATGACAACGAAAGACCAATTTACTTTGTGATATCTCTCTCCTCCTTCTATTTACCCTGCCGTCTCTATTTACCTCACCCCACAATGTCTACACATTGTGTGTGTGTTTGTGTGTGTGTGTGTTTGTTTGATGGTCACAGTCATTCGTCACAATGGCGAAAAGACACCCCGTGATAAATATCGGGCAGTGCCTGGATCAAATGTCAACGCCACGCCACCACACGACCAATCTGTTACAAGACAAGCATGACGCCTGTGTATGAGTATGGGGTTTGTGTGTGTGTGTGTGTGTGTGTGTGTGTGTGTGTGTGTGTGTGTGCGCGCATGCATGTAACTAATTACATACACAGATGTTTGACGGCCAAGAAGGTGCAATTGAAGACCAGTGATGTTATAAGTCATGATATCTGGGTTATAGATAAACCACTAACTATCACATTTTCAAAAACTTTAAATATAGTGAACATTGATTGGTTGAGAAAGCTGCTGCACATATCAGTAAAGTCACTTTCTTTTTTAAATTAATTTTATAACTAGGGATTTAGTCACTGGCATACTCCTCTTCTACCTATTCATAATTCCCTGTCTGCATAAAGGGAGGAAGGTGTGGCCTCTAAGCCTGTCAGTGAAGAAGGTGTGCTTGCCACACCCAGCATGTCTGTGATTGGCTAAACGAGCCTGACAGACTACTTAAGTGCCAACAAATAGTTAATTTATGCATTATAATATTCTGGAAGTTCCTGCCTATCTTAAAAAACTAAATGGTAGCCCAGCACTAGCCAGGTAAATGAAATTTGGGAAAACAAATTCCTCTCCTGCCAGCAACACAAAACTCACAGCATTAAACGTGATCAAGTGTCAAAGTGAAACCACAGTTTCACTCGAGGATTGCAGTCGGATGAAACCAAAATCAAACACAGTCTTCGCAAATTTAGTGGAAAATTGTGAGCGCACACAAGGAAAGGCCCCGAACACACTGTCAAATACGGTTGTGGATCATTTCCAACTTTTGAAGCCTGAAGTCCAGAGACAAGTAATGACACAAATTCTAGTACGTCCCAGAATGTTTTAGTATTTAACCCAAAACCTGGTCGCTTCTGCTGGAAGATGATTAACTGGATTTTAAATGCATGAAAAAAATTTGCATCCAAAGGATTACAAGAAGCCAAAAAAAACAAACAAACAAAAAAAAAAACAATATTTTGCATTTGTTCTTTGCCGTCTCTGGATTCAAATCTTGCGCAAAGTCAATGCAAATTGGTTGCGAACACCAACTGCAAACTATAGATATAAAAATATTATTTGAGTTCAAGGTTCAAATTCTTGAAACATTTTGCACTGAACATGATCCAGTAGCATCTCCAGCGTTAGAGACATCGGATTAGAGAAAGTGGATCAGTGCTGCTTGCACGTCTGGTTGAGCCGAATATTAATTGTGGATGTCCTTAATAATTAAGACTAACCATGTGGATGGAGAAAAACGAGGGTCGAACAAAAAAAAAGAAAAAAAGAAATAAAAACCCCACAAAACAAAAAAGAAGCCTATCTGGGATTCGCTGTGGCATGGATGCCAATAATTCTGAAAGGCGATGCTGTGGAGATGCTGGAAACCCAGTTCCAGTCGTGACGTGACGTCCCTCATCCTGGCCTTCTAATTGCTGGAACCCACACGCGGTGCGCTCCGGTGCCAGGATTCCACGCAGGCGCTAAAGCGTCCCGCTTAAACCCAGGAGCCGGTGTGTTCAGATCGGTGATCGCCGCTGCGTGTCACGGCTTCTCTCTTCCCCCTCTTCCTAATCCGCTTCTTTCTTCCCCCACACCTCTGTATGGGGTGGAGGTGACTGTAAGGGGGGGGGGCGTGTGTGTGTGTGTGTGTGTGTGTGTGTGTGTGTGTGTGTGTGTCAGGGAGAGAAAGAGGGAGAGGGGAAGAGAGAGAGAGAGAGAGAGCGGGGTTTCCCCTCATCTTCTCCATCATCATCTTCTCTAAAAACGGCTTCTTGTAGAAGCAAAATGTGGATAATATCAGTCTTTGGTGGAAGAACGAGGCAGCCGAGCCGCGGTGGCCATTTTAAAGCTCTGCTGCTAGTCTGAGGATATCGACCAGCATCAGCATCAGCACCAGCATCAGCACCAGCATCAGCATCAGCATCAGCATCAGCACCACGAACCTGCCGTTTGGATACGGCTCTTTTTCATCTTTATTATACAGGAAAACGGACATGCTTTTTCTAAAAAAAATACCTGAAATACACAATCAGTGAAGCGACATCCCCCGTTCTCAGTCATCCCAAAGGCTCCTGTCGTGAGCTTGTCATTCACCAATCACAAATCATCCCCTATCTATTTATCACCATGCAGCTGAAATGAATGCGTGATGCAGGGAAACCCGCACCTGTTTCGTTACGCGACCAGACCCTCAATTTCAACCAACATCCCTCTTTTTCCACCCCAAAAAAAATCACCACATCCGAGTTTTTTGTCAATCCGAAAAAAAATCACATAGACCATTTTTCCCATAAGAAATGAACACATTTGCCATCATAGCCTTAAAGCAGACTGGATCCGATAGCACAGTATACACACCTCCGCCGCGCATGGTCTTATCATCATTTATTATTATCATCATCATCGTTTTATTTTTTTTTTAGGAACGAAACAGTTGCGGTTGTAAATCACCGACCCTGACAGATGTGACACCGCTGGATAAACCGCTGCAACCCAAAAAAAAAAAAAAAAAACCCGCACCACATACGCGCGACACATCTCTCAATGACCGGATTATAAATCCCATCATGTATTATAATAATAAATAATAATAATAAAAAGAAGCGCAGATGTACCTGTGAGGACGCCGACCCGGATCTGGTGGTCGTGGTTCGTTAAGATCATCCCGTCCGACGCCATGGTTACCAGCGCTGAGAACTCCGCGCGCAGACCCCGAGTGTCGAGCGCACCGAACTCGGGAAAGGGGCGGAGCCTGGAGCTCAAGGAAAGGGAGGGGCGGGGGAAAGAGTGGGGGGGGGGGGAGCTCATCAGGGGAGAGGAGACGATCGGAGATTCAGGGGGTGGAGCTCATCAGGGGAGAGTAGACGATCGGAGATTCAGCGAGTTCGAGCTGTAGTGAAGATCTGACAGTGAGGTGACCATTAGATAAGGGGGAGGTTGGGGAGATGGAGGGAGAGAGAGAAAGAGAGAGAGAGAGGGAGAGAGAGAGAGAGAGAGAGAGAGATGGAAGAGGGAGAGAGAGGGATGGAGAGAGAACGTGATAGGGGAAGAGAAAGAGATAGGAAGAGAGAGATAGGGGAAAGAGAGGAATAAGGGAGAAAAAAAGATGAAAAAACTGAGAAAGGGAAAAGAGAGATGAAGATCGGCTGTGTTCCAATACAGCGTCGTCTGATTTCCTTGTAGGAGGCCGTTCCATTAATTCATCAGCTCATGTTGGAGGTTTAAATGCACTGAGAGACTCGTGATTGAAGACTGAAGGAGTGAAACTTACCCAGAAGATCTTGCGATATGACATAATTAAATGAAATCTGTAGAAATTAGAATTAGAAATCGATTTATTACCAAGTATGTTTACACATACAAACATTTTACAAATAATCATTAATTTAGGTCTGTCTGGACAGTTTCAATTAACAGCTTACAGTTTCTGACCCTTGGTAAAATTCATTAAAGTCAATATCTCAGCAATGTCAGTCAGGCCAAAAATTATAAGCACTGATTGAGGTCATACTTAACATTTACAATCATAACTTAGTTTGTAAATACAGTAAAACCCTATTGTACGAGCAACTAATAGTACGAGCAAATTTCTAAGGCACGAGCAAACCCACGCTGCCGGTTCCACGCTTTCGGCTGAGGGTAGCATCAGTCGCTTAGTTCATCTCGTGTCACTCGGTCACTCTCGTTGTTCAGTGCAGCAAAAACTGAACTTTTTTTAATGTTTTTATTTCACTAGAAATCTTGAAAAATTTCTCCCATGAAAATCAGTGATGGTGCTGGGAAAACGAAAGTAAATAGAATTACCGTTAAAACCAAGAAGGTTACGAGCGTGTTGTGCATCTCACACTCGCAATCAACCACTACCACATGAGTAAGTGTTAAATTATACATATATACATATATACATATATATATTTATTCTTTTGTGGAAAATTTGTTCGAACGTACGAGCAAATGGACACACGAGCAATTTTCGCGAACAAATTATGCTCGTCCAATGGGGTTTTACTGTACACTGCTAAAGTCATGACTTTGATAATATTATTTTAGCTTGTGACAAAATATTAAACAAATATTCAGCTAAAAGTATCCTTGTGCCGTGCATTTGGTACCTGGGCCTTCAGTGGGGACTTACCTGACTTAATCCACCTCTTAATACCACTATCATGTTGCAATTGTAGAAACCATCAATATTATACAAAAACACAACATCACAACATGTGGCATTACAGAGAGAGAGACGCATTTCACATATGGAAGGTGAATATAATTTTACTAAAGCAAGAAACCCAGTTAAGGCAACTCCTAACCTCTACACTACCACCCCATCTGTGCCACCACCTGCATCATCTGAAGCATGTTCAGAATATTTGTCTAATATAAAATGGTAATAAAATACAACCTATTCACCAGAGATGCACTTAAAATTTGCACCTCTCCTCAGAGGCTGTAAGCCAGTCTGGAAGCTACAGACATGTTTTGCCAGTAGAACTTGGCTGTAACAGTTTCCTTCTGACCAAACAATCAGAGGATGGAAAAAAGCTGACGCTATTCGGTGCCATCGTGCTGGCCCTGTGAGGCGAATATGAAATCGGACTGGTTAAAGAAACAGACTCATTGATAATATTCTCTATGGTAAAAGAGCCAGCAGTACTGACTTTACAGGCCCTGGGCAGATTAGATTGACATGGCAGCACATAGAGGCTGAAATCTGATTGGACAAAAAATCTAACATTCACATACACGTACTGGAAGTAGTGCAGCCAAGAGACACTATGAAATTAAGAGAATAAACTGTTGGGAATAAATGAATACAATTTAATGGAACTAATATTAGAATTTAGTTTGTAAAAGTATGTCAGTGCTTTTGATAGTGTTTAGGCCGAGCAGAGAAGGCTTTTCTGGTCCTGACCGCCCGCCACTGCTGTATGATGAACCGCGCCTGTCAAAATTCCATACTTCAATAATTCTGCAATTCTGCTTTACTGCAGTTAATTAGAATCAACTTCACAATACAACATGACAATGACCAGAAGCATATGTCCAAGTTGTAAACATTAATTAGAGAGCAAACAGTCAGCTGGAGTGTCATCTATCATGCACCTAACTGCTTCTGGATGAACTGGGTTTCAAGGTCAGAAAGAAAAATCCTACTACTGAAAAACACTTTTGGAAAAGTTTTCAAAGAGGCATCGCAAAGTATTTCAGTTGAATATTTAGAGTAACAAACTCTCCAGATGCCGAGGTTGTGTAAAGCTGTTATTCAACATAAGGGAGAATTGTTCAATGAAATTGAAGTGTGTCATTTGGACATTTATATATTTGTTTGATCAAAGTAAATCTTCACACTATTAATGTACCCAGTTTGTTGCATATAAACAAACGGAACATGCATGTGCCTTTCAAAAATGTTTGACAGGTAATGTAGATCTTAAAACAAATCTCAAACAAACACCTAAGGTTGTGTAAAGCCCATTTACTATAGCGTCTTGGCCTGGTAATATATCATATTTGGAAATCAACTTCTTTCTCTCTATCTGAGTGCGATACATAAGGTATCCAATAATGACTTCTACACCTTATGCACTATAGATTTAACAGTGAGCTACTTGGGGATTTAGCTCCCTAAACTCATAAAGGTTTTGAAATGTTATCTTCTATACGGTGCGGAGTCTGTAATCCCATTGGGATTCAGCTCTTGTCTTCCTATACAAGGATAAAAGTCTACACTGGATATTAAATCATTTAATCTAACTTTATGCAGTGCCCTACACATTATATACAATGTCTAGTAGTTTTTTTTATGTTTAGGATTCAGTTCTCTATTCCATTTAAATCTGTTATGCTGTGGGTATACATTGACTGTTTACAAGTGTATGCAATGGAGTACATTTTGAGGTGAAATTGCAGCGGAAGAATTCTTCTTCAGCAAACAATAATATATTAGTGAACAATTAAAGACTGCAGCGACATGCAACACAGGCCAATGCAAATATTATGTTTCAATTTTATGAAAAGTCTTAGGATGGCCTTTTTCACATACAGTAGATATGTCTGTGTTGTTTCACACAATTCTTTCAGGTCAGGTGGTCAGCAGAAGCTTTTTTTGTAACATTTTGGTTTTATTCCTTTTTCCCCTTCTCATACTTTTATACTTTGGGTACATTTTATAAGTACATTTAAAGTTTTTGCTTTTCTAACCACATTTTCGTAAATTGTATGACATTTTTAACTCCAAAATTCGTTTTAGATACAAAATTAAGCCTTTACTTGAGTAAAGAATTTTTGGTCCAAAGCATCAAAAAAATGAAAACTTACCACATCAAATCAGGAGCATTATTTGCCCTCATTTGACAACACTCCTGCTCCATACTTTATAATAAAATAGGTTTAACTTTTGTCATTGTTAGATTACAAATGACGATAAATATCAGTTAGCATCCATTCAGTAGTGCAAACAGGAAATAAATTAAATAAAATAGTCAGAAAATTGTCCAATAGCTAAGATATGATTCTTAAAATTAAACAATATGATGCAAATGACAAATTGTAGCTGTTTAAACGACAATAATGTCCAAAAAAAAACCATTAAATGTAAAGTTTTGTAGAAATGACATAATTGTAATAATAGGTTGATGGCGGCTGTAAGTAGCTACGATACATCGTCTTAAAATATTTTCATGCTGAAAGCACACCTCTCTGTAACAACACTATACAGCGCAAACCTTCACTCATCTGTCCATACAAACAAAACTTTCCTCTGTGTTCTGCAAAAACTGCTTTCTATCCTACATGGTTTTCTTTGAGACAAAAAATCAGCAGTCTTCTTCATACATGATAAAGTTGCTTACACACACACACACACACACACACACACACACACACACACACACACACACACACACACAGATACACACAAAATACCTTGTGTTCTTGCAGCAAAATGAAGTGAGAAGGTCTGTATAAAAAATAAATAAAAAATAAAAAGATTATTACGTGCACTGAACATTTTAAGTGTCTCCCTTGCCAAACACATTTGATTTAGTGATCAGCTTGTGAGGAGAAATCTTGATAAGCAGAATTTAATATTTCAGATCAGGGAGATACTTGAAACAGATGATTAATAGTTTTATGCCTCATGTATGTTTACAGAGTGCAAGTCAGTTTTCAGCCTTGCCTCACACAGCCAGTGTTTATTTCTTCATTTTAAGACATACAGTCCGAAACTGAACCAAATTCAAAAGAACCAAAAGTATGAATCTTGCAGTGTGCATTCAGTCTGCTAAAAAAAAGGAACTAAATATGCTAGTACATCACTGTGTGGTGAAAAAAAACCTTTGCCATAATTCCCTATCATGCTATTACAGAGTTTCCCCTCACAAAAAATAAATAAAAATACTAAACAAAGTTTATAAATACACAGGTCTATAATAATATAAAATTCCCTTGAATGGAGTTGGAAAAGCACGCAGTCCCATCTGTGTGCAATTCCAACTGTACATCCTCAGTATGTACACACTTCTACATTGATGTGAAAAAGCGCTTCATTAAAATAGGGACAGACCAGAGATCATGTTAGTATGCAAAATTTTGAACTTTTAAGAATGTAAGGAAAGTAAAATGTGTCATTTATATTTTTATTGAATTTGTAGTATTCAAGAGAGACACAACAACCTGTTTATCATAACATGGTTGGACTCTCCTAGTGAAAGGGCCTTAACCAATTAAAATATGTATGTATGTATGTATGTATATATGTGTCTATCTATCTATCTATCTATCTATCTATCTATCTATCTATCTAAGTGTGTATTTATTAATAACAATAACAATAACAATAATAATAATAATAATAATAATAATAATAATAATAATACCATTTCAATGTCCAAAATGTGCTCAAAGTCATCATGTAGGTGCTTATAGCCTGACCTGTTTAAAGGCAACCACATCCCAAGGCAAAAGCCATGTTTCTATTTATAGAATGACTCCATGCTTCTGTAGCATATAATTTCCTCTTGTTTAGTCTCATGGAATAAAAACACAAAGAACTGGCCTCCTCCTGATGCTGGTTGTAGCATGAACTGGGGCTGAATCCCAATAGGCTCCTTACTGGCCATATAAGTGCAGTACATAGGGTCTAAAATAATGGTTTTTAGCGCAGTGTATGTCCAATACACAGAACCACTTGGGATTCAGGCTGTGAGGATGCAGCAATCCTCACCGCTTTTTTCATTCCGGTCACACACAGGCATTCAGGCTGAATCTATGACTTTAGAAAAGGGATTGCCACAAATTGTAGTGCGAGTGTGTGTGAATAGTAAGTGAGAGAACGATTGCCTTGTAGGAGCATACCATTTTAAATGACGTTACACAGCTAATTTATTCCGAACATTTTTTTTTTGGGTTAATATGTTTAAGCAATTCTGTTGGTTTAATAAATGTAATGGAAATGATTAATAAGTAATAGTAATCTGCATACAGTATCATCATGATACAGTTGATTGTAACAGCTCCACATGCCAGGTTTACCATTTTACATTTATGGTTTATTCGAGAACAGAGCCAAAAGGTCGAAAGTTAGGAGTCTTGTTTAAGGTATAAACAGTCACACTAACTGTTCCTCAATCACACATAACTTCTGGTTATCAGCACAGAACACAAGACACAAAGTTGCATCAACTTACAATGCATTACTAAGGAAATATAATTACAATTTGGTAAAGCTTTAAATCATATCATCCATCCATGCATGCTTACATGCATCCATCCATCCACCCACCCATCCACATATCCATCCATCCATCCATCTATCTATCCATCTGTCTGTTCATCTATCCCAAATGTTAGGGAATCCCGAATCTTTGGATAAAGTGTGTTACTTAATGGTATGGTTATCACATCTACTTTCCTACAGGGTCAAAACATTTTTTAGAGTCACATAATTTGTTACCTATGGTGCATTTACAGGAGTATTTTTTAATGTTGTAGCTATTTGCTAAAATGCATAATCTTTTTCCACCACAACAATCCACACTCCATACTCCATAATGCAATCCAGTCCATAAAAGGTAGGTGCTACATACGACTAGCTGACTAGCAAAATTTAAGGTCACTGGTAAACATAAAAACATTAAGGCGCTATCTATTGGGTAGTTGATAACTAGCATTTTATAATATAATGATCTCAATACAGTAATCTGGTTTTACTACATGAGACTGTTATTTCTTTGTGCTGGTACTGGAATATCCCCAATTGTTAAAATTTTATTGTATTCCCTGGCCTAACAAATGTACTTCAGTCAGGAATTGCTAACTGATGGCTAATTTACAAAAAATCGGTGAATTGGGAGCAAAAAAAAAAACATTAACAGTATGTGTAAATAGACTGTGTGGTGATCAGGTAAATTAGGAATAACTAAGAACCTGCATTACCGTGGTCACTAAACACACTCCTTATATCAGGGAAAAAAACTAAAACAAATCACAAGATAGAGTTAGAGTTTATGGCTATTCAGGATTGAGCACAGGTTCAAACCACTGGAGTGAAACCAAGCATCTCTGCTGAGTTAGCAAAGATGTGCTAAATCCCAGACTCAGCTAAATATCAAGCTAATTTACACCAATGGTAAACCTGACACGGGACTTAATGGCAAGCAGAAATATGCAGCACATGTGGGGTTTCCACCATAGTGGCTTATATAATATATGGTTGCAATTTTCTGTTCTCAAGTAATTCTATGTGAATGTCATGTTATACTTTCTATCTAGTATTAAGTTCAGTCAATCTATAATTTAAAGTACATTTTATGTGTTTTATGTGTCTCGTGGGGTATTTGCAAGATATGGGAATACAGTTTAGGGCATTTCTACCTAAAATATGCAATTTACGTTATTTCCATCCACACATGGAAGGGAAAACTATCATAAATTATTTACTTAGAATTCACAGTCTGATTTATCAAGCATGCAAGTCACTACAGGATTGCGTATGTAAATGAATGCTGTTGAAACGTATGTATTAAATTTGCAGAAGCCTATTTGCACAACAGTGTGATTGTAAATAGATGGGTGTGATTTCTTGTCTCCACTGATTGTATGTGATTGCCATGTTGTAATCGTAAATCCATAATCAATTTTGTTCATCTGTAACCATTTTTGGGGAGCTGAAGATGGAGTTAATTTAATTTGGCATTTTTTTCAGTTCAAGCTTTCTTTCAATTAGCCATAATAGATCGCATTTGACCATATTTTGGTTTAATGGATATGGAATATTATTTCATTGGATTTGTAGAATTATGCTAATAAAACAAATCTTTGGATTGAGATTTTTAGTTTACTGTTGAACTTTAGCGCAGGTCTAGCACAAGCACAGGTGGGTGACAAGAAGGGAAAACTCAGTTGACTTTGCTAAGCTATAGAATTTTGTGATCATGATTTGAGTCCACTTTTCCCATTCAGGGAAAGACTCACTGCAAATCAATACAAAGTTCTTTTTTCTTGATCCTACGATGAAACCTTTACCTAAGGGTTAAATAAATAGATAGTATGGAAAAAACATGAATATGATATGCTGTGCCTATAACACTTACCAGATCTAACAAAAATAAATACCTACAGGAGATCTTTTTAAGTGATACATTACATTGCTTTCACAACCACTATAATCAATTCTCTAATAAGAGGATATAATGTGGACAGATTGTGTGAGTCTAATGGCTTGTAATGGTCCAAAACCAACACACTTTTGTCTTAATTTGCCACCTGTCTGAAGATTAACTGGATAAAAACATGGTATGACAACTGTAACACCCCGTGCTGTTTCAGCACATCACATTAGCTGCTTACAAATTTCTTTTTGTTACCAATAAATGGCAACAATAATTTTTTTATAAGACTTTATCTGTATCTTTAGCAGTAAGAAAACTGGAGCAAAAAATGAAACAGATTTTAAAGGACACACTACATTTGGCGAACATGTGGATTAGTTATTTCGGATTTGTCACTACATACTGTATACAAGAGACAGAAAATTTCAATCAAATTCAGTTGTACATACCAGTTCAACAGTAATGTGTCACCGAAAAAAATGTCACCATCTGAATTTTTTTCTAATTAAAATATTAATAATAAACATTCAACTGAAAATTAAAATACAAGACGAGTACAATAAAGAGAATGTTTTTTTTTCTGAATGTAATAAAAACTTATTTAAGATATAAAAGCAGGCATACAGTAAATAAAACAAACTTAATGTGTGCTGTATAAATCAACCACAGGTTCATCACTATGGATCAAATGGACCAATCATGGATACAAATGGAATTTCTAAAGACACCAGAAACAAAACACCATTTGAAACATAGGGTTATGAAGATTCCAAAAGCCTCTCTGCTATGTGATTAGAGGAATGAAACAACATAAAAGAAGAGGACGGTTCATCACAATCTAAACCCCTTTATTACACAAGTCCACTTTATAGCCTTATCTGGGCCCATATCCCTGATCCGTTAGACGCCAGGCACACAGCACAATCCTCTCTCCTGCAGCAGTATGACTCTCACAGCTACATACAGAGGTGTTTAACTTCATGCTGTGTAAATCTTAATTCTTGCATCTTGAATGGAGTGCCACTCAACAACACAAGAGAGCCTCAACAAGAGGCTTTAGTTCTAGGACCCGAAAGATACGTTCTCATGCGTGACTTCGATCCAATGTATTTAAGTAAAATTTTGTACATAACATTCTGCTATTTTCCATTAATAATCTGTCAAATGTATTTTTATAATTTATTGTCTGGTATTAAAACACTACATGGACAAACGTATTACTTTTGGGATAAATTGGAATGCTGACTGCACCCCAGACCTCCTCACACAACATCAGTACCTGTTTTTAATAACACCCCTGTGGCAGAATGAGCACAAATCACCACAAGCACACTCCAAAATCTAGTGGAACATCTTGCCAAAAGAATGGAGGTTATTATAACAGAAACTAAGGACTAAATGTGTACTGTTATTTATTTATTTAATTTTTTTTGATAATTAAAAATAATTAAAATCTATATATAATACAGATCCTATAATATATTGCAACCATTCTACACCTACCATAAAGAAACTAATGTCATCATCTATATAGTCTGATATCTAATAGTTTCCATGACAATAGCTACAAAGCATTCACTTAAGACTAGACTCAGTTACATCAAAGTGTGTATAGCTATTGGAAACACACACAGTCTCACACACACACACACACACACACACACACACACACACATTTTAGTGTGTGAAGTGTCTGTACAAGTTCGGTCTTTTTATAAAGTGACATACCGTCGGCAGTAAGTCAGACCCACAAGACTCCCTCTACACAACTCTGAGTCATAAAGCAAGAAATACAATAATCTCATCTGGATTCAAGCAACACAAAGAACCTGTCATCCTACTAAAACGGGGAATGTTTGAATATTTCAGTATGAATATTTTTGTGAATGAGTATGCGACCTGCTCTTTTACGCATCAGTTCTATGCACTATAATTAGTTTTCCATAGACTTCTCTGACACGTCCTGCGCCCTGTGCTGTTAGCATTGTGAGATAATATGCAATCTATTAAACTTAAATCCACCTGCTACAAAATAACTTCATATATTTTATATGCACATTACTGTTATGTATTATTTTTGCAATTTTTGCTTTTGCCATCTTTGAAAGTAAGAATTAAAATGATTTTAGCCCTTATTCTGCTATGGTCATAAATCACTGTTTACTAAATTCTTACAAAATTATCATATCAGCTCAGGCTTTATATTCTCCCTACCAGCAGAGGTCCTCATCTTCAGAATTCATACCATATGTGGGTCTTTTCCAAACTGATGTCACATATCTGGAAGAATAAAACTGTACACTAATTTCTTGGTATGATGTAGCTTTACAATTTTCCTTCAGTGGAACTGAGGGTGTCTGCATCTCCATCATCTCCATCATCTGCATCAGCTATTCAGGTGTCCCAGCCCTAAGCTAATTCAGAGACGTAATAGATGATACATGTTGCTTCCCCCACAAAACATGTTGGCCAGACCATACCCTAATTGGGGAAAGTGGCAGCTTAATGGTTAAGACATTGGATTTCTAATTGTGATTTAAAATACCAGTAAATATAAATGTAATTGGCACCTCAATGAAATAATGGCAGGTTAAATATAATATGGAAAGAAAATGAGACTGTATGGAACTCTCACAGTAAGTGTTTTTTTGTTTTTATTATTACAGACATAATGTAATATAATAATGTAACATTTACCAGCCCTGTATTTCTTATGTCTTGTTTTTTATTTTTTTTTCAAAAAATTGTAAATCTTAAAAATAAATTAATAATGTAAATAAAATCAAATGTAAAAAGTAAACAAATGATAAGTAATAATTTTTTTTTACAAATCGTAAAAATGTAAAAAACACCAAATGCCTAAACACCTTATATGTCAGAATAAAAAAAATGGAAAATAAAGGAAAAGAGTGGAGCATTAAGGATTAGAGCTAATGAGAAGAAAGCAGAAGAGGAAAAGGAAGGTGGAGATCAATGACTTCCTGAGAACCACTACTGATGAGAAAGACAGTGATGGCCCCTACTGTCTTCTTTCTTCACTTTACCCATCAATATACAGCAGCAGGAGTGTGAAGGCCAAAGTTTTAACCTCAAAAATTCCTTACACTTTTACATTGTAGAGCATCGAAGATCTACCCTGATCAGATCAACACAGTCTTGAACGATTGTTAAGATTTTTCAGAATTCACATGCATGTTAACCAATGTGGGTTAAGGTTAGTGTGATTAATTTGTGTGCAAATATGTGTGAATGCTTGACCAATTCTTAGAGTTATATTAATGCCATTTTGCAGACAGCGTTATCCTGAGTGACAGTTATTACAGCTGAGCAACTGAGGGTTAAGGGCCTTGCTCAAGGGCCTAACAGTGGCAGTTTGGTGGTACTGCAATTTGAACCCATGACCTTTCTGATCAGAAGTCCAACATCTTATTCACTAAGCTACCACTTTCCTGAAGTCTTACTTTACTCCGAATTTTACACTTAATATTACATTTCAGGAACAAAAAAATCTAACTGAAATCAGGCCCATCACTGGAAAAATAAATTATTGGTTCAATAAATATGGATCATAATTCATGGCTATTAATTTGTAATGCCAGCATAACAGCAGATATATTAAATATAAATGGCAACAGAGCACTAAATATGCAAAGAAGAAGAAATTTGATGATATTTAAAAATTCACATCTCAGTCAGATAAATGATTGTGCTGTGTGGAAGGAGCTTCTCAATAAGGGAAAAGCCTCCAGTAGATCTGCATGCATCCTGAAATCGTGGGATGCGTAAAAAAAAAAAAAAAAAAAAAAAGGAATATGAGAAGAACCAAAGGATTTAAGAAAATAGGGAACAAAACAGCATAAAAATACAGCAGAAGACAAGAAGAAGTGAAATAATGTCAAATGTAAAAAAAAAAAGATAGAAAATTAAAGCAGAGCATAATGGAGGCATTATGAGGAGAAAAAGAAAAAAAAAGATGTAAATATAAGGGTGGACAAGGAGAAAAAGGGATGAAGATGGTAAAAGGAGATCAAATATAAGATAAAGGAAAGAAAATAAATTAAAAACAAATGAAAGAAAAGAATAGGGAAAAAGAGATATGAGGCAAAAGAGAGCAAGAGAAGAAAAGAGAAGTGAAGTGAAGATGAGACGTGAACAGAGGATTGGGCTTGTCTGAGAAGCCGAGTCAGCACTTGCAGGGATCAGAGAGAGAGGGCCTGATTAAACAGGACATGGCCCTACAGTGAGATTTCTGTAGAGAGCATCTGCTGATAGAAAAGAGGGGGAGGAAAGAAGCTCATTAATTCACTTCCTCCCTCATGTCCACTTCTAACTCCACATCACACACAGTCACAATTGCGAGGGGGTTCAGCCAGGTAAATGCAATGTCCCGCCATGCACATGACTGAGAGGTAGTAGGGCTAGTGTGGGCAAGCTTTGCTACATATTAGTAAGCTTTCAAAGTACTTATTAATGCAGCATATTTATGTACATTAGATCTATGTCATGCCTGTCAAAGGTAAAACCAATCCAGTCAGGCCTTATAATAGTAAACAATTGGTTGGCACCAGTGCATTTTTTAACATATTGCACTCCACACATTTGAATGCAAGAGACACACATTAAAAAATATTTTTTTAAATAATAATCCACATCTTTTGACATTGTTTTGTCAATTCAATTATATTTGTAACAAACACTTTTGCTAAAAAAAAAAAGCTACCTTTTCTGTTGCCTAAAAACTAATTGTAAAATGAAAACAAAAAAAATTAAAGTCTCATTGTGGACGGAAGGCCAAAAACTGAATTTTTATTTTTTTTTTCAAATGAAAACATATTAATATGGACATGGCCTACATCTTAATTGTGTATATCAGATCTAACAGTGGCAAGGGAAAATTACCTGAGAGCATATAAGGAACAAACCTGATTAGAACATTCAAATCCTATCAACACGAAACTGCCACTACTGGGCCCTTGAGCGAGGCCCTTAACCCCACACTCAGCTCAGATGTATAAATGAGATAATGGTCAACTGCTCTGTTTAAGGCTGTTTGCCAAATGTTGTAAAAGTAAATCAGTACTTTTCCACAGATGTATGCTATAAAACACTAACAGCACTGTTAAATGTGTTAAAAGGGCTTTTATTATGAACATATTGCAGTTAAGAGCACAAGAATGAGCAAAGGAAAGTCTTTATTGTTACAGCAGCATTTTTTTCATGCTAAAGCTACAGTTTTAAGTTTAAATTATCCACAGAAGTAAGGGTGAGACCTGGCTATAAACTGAAAATGAAAGTGAAAATCTTGCAGGTATCCGTCTTTAAGCTTACACATCAGCAGAAAGTAAAAGCTTACTGCTGAAGATTCAAGCAATAGTTGAGAATTTTTATCCCTGCTTGAGAAGGAGATCATGCAGTTCAAGGAGAGTATACTCCAAGAAAGTAGCATAATCCTGCATAAACGAAAGGAGCTGCAACAACTGCAAAAGCAGGAACCAACTAAAATGGGACAAATGGAATAGAATATAAACAAGTCCCTGAGAATTGACAATCATTTGTAAACTGGGAAATATCTAAGAACATACTTGAGCTATGATATTGCCTCAAAAATCTGCTGATCATATTAAGCAATAGAATGGTCCCACAACCAGACCAATGCTAGTCTAGCATCCAGTGGGAAGCCATAAACAAGACTCAACATCCAGCTTAATAGCCAACCATGCATCCAGCTCACCACCTAGACATTGATTTAGTCCACTAACCAGCTATCCATCCAACCCAACATATAGCAGCCATCCCCTTAGCCCAGTGGTCCCAGTAATGTATTATGTGTTACCGGCCGGAGTGACTGAGGCATCATGACATGCATCAAGAGTGAGTCATAGACAGATGTGGTGGAAAAAATCCGGTCATTTTCCAAAATAAAACATCGTTCAGAATCAGATAATAAATAACACGGAAATAATGTAAGTTATGTATTCTTTCTGTGTTGCCCGGTACCAAATGACCCACGGATTGGTCCACGGCCCAGGGGTTGGGGACCACTGCCTTAGCCCACTTACCAGCCAACAATTCATTTCACCAACCAGTCAGGTATTCAACCCACCTAATAAACAAAACTCAGCACATGAACCATCCACTCATTTAGCCCAGCAACCAGCCAGCTATTCAGCCCACCAAACTGCCATTCATCTAGCCAACAATCCATAAGGCAGATAGTCCGCCTACTGACCAGTCTACCAGCCAACAGGTTTTATACCCTCCTGCAGCAAATATCACACCTCAAAGACTATAACAGATGGACCTCAAGACCAAAGACAACAGCTACCACATGCCCTACAAGCCACCTAAACAGAAGGTATACAAGCCTAATTTAACACACCTTGTAAAATCCCCACAAAGAATAAGGCTGCCCAACAAATCCCAATCCCAGCAAAACACAACAAGCAACAACAAAGTAAAAGAAAATCCTAACAAAAATGGGAAACATGCAACAACAGTTACACCAAAACAACAAAATGATTATTTAAGCAGTTTTCTCAAATATCGAGAAACAGGACATTATCATACTTTAGCAGAAACGCTATAACCCCCACCCTCAAATAAAAAAATCAACAGAGATACCAGACATTTACATGCTCAGGGAAATATATTTTGTGTGTGAACTCTATTGCTAGGACAGGCTGGGAATGTCATGCAGTGCGAACACATGAGCACATCCTGTTTTTGTGCCCCCCTTCATATTTCTTGCTCCTGCAACAAAAATAATAAACCCACATCATATTATATATAAAAATGCTCACGTGCCTAGTTGCATAATGCCTCTTATTATGTTAAATATATGCTGCTTTGGATAAATGTCAGCAATAAACTAATGAGCAAATGCAATGTTAATAAAACCACTATTAACTGTATTGTTATCCAATCTAATTCTACTTAATTAGAATGAATTGGTTGCTTAGAATGAATTGGTTTTAAAAACCTCCAAGACAGCACCTGACAGCATCAGGACAGAAATTTTGAAATATGGTGCAGAGGGTGTTATTTTAAATTGTTCAACCTGGTTCTAAAAGCTTGCTGGTTCTTTATAATATAGGGCTTTTATCACAACTTGAATGAAATCAATTAGAGTTAAGATAAATGACCCTTGTGAACAGGATACATGCTTGCAAAAATTTCAAACTGCTGATCTAAACCTTACTGTACGTAAATGTTTACAATTATACAGATAGCCTGGAACTTCTGTTCCTTTACCTAGTAGGGGTTACAGCAGCAATTAAACCTGCTGGAGCAATAATGTCTGGTCAGAACCACAATTATATTCTTAAAATACACCAAGTTTAAGTCAAGCAGGGACTTGTTTACACTAGAGAAATATTTATCAATAACTTGACAAGAAACTAGCGCGGTTGGAAAAATGTCTGTTATACTTTACTTCAGTATAAGTACAATTGCATTCATTACAAAAACACCACTTTTTACTTGTTAGATTTTTATTTAGATCTTGTCTTTTCCTGTGTAGACAGTGACCTTGTTATACTGTATATAAAAACACATAGGCTCATATTAGCATCAATCAGTTTGGCATCCAATCTGATTCCTCAATGTAGGAAAAAAAACATTTGATTTATCATCTGCAGTGATAAAGGCTTCACTTTTTATGCTTTCTGTATGCTACATATTGTATTTAAAAGTATAGTTATACATGTGGGATTAAAGACAGAGAAACAACTGGACTCAGTGCTAATCATGAGGATGAGCCCTGGCCCTACCTCAGTATAATTTTCAATACAATTAAAAGTGAACAAAATACTCGTACATACTCATGATACGCGTAATAAGTATGCTGAAGCAAGATCTACGAATATATGAACATTACCTGGTTATAATTAACTAAGTTAAAGTTGTTTGTTAGCAGGACAAATTCAAGTTAAAGGTAAATATTTTAGGCGTAAACATAATTCAAAAGGACATGACAAATCCGTCGTGCACAAAGCCAGCTCCATGAATATATGGTTTACATTGGCTGGAGTGGGAAATCTTGTATGGCCTGCTAAAGAGCTCCGACCTCAACCCGATTAAACACTTTTGGGATAAAACTGAACACTGATTGCTTCCTAGGCCTCCTCACCTACATCAGTAACTGACTTTAACAAGGCCCTTGTGGCTGAAGGAGCTTTTAGAGAACACATCTTTACAAGCACACTCCACACAATCTAGTGGAACATCTTCCCAGAAGAGTGGAGGTTATTATACCAGCTAATGGAATAGAATGTTCAAAAAAGCAAATCAAAAGTGTGTCCACTAACTTTTGTTCATTCAGTGTAGATAGATAGATACTGTAAATCCAGACTAGAGTGGGTGCTAGGGTGCTGCCAAGGGTAACTTTGCTGCTTACTGCTCGTCTGTCCTAGGTTTGATTCTGATCCTAAATTAATGTCTAAGCTTAGTCACACCTACTTGACTTGTCTAAGAGACTGAGTGATTTTCTCTGGGTTCTATAGACACCATTATTGCTGAGAATCTGTTTTGATTTATTTAATTTGACAATAACACGATCATAATATGATGTGTAACATTGTCGCCAATAAAGCAGTGTTGAATGCAAATTGAGACTGATGGAGTGAGAGAAGAAGAATGAGGAAGGGATGAGTGAAAGGCTGAGTGTTATGTGTTCTGTAGTGTGATGAGTGCAGTGTACAGCTCTAAGGAGAGAGAGAGGAGGTGCTGATATGTGTGTGTGTGTGTGTGTGTGTGTGTGTGTGTGTGTGTGTGTGTGTGTGTGTGTGTGTGTGTGTTCGGGGGGCACACTCTGTTGGGGGTTGTGGAAACGAAGGAATTAAAATTAGAGAGTAAAAAAAAAAGAGAAATATTTGAATGAAACCGCTACAGTTGACCTAGCACTGTATGCTAAGCTGTTCTGCAGTTCTAAACTATGCATGCTGCATGTTAAAAGCTCTTCAAGCTGAGACTTCCTGCTGTATATCTTTGCTCGATTTGCTTGATCTGTCCATCCATCACTCATTTTTCATTGGTTCCTCTTCCTCTACTCATTTCTGTGCTCTTTTATGCATTAGCAAAACCTGCAAAGCAAGCAAACGTGTTTTATAACAAATCTATTTTATAACAGACTTGACACAAGAAGTGGACACAGTATCTCTGTAATGAAATTACATTCAACTGAACATAGTAATAGTGCTGATGCTTATTTAAAAACCTTTCAACACTGTTTTACTTGACAATGACTATTTAGCAGCAGTTTAGCAGCATGTTGTCTGAACATTACAACACTATGCATAATTATTCTAATGTCTTTTATGTAGATATAGTAGAAAGAGTTTATTGTTGTTACCCATATTTTAGGTCTGAACCATTTCTGAACTTTTGTTTTGTAGAATACAGTATTAATTGCAAATAATTAATAAATAACTAAAAAAGCAGGTCACTTCTTATTATGAGGGAACAGAACGGTGCTTCTCAAATAGACACTTCCAACTGAAAACTCTCTTGCTGAGGTGCACATATACTTAAAAATAATCAGATAAAAATAGTTATTTCTGCAGTATGTACACAACATATTTCAATTACAAATAAAATTCATTGTTGCACTTCTTTTACACAGCGAGATTTATTTGAAGTAATATTTTGGCATTTCTTTGCACCCTGCTCTGAGAATTATTTTACATACACTGGCAAGCCAACCAGCTAGCATTAGCAATAATGATAGTTAAGTATGAACATGATTTCTTTAAAATTCTGTCCCACCATATGTATTTATCAATGCACTGACTTCCATACATTTCAAGCCAAACCACTTCATCTTTTCTTATATCTTTGGATTTAGACTCAATGGCATACCTACATTTCCATACAGGAATCACATAGACACCAGAAGTTAGTGTACATTGCCTAAATGTATAATTTTTTTGTATGTTATTATTGTCCAAGAAATGCTTCTGAAGTGTAATTTGTCTCCTCTTGAAACATTCCCAGAGCTAGTTTTCATCCCTTCATCCAGGTCTCTGTAACTGTCAAGAACCTGCGCTTTGACAGTGCTCATTTGGAACAAACTAAATATGTGGTGCACTAGAAAGCAACTACAGCAGATCAATAGTTAATGAATAGTAGTATTCATGATAATGGCCCAGCGAGAAAGGTGAACAAAAGCGAAAGCAAGAAGCAGCGAGAGGGAGAGCGACTGTCACTTTGACATTTAGCCAAAATGTTTATGTAGTGTACTGCATACTCTTTCTGAAGACCATTAAAACAGATCAAATTTACTGATGTCTTGTGCTAATCTCCAAACCACCACCATATGCACTCCTTTGAATAACGTGTTTTGAGACATTTTGGGTCTGGATGTTTTTGGATCCTCATATAATTGATTTGTTATATTTTTGAGGATAACAATAAAGATCAATACAGCATTACAGCTATATAGCAGACAGCATGTGTGTATGTGTGTGTGTGTGCGTGCTACGCTATTTGTTCTCGTTAGTCCTGGCAATCACTTTATCCTGGTCACGGTCATGGTGTATCCAGAGCCTGGGAATAATTTCCTGCATGAGACTGCAGTCAACCATAGAACTAAGAATACAGAGCACATAAGCACAACTCTAGAATTTAAATGTAACTTTCAAATCAATGCATCATGTGATTGGATGTAATGCATGTAAAATATCTCAAGAAATATTTGCTGGGGGTGGAGCCACCAGGAAGGAGGAAAAAAGAAAGGCCAAGGAGGAGATTTATGGATGTTGTGAGGGAGGACATGCAGGTAGTTGATTTGAAAAAGGCAGATGTAGAGGACAGGGGGGTATAGAGATGGATGATCCGCTGTGGCGCCCTCTAATGGGAGAAGACGAAAGAAGAAGAAGAAGAAAACTTATGGATTATAAATAGTTTAGTAAAGAAATTTCAATCTTAAAAATGTGGTGGCTACTATTAGCACTTCTCCTCCCAACCATGAGAGGTCGTGGTTCACAACAGCATCTATACCAATCAGTCATTTACCCTTAAACATATGCATATTTATAACCCAGCCATTAGGGTTGCACAAGCCAGTGCACTCTTAGTGCCGGTGTGCAGTAGGAATGACAGACTGGTTCAAGGTGGAGGTTGGACTGCATCAAGGATCGGTTTTGAGTCCTTTACTGTTTGCAGTGGTGATGGACATGTTGACGGTCGAGGTCAGACAGAAGTCTCCATGGTTTGCGGATGATATTGTGATTGGTTTAGATACAGTGGCATTGACTAAAAGACAGGAGATGGAGCTGGAGGTAGCAAAGCTGAACATGTTGAGATTTTCGTTGGGAGTGACGAGGATGGACAGGATTAGAAATTAGTTTATTAGAGGGACAGCCCATTTAGGATGTTTTGGAGACAAGGGGAGGGAGGTGAGATTAAGATGGTTTGGACATGTGTAGAGGAGGGACATGGAGTAGTATATCGGTAGGAGAATGCGGAGGATGGGGCCACCGGGAAGGAGGAAAAGAGGAAGGCCATGGAACAGGTTTATGGATGTGGTGAGGGAAGACATGCAGGTAGTTGGGTTAAAGAGGCAGATATAGAGGACAGAGGGGTATGGAGATGGATGTTCCGCTGTGGCAAACGCTGATGGGAGAAGCTGAAAAAAAGAAGAGGAAGAAATATCCATATTTAAACTACATGCTGTACCTTCAAGTCTTTCAGTCTTTCAGAGTTTCTATGCATGCATTTCGGAGTAATGTTTGTTAGTTTCAGTGTCTTATATGCCATATAATAATCACTGCTGAAAACTCTAAAGCAAACCTTACTTGCCTCTTATAGGTTACCTTCATAACGTCTGAGTCACTTTTCTAAATTAACTTTGCAACTATATATATTTATTATTATAAATATTTCTCTAGATTTTTTACACACATCCTCTTTAACAACAAACATTTTTAAGACACGTATGTCTTGTATGTATGTATGTCTTAGAGTTAATGTATTTTTCAATGGCTTAGAGATCGCATTTTGAGAGCAGGCCTGCATTTATATTGTAAAAGTAAGACCATTAAAAAGAATTTTTTTTAATTCACATGACTTTTGGTATCCTATCAGCAGCAGGTTTGGGGGCATGTGTCAGTTAAATACTGTTTTCGATTTCAACAAATAATTAGGATAGACTAAAATAAATAAATGACTTACTTGTAAGCATTAATAATTAGCAAAAATGCATATTAAGTCTAGACAACAATGGTGATTTGCTGGTTCTTTGGCTCCAAGATTAGATAATGAAGATTCAATCTTTACAATTAGTTGTTCATGACTTACAGTTACATGTAAGTGTCATTAGCCAGATTTTATCTTCACTTGATTAATAGACATGGACAGTAACTGCCTTATCCCAATGCCAATGTGACTAACTGTAGACATGTTCCCATATCCCACGGACTAGATTATCATCTACTAACTGCTTTACATAAATTTTTTAAATAAGAAAATCTGAAAAATACATTGAAAAAAAAACCATAACCATTCCTATGGTTAAGGAATTTTGTTTTGTCCAGATCATGAGAAAAAAATGTTATGGGGAGAAAATTATGTTGTGATCATGAAAAAAAAACAGCTCTTGTTATTTCAAGATAATAAAAAAAGAAGTGTGATCACAAGAAAACAAGAAACAAAAAATATATTATATATAATAATGCATGGCCTCTTAGGACTTCTGTAGAAAAAGGTATTTCGATTAAATGATTTTATTCCCAATTTCTTTCTGACATTGTTCCTTATTTCAGTTTGATGTCTAGCTTTCCACAAATGAAAAATCCCACGGCCTTCAGTTGTGTTTCACATAATTCAAAGTCAACATGAAATTTTAAAATGTTATAACCTAAACAGAAACTGTTCATTGTTGAGAATCCTTACAATTACCTAATCATGATCTCATGTGTACTGAAATAAAGTGTAAAAGTAAAAAGAGATGCTGCAATGTGAATGCGGATCTGTAGATGGCAGCAAAACTCTGTGGGTCCGTCTGCAGTAAAACACTAAAAATGCCTGAAAGGCTGAATTCCCAAATTTAGCAAATCATCTAAAACCTATTAAGAGTTGATCATGTGCTTGCTGTCCCACGTTTCTACAAATCATCACAATGTAGTAGAGCTTTGGAGCAAAGTTCCTTTTAGGTGAGAACCCTCATATATCACTATTGGTGCTGCAAAAACTGTACAAAACTAATAGAATTTGTGTTTACATGCAACAGAATGATTTATTATTTCAAAGCCCCTGGCAATGTACTGTTTCTCTATTAAAAAGTAGAATTTCAGTCAGTTATCAGGAATACAGAAAGAGTCGAAACAAAATGGAAGTATTATTATTATTATTATTTAAAAAATGTATAAGATTGTTAACTTTAAGGTTTAGTCATTTATTATTTTCCTGTTGCAGAGCTCAGACAGGCCCAAGCTTGAATGAAACATTAATCTGGCCATGGTGTTCATGCTGCCTGAAGGCTCACCGACCATCATAAAGACTGTAGAATGCGAGTCGCAAAACTGCAATGATATAAGTATGCATTCTGGTTCAGGAGGTATTGCTTACTCTTCTGGGTATTTTCATTTATAGAGGCAAAAAAGAAGACAGGATTAGAACATTACTAAATTAATATGTGAAATGTATTCCTTCAAAAACAACTCAAATGTATTTATTTGGTTTGAACTGACCAACTTCGAAATGCAAATAGTTTATTTTCCGTGTTTGGATAATCACATTTTTTTTAAATTCACGTTAAAAATACATCTATATTAATGTTTTTTCCCCCAATAGAGCTTGGAATGCAATAAAATGATATCAATCTCTCCTCTCATTCCAGGCTCTATTAGCTTTTCCTATCCCTGGGTAACCTGGATGCTAAACTTGTATTTTTATTTATTTCATTTTTAAGTAACTTTCCTAGACTGAATTTGGCCAAAACTAAGAAATGGAACCTGAATTCCTTATATAGGGGTGCTCAGATCAATCTCCCATTACAGGGTCTATTTAAAGAAGTCTATTCATCACGTAGCATTAATCATTAAACTATATTTAACAATAATGTGTATTAAGTATTACAATTAAGAGAAGAGAAAATATCATAATTTAACAATGTATTGGCAAGCTGCATATGCAACAAACACACTTAAAACATTTCAGACTGTGTTTGGTTACACCCTGGTATAGTGCAACATGAATCCAATTAGGACACGAGTCGCCGGGACCCTTCTTCTTCCACAGCAGACAGCGGCTGATGATCAAGGCATATGAATTTCGTTATTTGCCGGATATTTCTTTATGCTTCTTACTGTCTTTGAAACATCTCTGTTACCGACAGCTGAGTGAGTGGCGCTTGAGTTGCTGAACTGTCCTGCTATCTCTTAGCGCTAGCCTACTTTGAAAACTGCTCATATTCCTTTACATGACTAGCCTAAAAATGTCTGATGAGGTTGGCGGTGTTGAAATGTTTTGGGTGCTTGTGGCTTCGTGGACTTTTCTTGGTACACACATTGCAGATTGGTAATGTATTGTCTTTTTCACACAAAACAGTGAAGCCAATTTAGCAGCGCATGAAAATTTGTCTCGGTTTTGCATCAAGCTTTCTAGATTGGCGTTCATAGAAACAGTCGATTAAACTTTGCATAGCAATTATTATCAATCGGAGCAGCATTAACCTTAAAGCTGTAGTATTAAGAGTAGAAAAAAATGTAAATATCGGTGATATGATAAAAAAATTCTTCAAATAAATAAAACTTAAAAAAATGAAAGAGTCAGGAGCATTATATTACTACTATTGTTAGTATTTTTTATAGTTTGTGTATAGCAGAAAGTAGCAGAAAATCTTTTGCACACAGATAGAAAGACATAATTCTGACCAAATGTTCTAGCAGATTTAAACATACTCTTTTCAACTGTGTTCAAAACATCAGTAGTGTTTTCCTTTGCAGCTTTTTTCAGGATGTCTATTTTCTTCACCCACATATAAAAAAAGCACAGAAAACTAACCCCCTTAAAAAATCAGGAATAACTTAAGTGAGACACATCGACTACTTTTTTTTACATTAGCTGAAGTAATAACATCATGCACCCTATAACCTTTAATTCCTTTACTTAATCTTTGCAATGCATCTTATTCTAAAAATGATTTGATATGGACCATAGACAAACAGTCTGCACCTGCCTTTATTTGTACAAGTTATTTAGATTCAATTTGCAAAGAAAAACATCTTAGCAGCTGCAGATTATTTTTAACTAGCCCCTTATTTTAAAAAAATGTGTGTCCTGCTAAATGCTTGTCCCCTGAGCATGATCCTGTTTGTGCTTGTTGTAGCTCCCATTTTGGCCCACTAGGAGCGATAACATCTTCGCAACTAAATGGAGATGCTGCACATGTTGCCCCAACCTACAACTGTAAATCCAGAGAGGCAAGATCTAGAAGCAAGCAGATAATTCACTCATATCAATCTATCAGTATTTCAACAGAATATTAAATACAGTGGAACCCGGTTATCTCGCCCTCGGTTTCCTCGACAACCCTATTAAGTCGACGTTTTTGAAGTGGAACCGCCAAATTCTTTTCTAAGCATTTTTTATCGGTTATCTCGACTTTTTTATGTCGCGGAACCCTAATATCTCGAGCACAAGGGGGGTGGGGGGTGGGGTGTGAGACGGCACTGTGCAGCCGCTGTTTTTTATTTTTTTGAGTGATCTGTGTGTTTATAATGTTGGAGAATATAATAAAGGTTTGTATGGAGAATGGACGGTGGTTTGTATTGTATACTGGTGAATCTCTGCTGTTAGTAGGTGCACTTGTGCCTTTTGTTGTTAATAAGTATGTACATTTTTATAGCATGACTTCATCAAACAAATCGCGGCAACGCTGTTGTGTCAAAAACCATCTAAAAACACGTGCATGCACATTCTCATTTATTAACCCACATCATGTACATAAAGAAATTTCAAGCACGTTAATCTACTGCCGCCATTTTGATTTTCGTTTATCTCGATCATCGGTTACCTCGATGCTTTTTGGCGACCCCCTACGACATCGAGATAACTGGGTTCCACTGTGTATGTTTTTGTATATGATTGTATCCCAAAATGCTTTGCCCCAGCTGCACTCACTTCAACCTCACTTCAACCTATAACACTGCAGCATGAATTAACATTTTTTTTTTCTGTTGCTTCATCGTAACACTGCAACTGCAGAGAAACACCCAAAATAGCTACCACTCCCTTCTGTATCCGTTATAAATGTCCTTCTTTTCCCAAATACATACATGCAGGGTATGGTTTAATGAGGGATGCTATCTCCTGGGATAAAAACAAATCCCCTTCCTTAAACATCTTCCTTTTATAATCTTGAACTGAAGATTAGTACTGCTCTGCAGCAGCATTACCGTTGAATAAAACTTGCTTATATCAATTAAAAAAACTGAACACTACAGATTGATCATTTGACATTTAACAAGCAAAAAATCATCTTGAGAATAATCTGTAAATCTAGAGAGCTATTACTAGAAGAGATAACTTGAAATTAATTTTAATTGTTACATTGAACAGAAGTAGATTTTGCTTTTTGTTCTGTCTCAAACATTTCTGAGCTAACACATTGATTTTCACTATTTCACATTATCATTACACGGACCCGAAATAGCTTTACGGCCACTGATAACATTATGACCACCTGCCTAATATTGTGTTGGTCCCTTTTTTGCTGCCAAAACAGTTCTGACCCATTGAGCGTTATTATCAATAACTTCTTCAGCAGTTTGAGCTACAGGAGCTCGTCTGTTGTATCGGACCACACGGACCAGCTTTTACTCCCCACATGCATCGATGAGCCTTTGCCGCTCATGACGTTGTTGCCACTGTTTCTTCTAAGGACCACTTTATATTGATACTGACCACTGCAGACCAGGAACATCCCACAAGAGCTTCAGTTTTGGAGATGCTCTGACCCAGTCGTCTAGCCATCACAATTTGGCCCTTGTAAAACACACTAAAATTCTTACACAAACAATTTTTCCTGCTTCTAAAAAAATCTACTTTGAGGACAAAATATTCACGAGGGTCACAATAACCTTGATGAGGAATTTCACCTTGAGCAGTCAGAACCACCAGTCACTATCCCACACAGATAAAACTACAGCCAGAGCAAGCACAAATAAAATTCACCCAGCAGAAAAGCCAATTCACTGAAGGGGAAAGGGCATGAGATGAGAAATATGCAATTTTCTTTCTCATCTACTATATCTATGGTGAACTCTGACCTGTAAATTCACCTGGCCTTGTGAGCCAATACAAAACAAGTAGGTGTAAATGTGATCTCTTTTGATGGATAAAAAAAAGCATCTACTATTAAGTTGCAGCCAAATGTGAGTTTAGCTTTACTGCTTTCATACTGCTTGGCACAAATACCCCAAAAAATATAAATATATATTTTGTTCACTGATGTGCTAGTAAAACTGTTTTTTCTCTGCGCCGGCCGGGGTTTTCTCATTACTAATGTTACCATTGCCATAAATAGACTCCACAGTTCTCTCAAGGACTGTAAATGATTATCTCAGACGTGACCACACTGATTTTCGCCCTCCTGATTTCCCCAGATACTTGCTCACTTCCTCACAGAGCTTCATGAACATGTCCTCTAATATAACTGACCTGTCTTTAAGTGTTATTTATCAAGAGGAATGGAGGCTATAGGACAGCACAAGTATGTGTGAAGAGATGGAGCTGTGTGAAGAAAGATGCCTCGAGCAATCCTGTTGACTTTTGCAATAAATGTACCAATCATTTTATTCATTTATTTACAATATTTTCTAACTGTCTTAAATGCATTTTTCTGCCATTGATTAATCAAAAATATACTTATTTTTAATACTACATATTTATATATCTGGCTATATGTTTTTCTCCATCTATTTCTATCTTTCTATCTATCTATCTATCTATCTATCTATCTATCTATCTATCTATCACATTCTTATATGTACATTTCTCATATTATACAGTATATACCATTTATCCATGTACATTTTTGTCTGGTTATATGTCTGACTGTTTATGACCTGCCTGTCTATCTATCCACCTGTACATTTGCCCTCCATATATGTCATTCATCTATTCATATGTATGTCTGTCTGTCTGTCTGTCTACAGTATCTGTCAATCTCTGTCTATTCAGTTTATCTGTCTGTATGTCTATTTACATGTCTGACTATGCCTATCACTCTAAGTATCTGTCCCCTGTCCATCTGTCTGACTCTCCACTCATCCCTTCTGCCCTCCTACCTTGCTATATGTGGCTGTCAATCTGTTCAACTGTCTAACAATCCATCCATCTGACTATGTGTACATGTGACATCCCATTCATTTATCTCTCTATTGGCCACACTGACTATCTGCCCGTCGTCTACCGATCCATCTGTCCATCTACATGTCTGTCTTTCCATCATCACTGGGAAAGCCTTCAAAAGCAACCACATGACAGAGCTGACAATAATCAATGAATAACAGTGCTGTGACACACATTTGTCATTTTGCTTCGCAGGAATGAGGAGTATCTCAAACTCATTTCGCATCACAGAGGCCGACACCCTTATCCCCGTTTTGCCCTAATCAAATCACACTGTTGCAGTCAAACAAGATATTGAATTTTGAAAAATCAGTTTTATATGGGTGATTTAGCATGCTTATGAGGACATTTGCACCAAGCATGAATGATGAGCTCATCCTGTAATGCATCATAAACTACACGCGGTGGCTAGATTCATTCCCACAGTGATGAGCTTTTCACCCATCTGTCTATTCATCAAAGAGTCAAAGACACTGAATATGTCTCGCAAACTAAATCTGCCTGGGGAAAATGAAGGTGAACTCAACAGAGCATGACGGAACAATTAATTAGTTTATCATGGATGAAAAACAAATGCACTCTGATTACAAATTTCATCATATACTGAGAGCTGTGGGGTGCGTTTGCAAAGACAAAAACAGATTTCAATCGCTTTTATCAAATGTAGAAAGTAAATAGGCTGTGTAATTCAGCTCTGGCATTGATAAAGCTCAAAATATTTATTTTCTTTGCCTGTTTTTTCTGGGTTTCATTTTAAAGTTTTATTTTTAAAGCTACCATAAATATAAAAAATGCATGAATCATTACAGATTAATGTAATAAGCAGCAAACATGAGCTCAGTTTTTTAAATTTTTTTAAGTTTTAAATGATCTTCTTTATTGGCTCAATATGGTGAAATGTACACATTTGCTTTCTCACAACAGTATTTTGAGACAGGTTTGGTTGATCAGTGTTTGTCATGATCTCTTTTATTTAATTACTTCTTAAAATATTAACCAGTTGGGGGAAGAGAGAGAAAGAAACAAAGGAAGAAAGAAAGGCCCCAGTGAGCTCTTATTAAAGTTTTATATTGAGCTGTTTTTATGATATAATGTGCATTTATAGTTTAGAGGCCACCTGTGATGCCAAATAATTTAGTGATGCACCTTCCATTTAGAGCACTTTAATTGTGCCCCCTATAGTCCAAGTGTGTTCCTATCAGTTTAAAAGAATCACATTGTTTTACCTTTAATAACATTATTGCTGCAAATTTAATATGCATGTACACAAATATGACTCATGGACATTAATTCTTTAGCGAATATTCTTGTCGAATAATTTGGCATTTGGGCTCTCCCCTGAAATTTGACAGCGTATTTTATTTGCTTAAATGGTATGTTTTATATACATATTTTCCACTATTTAGTGGTAAAATAGTATTCAGTACAATACTCTATAATACTTAAATAATACAATAATACTTGTATTGGCTGGAGGATTGGCTAAAATACACAATTTTCAAGTTTCATACAATCTGATCTCAATTACTGATTCTACTGTGAGATGCTTTTGACCAACTTTCCACATATTCTTGCTGCTTTGCTACTTTTACAAGATCATTTACTGTATACTTCACTCTATCCTGAGCTATTCGTGCCCAGCTTTCTCAATTCTGAGTGCTTCAGGTTTAACGACTGTCTTTGAATAGTAAAGACGTGACCCACAGGACAGTAATGGTGATCAGCCTGTTCTTTTAGAGATGATATTGTTAGGGAGAGAGAGTGAGTAAGATAAAATCTGAGGTGAGGTTCATGACTGTTCAGAGCAGTATAGAAAGAACAGAAAGAATGTGACAAAGAAATGCATTTTACAAGGAAAGAAAAAAGCTAATTACGTGAATGCCTTCAGAACCTTTCAGAACCTTTTGAACTACATGTGAATCAGTGTGTGTGTGTGTGTGTGTGTGTGTGTGTGTGTGTGTGTGTGTGTGTGTGTGTGTGTGTGTGTGTGTGTGGGGAAAGACAGGTTGAGTAAAAGACAGTGAGAGGCAGTGTGTAGGAAAAGAAGATCAGAAACTAGTGAAGTCAAAAAAGGCAAATAAAGAAACTCAAGGCACTGTGAAGAAAAGAACAAAATATTCTATTCAAGAGACACCAGATTCAAGCTGACTTAAAACGGCAAAATTGAGAGAGAGAGAGAGAGAGAGAGAGAGAGAGAGAGAGAGAGAGAGAGAGAGAGAGAGAGAGAGAGAGAGAGAAAGAGAGAGAGAGAAAGAGAGAGAGAAAGAGAGAGGGGAAAAAAGAGATTAACTGTAAAATACAATAAAGAGGAGATGATTAAGGGAAAGCAGTAAGTAAGAATAAGAAACACAAAAGGAAAACAAGCAGCAAACAGAGAGAGAGAGAGAGAGAGAGAGAGAGAGAGAAAGAGAGAGAGAGAGAGATTATTTAATTACTCGAGACATCTTAGACATCTGTTAGCTCTATGTGTGGTATGTACATCTCATATTCTAAATATAAAACAATTATATATTTTTATTTTATATATACTTTTTTTTTTATTCCACAGTGTCATGCTGAGGCCTTAAGGTGTCTCATCTCCTCTGAAAACAGAAAGAGCCATTAAAAGCAAAGAGAAAACCAAAAGAATCATTGAGGCCAAGTAACAGTTGCTATTCTCCAAGGTTGCGCAAAAATTTAAAAGACAAAAAAGTATATTTTTTTAATTGAGCTGCATTGCGGTAGAAAACTAAACCCTTTTTAACCTTACGTACAGTCACATGAATTTATTAATAAACTTTATTTTTTAATTAAGATTTAATTCAATTTTATTTTATTTGTAAAGTGCTTTTAACAATGAACATTGCCCCCAAAGCAGCTTCACAGAGTTTTGTCATAGATTACAAATTTCAGAATCAGAAATATGTCCCTCTGAGTTTATGCCTGATAAACATGCCAGTGGTGACAAGGAAAAACTTCCCGAGGTGAAGCAACCTTAAGAGGAACCAGAACTGAACCCTAAAATGTTAATGTATATACAGTGCCCTCCACAATTATTGGCACCCCTGTTTAAGATGTGGTCGTGGACTTCAAAAAATTCTCCTTTTTTTTTTTAAACAACATAGAACCCAAATGCAAAAAAAGAAAAAAAAATCCAACCTTTTATTTAAGTACATTACTTTGTTGGTAAAAAAAATCACACATTTAGAAAAAAAAAAAAAAACTTGAAATCATGTATGCCACAATTATTGGCACCCCTGATGTTAATACTTTGTACAACCTCCTTTTGCCATCAAGACAGCACTTAATCTCCTCCTATAACATTTCACAAGATTGGAGAACACAGAGAGAGGGATTTTTGCACTCTTCTCTTTAGCTCGCCCCACAGGTTTTCGATTGGGTTGAGGTCTGGGGACTGAGATGGCCATGGGAGGACCTTGAGTTTGTGACTGCTGAACCACTTTTGTGTAGATTTTGCCACATGTTTTGGATCATTATCCTGCTGAAAGACCCAATGACAACCCATCTTCAGCTTTCTGGCAGAGGCCATCAGGTTTTTATTTAAAATATCCTGGTACTTCAAAGCGTTCATAATGCCATGCACCCTAACAAGGTTCCCAGGGCCTTTGGAAGAGAAACAGGCCCACAGCATCACAGATCCTCCACCATACTTCACGGTGGGCATGAGGTGCTTTTCGGCATACTCATCTTTTGTTTTACGCCAGACCCACTTAGAGTGTTTGTTGCCAAAAAGCTCAATCTTAGTCTCATCTGACCAAAGCACACGATCCCAGTTGAAGTCCCAGTACCGCTTAGCAAACTCCAGACGTTTACGTTTGTGAGTGTTAGTGAGAAAAGGCTTTTTCCTTGCATGCCTCCCAAACAGCTTGTTGGCATGTAGAGAGCGTCTGATGGTTGTTTTGGAGACTTTGTGACCCCAAGATGCCACTCTTTGATGCAATTCTGTGACGGTGAGCTTGGGAAATTTTTTTACTTCTCTTACCATCCTCCTCACTGTGCGTTGTGGCAAGATAAACTTGGGAGCTCTTCCAGCCTTGTTTGTCACTGTTCCAGTTGTTTTAAACTTCTTAATGATTCCTCTGACTGTAGATACCGGCAAGTTAAGGCGAGTGGCTATTTTCTTGTAGCCATTGCCTGACTTATGAAGGTCGACACACATCTGCCTTACTTGAATGGTGTGTTCTCTTGTCTTTGCCATGTTGACAAATGGGTAAGAGAATTAGGCCTCTGTGTCACATCATATTTATACCCCAGGGAAACAGGAAATAATGAATTACTATTTAAAAGTCCCTTGATACCCTGACCAACCTTAGCAACTACAGAAAAATATATATTAAAAAAAATAAAATAAAACTTTTCAGAGAGAGGTGCCAATAATTGTGGGACACATGATTTCAAGTTTTTTTTTTTCTAAATGTATGATTTTTTTTTACCACCAAAGTTATGTACTTAAATTGAAGGTTGGATTTTTATCTTTTTTTGCATTTGGGTTCTATGTTGTTTAAAAAAGGAGAATTTTTAGAAGTCCACGACCACTTCTTAAACAGGGGTGCCAATAATTGTGGAGGGCACTGTATATACATTAACATTTTAGGGTTCAGTTCTGGTTCCTCTTAAGGTTGCTTCACCCATCAGGCATAAACTCAGAGGGACATATTTCTGATTCTGAATCAGAAATCTAATCTATATATATATATATATATATATATACAAAATAATTTTACCTCCAACTGTTATACATGCACACACAATACATCTTAGAGCCTGTTGTAAGTGGTGCATGTGTCTGAGAGAACTTTTAAGTTTGGTTTTAATGAAGACATTTTTAAGGGACTCTGCTGACCCTGCAAAGGTTCTCACCCAAGCAAGGTGAAAACACTGACAGAAAGTTCTTTACCTTTAGCTTGTTACCTGCTGGGTCTGAGCAAATAAGCAAAATTAAAGAACAAAAAAGAGGAAAAGTGAGAGGAAAAGAAAGTGGAACTGTGATACAAGTTGCTTTAAATATCTTTTACCAATTTTAATTCCAGATTTGGTGTCGAAGGGGTATAAGAATGAATTAAACATGGCTTTGTAGTGTAAAAAACTGCTTAGATAAAATAAAAAACTGGTGACAAGGGAACCCATTCTCATCTGGGTGACACCGAATATACATTCAACTTTCCAAATTAAATCAGAATGAATAAATGAATTCATTCTAAAAGGTAATTTGAATTCTTTATTTATAATATAGATAAGTTGTAAATCACTAGACAGTATAAGTTCTATAACAGAAAGGGCTTTACTGTCTGTACCAAAACACCAGTGGCAGGCTGTGCATTTGTACCTGGGCCTTCAGTGGGGACTTACACAACTTAATCCACCTCCTAATACCACCACTATCACATTGTGATTATAGAAACCATCAATACTATACAAAAACACAATATAACAACAAGTGGCATTACAGAGAGAGACGTATTTCACATATGGATAGTGAATACCATTTTACTAAATCAAGAAACCCAGTTAAGACTCCAAACCTCCACACTACAACCACAACTGTGCACCCACATCATCTGGAGGAGTTCAGAATCAATATTTGTCTAATAACATGACAAAAACATGAAAGATTACAATAAAATACAACCTACACAACAGAGATGCACTCAGAATTTGCACCGCTCCTCAGAGGCTGTAAGCCAGTGGTACCGCTCGTATATACTGGTCTGGAAGTGGAGAACAAACTCTTTCCCGGGCTGAGACACGCTAGCTAGCTTCGGGGTTGACCGACCTCCTCACAGTGTATAGCTTTTCTGGAAAATGGATTTTTAAGTATGTCCGAGACCAAATAAATTTCTCTTCCTTCATAGGCATAAAAAAGTCTAACCCAGATGTACTAATGTGTGCAGAACTACACATGTTTTTTGCAAGTCAAACTTTGCTGTAACAGTTTTCCTCTGACCAACCAATCAGAGGACGGAAACATGCTGACGCTATTCTGGGGTCAGCTAGCTGCCATGTGAGGCGAATGTGAAATCTGATTGATTAAAGAAACAGACCCATAGCTAATTCTCTCTATGGCCAACGAACCAGCAGTATCAAGTTCGCAGGCCCTGGGCAGATTAGATTGACATGGCAGCACATAGAGGCTGAAATCTAATTGGACAAAAAATCTAAAATCCACAAACATGCACTGGAAACAGTGCAGCCAAGAGAAATGCTACAAAATGAAGAGAATAAACTGTTGGGAATAAATGAATACATTTTCATGGAACATATATTAGAATTGTTAATAAGTTGTAAATGTAGGTCAGTGCTTCTGATAGTGTTTAGGAGAGGCTTTGCTTGCCCTGATTGCCCACCAATGCTAAACACATAAAAATCCAGAATACAGGGCTATCAGATACAATAGAAGAAAGCAAGCAAACAAAAATCAAAAAGTGTTCTGTTGGGTTCAGATCCAATGACTGAGAAGTCCATTTAAAAACAATGAACTCACTATGATGGAACCAGTTTTAGATGACCTTTGTGACATGTTGCATTATCATTGGACCAATAATACTTGGATAAATTGTGACCAGGAAGGGACCCAAAATGTGCCAAAAAACATTCCACACACCATAACACAACCTCCACCAGACTGTTGACACAAAGAAATTTGGTTCCATGCATCCATGTTTCTGGCACCAAATTCTTACCCTACCATCTGAAATAGAAATTCCTCAGATCAGATCATGTTTTTCTAGTTATTGTTAGGCTGTGTGGAATGGACTGGAAGCTTTCTCTTTAATGCATACATTTTTGAGACTAAGGTTTCTTTCGGCTTCTCCCGTTAGGGGTCGCCACAGCGGATCCTCCGCACGTTTGATTTGGCACATGTTTTTACGCTGGATGTCCTTCCTAACGCAACCCTCCCCAATTTATCCGGGCTTGGGACCGGCACTGAGAGTGGCTGGGGATGGTCCCCTGACCCGGGAATCGAACTCGGGTTGCAGCGGTGGGAGCGCTGCGTCTTAACCACTAGACCACCAGGGGACTACATTTTTGAGACTATTGTATATTAAAATCCAAGGAGAACTAAAACCCACCTGTCTGGCACGAATAATTATGCCGAAATCACTGAAGGTGATATTCATCCTGAAATGAATATTAGGGTAAAAATGAATATTACCCGAAGCTGCTGGCTCATATTTGCATGATTTAATGAATTGCATTGCTGCTATGTGATTGTATATAATTGCATGAATAATCAGCTGTCCTATAAGTGTTGCTATGAAAGTGTTTAATGAGTATATATTTTTTATAGTTATTAGTTCTACTTCTCATCATACAATGTGTCAAAGTAATAATAATACAAAGCGTTTATTGATAATATTAATATTATTTGACTATAGTGTGTTTAGCATTTCATACTTTTTACTAAAAATGTAGTTAAAACTCACATCCAATTTTACATTTATTCTAATTAGATGTGAATTTGATTTTCCCATATATATAAAAGATAAAGATATCCCAGGAAGTGCCTTTCTGTTAGACATAGTTTTACAAAAAAAAAGAAAATGCTTCTTTTGTTATCAAGTTCTATCTATTTTTTTGGACATACACTAAAGCGGATTATTTGGAGGTGAGCCACCTCCAAATAATCCGCTTTAGTGTATGTCCAAAAAAATAGACAGCAAATATGCCAAAGATAAAGTTGATGAATAAGAAAAGTGCATTAGAATTGAATTAAGCTCACTTCAGCAGTCAGATTTGACCCTATGTAAATTTAAGGAGTAAGTGCCAAGGGGCTATTTGGGCTATTTTAATTGCAGTTTCTCCTTGAAAGACCTTTTTGATTGCTTTACTGAGCCGCCAAGTTCATGATCATTCAACCAACTATTTTATTTCTCATTTGCTTGATCACTGATGATGTGGTATGGATGTGTCTGCTAAACAAGCATAAAAATGAGCCAAAAGAGAAACAAAAATTAGGGCATTTTTCACTATATATAATCACTTTACTGTCAACTGTCATAAATTTGCAGTCAAAATAGCTAGAAATGAATCTGCTTTAACCAAATAACTGCATACAATTCTGTACGTTCAGTTTTTTTTTTTACAGTAACATTGCGGTTCTTTCCACAAAAGTCTAAACTAATATGCTTCAGAGCAAACGATGTGTATGTCAAAAGGTAATCCTTCTTTTTTTGGAAAGCCCATTTTTATTTACCTGTCCTGGACACACACACTAAAAAATGTTTCCTGGACTTCCTGCTTACGGAGAACTTTAAAAACTTGTCACAGGATATGGACTTCACCAGCATGTGCTGTATTGTTCAAAGAGTATAGAAGAAATGATTGCATGAACTTTCCAGACAAAGAAATGCACATTCTATAAATCTGACTTTCAATTACAGCATAAAGTATACTGATCTGAAATAAAAGAACATGTACACTCTGAAAATAAATCCATTTCCATATGCCTTACAAAAAGGGTTTGAAAGTGAATAAAGGAGAAACAACAATTGTGATTGAATAACACATGGAAGCAGAGCTTAGCCCCACTAGCAAAGCAGAACCTTTATGGTGTTAAAAAAGCAGCGAGTTGAAACAATATTTGAGTGTGAGGATACATGTTCCTAACGGCATTCTGCTTACGGCAGAAATAGTCTCGGCTCATTACATAGCACCTAGCATGTGTGTGTGATTGCTACTGTGCTGATTCCTAACATCAATGGCTTACTTTATCTTTAGCTTGAATTTATTTTTTTTTTTATGTGAATTTGGGAAAATTGGATTCTGGGTCCTGGGCAAGGAAAGGGAGTTCACTAGAGGAGATAGAGCAGGGTGAAATCACTCTAAGGCAGAGATCAGTGCTGTTGTACTGTATTCATATTAGTTACTGTTCTTTTTATCTGATGGAATGATGAGGGTAGGAAAATGTAGTGGTCAGTTCAGTGGTTAAGATGTTGGACCCCAGATCATAAGGTAGTGAGTTCAAATCCCAGCACCACCAAGCTGTCACTGCTGGGTAGCTCAACCCTCAAATGCTCTGCGTATTCATAAAACAATTGTTAAGTCACACTTTGTATAAGGGCTTCTGCTATAAATGTAATGAATATTTTTAAATAAAAAAACATGTTGATAATATGAACCCTAAGATTTCTATGTAAATATATTTAATTATTTTGTAGTTTACATTCTACAAATATGAATCTATTTGTCAACATAACTATTTCATTGGGAGTGGGGATGAGGATGGACAGGATTAGAAATTAGTTTATTAGAGGATTGTAGGATGTAGGATGTTTTGGAGACAAGGTGAGGAAGGCAAGATTGAGATGGTTTGGACATGTGCAGAGGAGGGACATGGGGTAAATCAGTAGGAGAATGCTGTGGATGGAGCCACCTAGGAAGGCCAAGGAGGAAGTTTATAGATGTGGTGAGGGAAGACATACAGGAGACATGCACATCTGAAAGAGGCAGATGTGGTGGACAGAGTAGTATGGAGAAGGATGATCTGCTGTGCCGCCCCCTATTGGGAAAAGTCAACATAAATAACTATGCCAGGCCTTTTTATACATGTGATTTTCATAACCGTATGCTTTTTCTTATATGATAAGAATGTTAGTGAAATAATATAGTTAGTACAATTATAATAAAAAATGGTTTAACTCCAACTGTTATACATGCGCACACAGTACGTGGTACAGCCTGTTGTAAGTGGTGAATGTGTCAGAGCTTTTAAGTTTGGTTTTAATGAAGATATTTTTTAGAAATGCTGCTGACCTGCTCCTTCATTATCACTGTATTATACAGACTGCACAAAGGTTCTCACACACAAACATACTTGTAATGGTAATTTAACAGCAGTAAATGAGCAAGTGAACAGGCTTTTCAGACATGCTCAACACCTCTGTATTAGCATTTTTTTCTTTGGGCCTGTTGTCTTTCTGGCTGCTTTTCTTTATACTGTAGAATCCTCTCGTTTGACTGTCTCTATTATAGAGCTTTCTTCATTGTAATCCTTTTCTCACTCTTTTTTCTCTTCATGGAATGGGGCACAAAGCAAGGTGATAACACTGGCAGAAAGTTATTTACCTTTAGCTTGCTACCTGCTGGGTCTGAGCAAATGAGCGAAATTAAAAAAAAAAGAAGAAAGGTGAGAGAAGAATAGAGAAGAACTGTAAAACAAGTTGCTTCAAAAAACTTTTAATTTTAGATTTGGAGTCAAAAAGGTTTAAGAATGAATTAAACATGGCCTTGAAGTGTACAAACTAGGGAGATAAAATAAAATAATCTGAAGACAAAAATATTCCTATGGACAGGGTGTAAATGAGAACCACATCAACAACATACCGTAGTGGTGGTTGAGTGAGCGTGTGTGTATGGAGTTGAAATGGAGTTCATTTTAATTAGAACATTTTCTACATTGAAAGTCTAATGAGAATGTTATTCGCAGCAAATGCACGCTTTCTCTTCACTTTCCAATCTCATAACAAATATTGCAAAAAATAACCTTTTTAATTGGTATGAACAAATTCAACTTTTAGACTTTCCAGCAATCTGCCACAGAGACTAAATACAATTGAACAGCCATGTATACTGACAAATCAAATTTTGAATACATTCAGGTTCAAGATAGGTTGTATGCAGCTTAGTGACTGTGTGTTTAATGTGTGTTAAACTAATTTATTAGAAGCCACCTAATAAATAGATAGAATAATAAAAATTAACAATATACACTGATAACTGGCCACTTAAAATGGTTATGTAAATAATACAATATTATGTATATAATACAATATAAATAAATTAGATTTAGTTTCATATCAGCTAAACTATAGTAGACAACACAAAAAAATGTTATGGATTGACATTAACCAAGTTTCAAGGATTTGCCTATTAAAAATAATGAAAATACCCATAATTCATGATAAATATTGTAAATGAAAGTTTTACTTTTTGTCCCTTGCTTGTGGTTCTATGCGTAGGGCATTTCACCACCAGCAATTTGAAGCCTGTATTCTCTAGACAACCACTTTATTTTAATGCCATTTAGTTGACTATTAGCAACCCAACAACAACATTAACTATCCCTGCAGGCTCGTGCCTGTGGCAATTCACAACCCTGACGATATTCAGAATAATCACACTCCTGCTTGGGCGATATTATTTCAATATACCATCACTTACATCTATGCCAATGATATTGCAAATGACCCATGGTTGTTTAGAAACATGCCATCTTTTGCATGACTCATGCAATACTAATAAAAACTCTTACATTGTAAATAAATAAATAAATATTCAAAAGGGTCTTAAACATTCATTATATATTATACATTTAAACTGCTTACTGACTTTTTATAATGAGAAGTTTGATCTAAATACATTTTTATGAATTATGTATAAATGAGCTTTGTTAACATAATGAAAAAAAAAAACCCCAGAAAAACTGCCTTGCATATAAGCAAATGTAGGTGCAAACAATCTTTGTTTTAATCAAAACACAATAAACAAAGAATAGACAGAAAAAGCAAACAAAAAATAACGTAAAACAAGACAATGCAAGATATTCGCAACAAACTCATGCATTACTCAATAATGCTCAACAGATAAAAAGACAATAAGCAGAACTTACATTATATGAAGAAACTGATGCAGATAAACATATTACAGGTGTGCACAACACAGGTTGCAAAACAGACAAAAATGAGTAAGGTTGCCTTCTAGTGGTCTGGAGTCAAATTGTCCTCAGTGAACAAAATTTACATAATGGGTTAAATTATTGGATATTAAAATATTGGAAACACCTGATCTTTTATCATTTTCAGAGACACATGCATGAATATTTTGTTCATATGCACCAAAACAAAGGGGACAAACAAATATATTAAATATACAGATGTTATACAATATTTTAAATGAAAAATCTTCCCAGAGCATAAATAAAAGCTTTACACACTCTTGGCATCTGAACAGTTAATTTCTCCAAACATCCAGCTAAAATACTTTTTCATGCCACTTGTAAAACTCGCCAAAGGTGTTCTACGCTAGTTTGATATTTCTTCCTGACCTTGTGATCCAGTTCATCCCAGAAGAGTTCAACAGTACACTATTTGGGTGTGCTGCCTGGGCAGGCCATTCCATGACTGACAACACTTCAGCTGAATGTTTTCTGCTTTGATATACTCTTTGTGCTATTGTTTTGTTTTATGGTGAAGTTGGTAACAATTATTTGCAGTCCAGATGAAATTAAGTGATGCTGAAATATAAAATGGTTGTCATGTTGGTTTAGTATTTCTTTCACCTTGAATATTCTGAAAAGTCTCCAGCCTTTCCTCCTCCAAAACATCCCCAAAACAACAAGCTTCCACCTTCATGTTTGACTGTGGGTGTGAGGCAGTCTCCTAACATCTTCTCAGTCCAAAGAACTTTCTTCCAGTCATTCACTGTAGAATTATTGTACATTTTATTTAGCTTTTTACTTAGTTTGGAAATAAAAAAGGAAATGCACGTGTCCAAAAAAAGGATGTTCTAAAATTTTTCACAGGCACTGTATATCTGTATGACAACAAAGTATTGTGTGAAGGAGAACTATTATTTGGTGGCAAACTAATTGTGTAACCTGAGACCATGACTCAATATAAAAAAATATTAAATATGTGACCTGCTGTTAATTATTTATTTGTAACAGCAGTATAATTGAATGTATTACTCCATGTTTGTTTCCTGGTGGTCTAGTGGTTAGGATGCGGCGCTCTCAATGCTGTGGGCCGGGTTTAAGTCCCGGTCAGGAAACCAACCCCAGCCATTAGGGTTGCACAAACCTTAGTGCCGGTCCCAAGCCGGATAAATGAAGAGGATTGCGTGAGGAAAGGCATACATGTGGATGATCCGCTGTGGCGAACCCCAATAAGAGAAGTAATAACAAAGAAAATGTATTCCATGTAAAGGTAAATTATGCATGGATTCGAATGTTATTGATTTTTACAACCAGAGCGTTTTTTTAAATGATACTTTAAACATATTTAGGAATTATATGTCTTGCAGGTTGTGAAAAAAAATTGTTAGAATTGTAAAAACCTACAATTGTGGTACCATTTACATAACCATTGTGGTAATTCACATAAAAAAACAGGTGTATGGAACCCCCCAGTAATCACATTCAGACAAGTGGTGTGCACTCCTTTAAGTGCCCTAGCTAACCCATCCATCACAAGCCACCCTCTACTGAGCTCCCCGTCCTATCAATCACCCATGAGGGAGCACCAGGAGACCCAAACAGATGATTTGGTTTGATTTATGGCTCATGAATCTTCATTATTATCAGCACACGTCCCCTTGAGGATAATGCAGGGAAAACAGACGGGCTCATTTAGGCTGTAGCGACTGGCAGGCCGAGGCAACCGAGCCCAGATACGCAGATGTGGGTTTGATAGGGAATCGATTGCTTCCCTCCAGCTCAGTGCAACATCGAAACAGTGTAATCACAGCAGCCATCATGCACAATGGATGAGACCTGCTTAACAGTGAAGAAATAACGATTAGCGCATGCTGTGTGTGTGTGTGTTTGTGTGCGTATCTACAATTACATGTATGGTGTTGTAAAATGCTCTTGTCTAGAGTGACTTAGATTGTCTATGCAACATAGTTGTTATGCTTGTACAAGTGGATTTGAGTGTGAAGACACAAACAAGCAGTAAGAGTCAGCTCTGATACATAAAGAAACATCAAGGGACTTACACAACTACATGTCTGTAGGTGAGAAAAGTAGGTGTAGAGATGCTCATTAAGTGTTGATATTTATTATCCTGGTGTGTTCTAGGGTTGAGTCATACTTGGTAGTGGGTGGTGTGAAATGCCAGTTTTTTGGCCTTTTTTGCAAATATCAGGGGTCAGTTGCGTTTCTTATCTTACTTATTTTTGTTGCTATTCATTGAAATGACATTTAAAATGAATAAAAGTAGGTATAGGCTAGCCAATAGTATATACAGTAAATATATATACAATATAGGCTAGGAAGCTTTCCCCCTAACAGAGTTGCTTAGCATGTTTACTGTCAAGAGCCTTCACATGGTTACAGTTAAGACCAGGCTAAATTGTACCCAGAGGTAGTACAATCAGGCCTATTTAGATGAGAAGATGCCTTTGATTAAATCACATTTTTTATTCTAATACACAAAGCTAAGGATGAAATAGTGGTGTTAAACTTTGCATCTCAGATTAGCATTTTTGTTGAATATTTAAATTTTAATCTGTCTCTTCCTCAAGGCTCTGCCCCACAAGACATAATGCTTTTAAACTGGCTTGACAGCTTAATATGAACTCACTTCATGCACCACCTTCATGCTTGCACCTCCTTCTTGCTTTTTTAAACACACACACACACACACACACACACACACACACACACACACTAAAATTTCTTTCTATGCTTTTCTATTTAATTCCTGACTGAATTAATATTCAAGAAATTAAAATGTGCTCTTAAAAACATTAATAATATTTTTCAGATTTTTATCATCCGTCTCCATATTACCCTGTCTTCTACATTTGCCTCTTTCGAACCAACTGCCTGCAGGTCTTCCTTCGCTACATCCATAAACCTCCTTTTAGGCCTTCTTCTTTTTGTCCTTCCTTGCGGCTCCATCCTCAGCCTTCTTCTTTGCACATGACCAAACTATCTAAATCGTACCTCTCTGACCTTGTCTCCATAATGTCCTACTTGCGCTGTCTCTCTAATAAAATCGTTTCTAATCCTGTCCACCGTCTTCACTCCCAATGAAAATCTCAGCATCTTCAGCTCTGCTACCTCCTGCTCCGCCTCCTGTCTTTTACTCAATGCCACTGTCTCTAAACCAAACAACATCACAGGTCTCACCACAGTCCTATAAACTTTCCCTTTCACTTTTGCAGATACTCTTCTATCACAAATCACTCCTGTTATTACTCTTCTCCACTCACTCCACCCTGCCTGCACTCTTTTCCTCACTCCTCTAACAATAAAAACATCAATAATAATAATAATAATAATAATAATAATAATACAAATAAATACGTCACATTTCTCATGTACTTGTTCGTACATCAGTTGAATCAGTTGAATCAGTTGATCCAACATCATCTCCTTATTCTGCTAATAGACAATTGAATTTGCAAACTGATTAATTTTAGGTTTGGGATGGGGTAATCATTTTTTATTTTTTTACTACCTCAGTTTAATCACACCATTCGCATTTATTTAAACAATTACAAACTTTTTAAGTAATTAGGTTAAATCTGTCTGTTTATTTATAAAACAATTTCTGTCCTTTTCTGTCCTTCAGAAGCCTATTTAGAAAACAAGCCTACTTATAAGCTGCCACCCATGATGAGATACCAGACATGTGTTAGCCAAAGTGTGTGTTTGTGTGTGGGAGTGTGTGGGAGGGACAGGCATTAGAAATTGCACTGTCAACTCTGATTCCTGTACCCGCCTTTAAGTGTGTATGACACCAAGGCCAAGGTCGACGCCAGCCTGGTCAGTAGTTTAGACACAAGACTCAACCCTTTGTCTGCACAACATATTTATGAAAATGGTCACCCTGAACCCTGCTGCCTCAAACAAGGCAGGAATCTATAGCTGTAGGCAAATGTTTGGATATGCTGACTACAGTAAATGAACCTGAAAATGTCTTCGGAAATAAGCTTTCCAAAACTAAAGCTCAAGGGAATATTTAGTGAAGTAAAGAAAGCATTTCTGGACACTGGTCATGAAAATCATCACGCATAGTGAAATAATCAATGTTAATTAAATTAAATGTTTGTGTATCTTTTTTATTATAATTTATTTTATGCTATATTATAGTTGCTCATTGGGATGATACATTTTTTCCCAAAGTGACAGAATACACCTGCCCCGTGGGTTATGTGTCTTGCAAAGGTTCAAACAGTGACAAATAAACACAAAATATTAATTTTGCAACTTCTTCAACTTTTGGTTTCATTGAGACTTTGATTAAACACCAGAAAACAAAGGTTTTGGAATGCAACTCACAGGGGAGATGCGGCATTGCAGAATACACTCTTGGGTAATGGATTTAACAAGCCATTAGGGGTGGCAAGGAGACCCGCAGTCCAAGCCAACTGCAAATTCTTAACCTCTACAAATGAATCATATTTGACTCCATGGAGGAGCATGTAAAGTACAGGCCAGAGGTATTGTGCTTCTGTTGTGGCAGCTCAGTGCATCTTATAGCCCAGTACCCAATATACTGAAGCAAGAGCCCTTCTCCTCTCCCCTGTGTGCAACTCTCCTTTGTGTAGTGAATTCTGTTCAACTTATTTTAACCCAGGCATTTTCATTGAGTCCTGAAAAATTCTGACAACTCCTCTTTTGTTTCCAAAGTGTCCACAAATACTAAGCTACTGACATGCTTACTGGCACTACTCCACTATGTAACCACATTTATCCCATCTTCATGGTTAAACACTATGTTTCTTTCGGCTTCTCCCGTTAGGGGTCGCCACAGCAGATCCTCCGCACGTTTGATTTGGCACATGTTTTACGCTGGATGCCCTTCCTAACGCAACCCTCCCCAATTTATCCGGGCTTGGGACCGGCACTGAGAGTGGCTGGGGATGGTCCCCTGACCGGGAATCGAACCCGGGTCGCAGCGGTGGGAGCGCTGCGTCTTAACCACTAGACCACCAGGGAACCTTCATGGTTAAACACTAAGCCTTGAATATATATGTATACTACCTAAGATGGAATAAGGAAGAAACCTTGAAAAGAACCAGACTCAAGAGGGAACCCATTCTCATCTGTATTGCACCTAATGTCTAATAATTACAGCTAAACGATGTTGATGGTAATCAGATGCAAACTGTAGTCCTGTGTCAGTGTAGCAGACATTTCAAATCCAAAAACTACTGTTATTAATCTGTTATTTCATAGATCCCCAGGTTGTTGAGGAGAAACCATCCCCAGCTGCACAAAGTGGCCTCCAATTGAAGAGAACACTATTCAGAGGCAGGCCAGGACAAAGCAGGCAGATCTGAGGAGAGGAGAGGGGCAGGGACAGTGGTCAATGGAACCTCAGGAGCATGTTTAACTCAACCAAGAGAGAGAGAGAGAGAGAGGGAGAAGAGAGAGAGAGAGGGAAAAGAGAGAAAGAGAGGGGTGACAGGAGGGGAAATATATGGATTATTAGGTTTCCTTATTGTTATATAAAACTTAAGGACACTGTGCAGCATAACTAAAAGGGAGAGCCAGAAAGTAACACAGACACAAGGGATAAGAGACGACCCACCAAACCACCTTCAACAAACTTGGGTGAACGTGTGAGTGAGGGGACGACAGCATACAAATATCCCAGTTCACTGAACACTCTATATCCATGATCCCTCCAGATCTGCTCATTTACCTAAGAAAAATCTACTGATAAAAGACTTCACCAAATAAATGTTTATTTTACAGCCTCGACTTGAACACTGTGACTGTGTCTGAGTCCCGAACACTAATTGGAACGCTGTTTCATAACTGTGCCCCTTTATAAGAGAAAGATCTGCCTCCTGCTGTAGTCTTTATTATTTGAGATACCAACAAATAGCCTGCATTTAAGTAGGTGTGGAGGATCATACTGGTACAGAAGTTCACTCAGATACTGCGGCGCGAGCAAAACAAGAGTAATCACAGATTAAAAGAGAGACAGTGCGGTAATATGTCCCATAAATGCCATCAAAGAACCATCAAAATTTCTACTTTTACAGGCAGTTTATTTGGAATTTCGAATCCATTTAATGCTCCACTCAGGTCAACTCAAAAACTCACATGGAACAATTCATATGACCAGTTCTATGCCACTGATTTAAAGGATGCTTTTATTACAACCCTCATCCAAAAACCCCCAATCCAACTTATTCTTAAATCAGGGAGGACAATGCATCAGAGTCCCATGTAGGGGTAGTTCTATTATTTAAACAGATAACAAGACCCTTGAGTATTTAAAACAATTAAAGTCTTGAACCCATGAAAAGCCAAAAGAACATTAAAGGTGTCTCATTATAATAAATGTACCCAGAAACCCATAAGAACAAGCCTACAGAATCCACCCTTTCGGAATCCCACATCATCAGTGCCATATTTTAGAACATTGGTAACACATCAGTCTGAGCCTCCACAATGTATCAGAAGCGAGAAACAATGAAAGAAGAGTTACGCTCCTCCTCATCTACAACCCCAATTTTTTTTAAAAAGTGGGACAGTGTGAAAAATGTCATTAAAAACATAATGCAGTGATTTGCAAATCATATAATTCCAATTTTTTTTCACAATAAAACAAACAAACAAAAAATAAAATATATTTTATGTATACAACATTTTACAGAAAAAATAAGGTCTTTTTGAATTTGATGGCTGCAACACATAAAAAAAAAATTGTGACAGGGCCATGTTTACCACTGTGTAGCATCATGTCTTCTATCTGTATACATCTGGGAACTGAGGGCTCTATTTGCTGAGGTTTTGGGAGAGAAATGTTTTCCTATATGTGTATATGTGTCTAATACATGATTCTTAACAGCTACTGGATTACATATTAACTAATCCAATTAAAGTATTTGTGGAATGGAACGCTCTACCTGCACCAAAATCCCAAGAGAATTAGCTACTGGGAAGCCGCTCTTGATTATATCAATTATAGCAAAAAAACAGGATGAAACAAACAAAAAAACAAGTATCAGCAGCTACAGAATAGAAGTGGAAAGAGTCAATCAAAAGGAATTTACCAAATAATTCCATATCAGCATGTGTTGAGATATCAGCCTCTTCATGCTCAGTGGGATGATAACCCTATAAAAATTCTCTAGCTGTGAATGAGTGGTCCCAAAAAACTGAACAGGTCAGCAAAAACACTCATCAGCACACTGAACAGGGACCACAACCAATTAGGAATTTCAAAGATGAGAGAGAACTAAGTATGAATCAGGGAATTGAGTGTGGCTTTCAGTGAAAGATTTCCAAGAAGACAAGATTGTAGAAAATTGTCCCATCAATGCCAAGGCACGTTTAAAGCAGTACTTGCTGGTTGTGTCACAACACCTTTCTTAGAGTGTTCACAGATGCCTTTATGCGGCTGGCATCCCTTTACACAGTATATTAGAATAATAATGGAGCAGCAGGTCTGTTAAGCTTTATATTAATATATTCAGTCACATCCATAGTGCATTGTTAGTGTTAAAAAAACACATTGTATGTGCTCCGGTTAGACAGAGCACATACACAGTAAGGTGGAGATATATAAACAAAATGCTTTCGGTTTTTATGGTTTAAATGAGAGAATGAAAAGAGAAGTGCACAACTGTAAAAGGAAGGGCAGAGAGATAAAAGAGAGATGGACTATAAGGAATATTTAAGTATAGCAGTGGGGATAGGCGGAGTAGGGTGAAATTGGAAAGATGATAAACGTATTGTATGCAACACACTGGATGACCCATGTAGTGTGTATGTATGAGAAAGATTTCAGATATTCAGAAGTGGATTCCACACTTGCTTTTCGAATTCGGCTCATATTGATCCTTGGGTCAATATCAATATTAAAATTGATGTTAGAGGCAGTTTTGTAACTCAGCAGGTTAGTATATCTTGGTCTAAACAAATGCTGCCTGTGTGCACTGTTGTGTATAACAACTCTGCCACATCTGTAAAATGAAATATGTTTTTTATGGAAAAATGAATGAAAAAACCAACCGTAATGCACACACTGTATGTTTAGGGCATTTCTTAAATTTCAGCCTTTTAGAGAATTCCAGTCAACACAAGCACACTAACATCGATCATACACAGTGCCTGATACCTTTTCCTTGTTAGCTAGAATTTACAATTTGCACTACTGTGAACATGTTACATATTGTAGCTTTTGAATAAAATAAATACAGAGGTCTTTGCCTACTGCACTGTAATGTAACAAGGACACTAATGTACTAATGTTATAAAAAGGAATTAAAAAAAGCAATGAATGCAAGTGTATTTAATGCATGAGAAGTTAAAATTTAAACATGAATACAAGTTACAGTATGGTGTAATAATATTAAGGTTTATGCATATATTAATGTTAGTCTAAAGAAGGTTAAAACTAAGTTCTCAGCACTTTTATCATTTTCCCTTATCCAGAGCAACTTACATTAACCTTGTTCACATAACTCAGCAGCCATGGGCTTTACAGGTCTCGCTCAGGGGCCCAGAAGTTGCAGCCTGGTATGGCTGGGATTTGAACTCACAACCTTCGGATAACCCTCTTTAAGCATTGTGCTCTCAGTTGTAGTGAACAGGAAATTTTAGACAAATCAAATATATATATACTAAATTTCACAGTTCTCTGTGTTTATCATATTTCGGGTATCATACAAACATGTTTGACTCTACTGGGGTAATACCCATTGTAAAAACAGTGTAATAAGTAGAATAATAAAACTTACCTGTTTGTTTGAAACTACAGAATTTACTACAGCGTTGTATGCTTGTCAAAATCTTTAAAAAGGTAAATCAAATGCACATTTAGTTATTTGTATTTTTTTGATATAAAGAATAAACTTACACATTCTTTATCATTGCTTGATCTCAGTAAATCTGCTTTAAGAAAATGCTCATTAGTTAAAAACTCTATACAAATGAAAATAAATGAAATTGAATTACAGCACATGGTAAATCTGGTAGATATTACATTGCTACGATCTTATTGATTACACTGCAGTAATATATTTTCAAAATAGGTTTATTAATTTGTACCTCAGCCACAGGAGTAACAAACACTACTTGAGGGTTAAATGTTTTTCCATTTTTTTATTACAGCTCCATAATTGAAATGTCTGTGTAGCAAAATATGGAAGTCACTCAGAGTTTATTTTCTAAAATCTTTTCACATGCTATAGTTTCATTTGTTGTTAAATAACAAAAAAAATATTTTTACATTGTTAAAATCAAATATTTCTATATTATTATATATACTCTAAATATTTCTTGCTAGACCTTTATGCTTTCAGCTGTAATAAATGCTTTATCTGGTAACCAATTTTGTGTAGGCAATATAAGCGGCATGAAGAAATCCATAGCAAAGGATTGAATGAATGAATTTTCTTTTCTTTTCTTTTCTTTTCCTCTCCCTTTCCTTTCCTTTCTTTTCCTTTTCTTTTCTTTCCTTTCCTTTCCTTTCCTTTCCTTTCCTTTTCTTTCCTTTCTTTTTCTGCTTTGCCCTCCAGGGTCACTATAGGCCACCCTTGATGAACCTTCCCATTATTAAAATATACTACATGAAATAAATTTGTCCTCAAATGTAGGAAACTGGCTTCCGTAAATGTAAAACCAGTCATTCAGTTGAACTAATTTCATTCTGAAAATGGCTTCTGGGTTCTAAATTAATGTATTTGTATAAACAGCAGTCTGTGTCTTGCACTTTTAGGGTAGAAACTCCCAAATTTGCATATCCATTAAGAAAAACATGCAAATCAGAAAAAAACTTTATTTTGCTCATTTGAATGAAATAATCTTTCGTTTCTGTCAAAAGTGTCACACAGGTGCTTGCTTTTAGCCCTTACTGTATCAGTTACTGCCTACATGAAATGGACTTTTGAGTGCAAGTCTGTAGAAAAGCCACAGGCCCTGTGGTTTTCTTCCGAATCCTGCCAAAATGCTAACCAATAATAAATAAATAAATAAATATGGGTCCCCATTTCCTAAAATCTAACTCAAAGATGCCTCTTCCTTCCATTAACACCCATGACAGACCCACATAGCCTATTTCTAAGGGGGAAAAACAACAGATTATTTATTTATTAGAATTTATTTATTTGTTTTTGGAGATGGTAAATTATTCAAGACACGCTTGATGCATCCATTTCAGATAGTGCTATTTTCTGTGGAAATACACACACACACACACACACACACACACACACACACACACACACACACACACACACACACACACATATACACCCACAGACTCATCCACACGCATGCACACGTCAGGTTAGATAAGGTTCCTCCTGCTCTGTCTTCTTTGAGCTTTGCTGAGCACTCAGCAGAATAATAATCACACACACACACACACACACACACACACACACACACACACACACACACACACATGTTTTTGCTACATGGTGGGGACTCCTGACTGGGTGGGGACACCGATTTTTAAATACATTAAGGCCACAATTTTAAGTCAGACGTCTCCTTTGGATTTTTTGTTTCCCAAAAATCTTCTTTATTTTCAGAAATACACTATTATTATTCAGGTGGGGGCGTCCCTATTTTGATGAAGATTAAGTTCAGACCATAACTAAAGTGTTGTTTAAAAGGGAAAATGTAACTGTTTTTATTTATTATTATTATAATTGTTATTAATTTTTTTGCTCCCCACTATTTCCCATCTCTTGTATTTGAATAAACAATTTCTGAGAAAGTAAACAGCAAAAATGCCTCAACTCACTTCCTGTTTAACACATTCAATTCTTTTCAATTATAAGAGTCTGAAAAGTTCCACATTTTGATATTTACAACATGTTATATGACAAGCAGGAAATATTCATGTACATTTACACCATCATGGTCTAAAATAAATAATGATCTGTGCATACTGGAATCTATTTAAATTAAAACAGGACATGCATGTGATCAGAAGTAGAAGTAAAAGATATTCGATGTACAACCATTATTAACAACCACCTGAAAAGTTTGGACATTTGGGCAATTCCACAAAAACAAGAATCTGTGACATCTTAATACTCTGTAACATTTATTTGTCAGCAACTTGAACTAAAATGTTTCTGAACATGTTGCCTTTAACAAACATAAGAAAAAAAAAAAAAAACATCAATTAAAGGCTTTTTACCTTTACATTTTTCACTTCATGAAATCAATGCGATTTTTTACATTAAATTTGACTGCCCAACCTCTACCTTGAAGTGCTGCTGGGGATTTTTCAATGCACTCTATGCACTGGTCTTTACCAGGAACCTTGCCAGAACTGATGTAGTCCATTAGAGTCTTTTTTCACAGCCTGGATCTCCTCTTTAACCACTTTCTCAATGGGTTTGGTGAAGATCTTGAATAAAATAAAAGTAATTAGTAATTGTGATAAAAGTGACTCATTACATATGATTTCGCCTCTAGTTTTCCAATAATTCTTTACATTAGCTGACTTCATACCTGCAGAATTTGAGGGTGGAGGTGAAGCATCGTTTCCTTTCTCGTTTTCAGAGTCTGATCCTTCACTGGCCATCAGTAACTTTACTTATCTTCGCCAGCTGTTATGTACCTTCAGGTAGCCTGTAGTACTGCCGATGCACCCTGATGTTGTGTCCTAATAAGTCAGCAAGGTCACCCATTTCATTGTGATCAATTCATTGTGTTCAAATGAAGGACCTTGGACATAGTGGATAGTCTAGTGGAGGATAACACTTCAGGGTGTTCTGCTCCACAGCATCGAGCTATCTGAAAAATAATGTCTGATCATCTAAAGTGACTCAGTGCTTGTGGTCTTTTTTCACATCTTCAGCAAAGGGAAGAAGTTGCAGAGTTCCGCTTTGTGTTGCTCAAATTCCGGAGGGGATAGGATGAGAAACACTCACTCTATTTGGTTCTACAGATTTGTTTAAAGGCTTGCACATTGCTTAATTGTATTCTAATCACCTGACATTATCGCCTTACATTCAACAATGTTTGCCATCTTCTTGAGGTTGTGTCCAAGCTTCAGTGCTAAAGATGGTGTTTTGTAAGTGATTGTCTCCTCATTTAAACCAGCCACACCGTGAACTGCTTCCACCAACTATTTTCTTCTTCAGCATCATGACCTTCTTCAGTATCATGAACCCACAACCTTGTGGGGGACCTGCTGATAGATAAACCAATGTCTTAACAAATTAAGCTATAGTCTCCTGTTTATGAAAGCATTTAATAAGCCTAATGAACCAACATGGCCTTTTTTTCATAATTCAATACCATGTAACTAATATTAAAAAAAGGCCAAACAATTTTTTTTTAAAAGACAAAGAAAAAAGCAATCTTTTAAACAGGTCTAATTATCAAAAAGATTGCAGTTTAATGTCACCAAGTAGACAAACTATTAGATATGAAAAAAAAAAAAATGTAACATTGTCTGTTTTGGGGCTTAAACCCACAACCTTGCAGTGACCTGCTGACAGGTAAACCAATAGCTTAACACATTGAGCTATTCTCTCCAATTTGCACATGCAGTCAATAAGCCTAATGAACCAACATGGCTTCTTTTTGTAACCTATTGAAAGAAGGCCAAACAATTATTTAAAAAAACACAAAGAAACAAGCAAAACTATTAGATTTGAAGAAAAATAAAAAATAATTTTTACCTTGGCTCTTTTGGGGCTTGAACCCACAACCTTGTGGGGATCTGCTGATAGATAAACCAATGCCTTAACACATTGAGCTATTCTCTCCGATTTGTGCAAGTAGTCAATAAGCCTAATGAACCAAGAAGGCTTCTTTTTCATAATTCAATACCATGTAACTTATTAAAAGAAGGCCAAACAATTATTTCTAAAAAGACAAAGAAACAAGCAAAACTATTAGATTAAAAAAAAAATATATATAATAATTTTTACCTTGGCTGTTTCAGGGCTTGAACGCACAACCTTGTGGGGATATGCTGATAAATAAACCAATAACTTAACACATTGAGCTATTCTCTCCCATTTGTGCAAGCAGTCAATAAGCCTAATGAACCAACATGGCTGCTTTTTTATACTTTAATACCATTTAACTTATTAGAAAGAAGGGTAAACAATTATTTCAAAAAAGAAACAAGCAAAACTTTTAGATATGGAAAAAAAAAAAATCTACCTTGGCTGTTTCAGGGCTTGAACCCACAACCTTTGGGAGACCTGCTGACAGATAAACCAATACCTTAACACATTGAGCTATTCTCTCCAATTTGTGCAAGCAGGCAATAAGCCTAATAAACCAACATGGCTTTTTTGTCATACTTCAATACCATTTAACTTATTAAAAAGTAATATTTTTAACAGGTATCTTTAATTTTCAAACAGATTTACAGTTTAATGTCACAAAGTAGACAAACTTAAATTTGAAAAAAAAAAAAAGAATTTCCTTGGCACTTTCGGGGTTGAACCCACAACCTGGTGGAGACCTGCTGACAGGTAAACCAACACCTTAACACATTGAGCTATTCTCTCCCATTTGTGCAAGCAGTCAATAAGCCTAATGAATCAACATGGCTTCTTTTTCATACTTCAACACCATGTAACTTATTGAAAGAAGGCCAAACAATTATTTCAAAAAACACAAAGAAAAAAGCAATCTTTTAAACAGGTCTCTTTAATTATCAAATAGATTTACAGTTTAATGTCACAAAGTAGACAAACTATTAGATTTCAAAAAAAGAAATTAAAAAGTTACCTTGGCTGTGTTGGAGCTTGAACCCACAACTATGGGGGAACCTGCTGATAGATAAACCAATGCCTTATCTACTGAGCCATTAGACCCAAGATGAGCATTTAGTCAATAAGTCTAATGAACCAATAAGGCTTCTTTTCCATACTTCAACACCACGTAACTCATTAAATGAAGGCCAAACATGTCTTTCAAAACAGACAAAGAAATAAAGCAATCTTTTAAACAGTTCTCTTTAATTATTAAATAGATTTACAGTTTAATGTCACAAAGTAGAGAAACTATTAAATTTCATTAGAGAAATAAAAACTGTACTTTGCAAGGATGGGGCTTGGACCCCCAACCGTTGGGGGCCTGGTCATTGGTAAACTTACAGCTTACCCACTGAGCTTACTGATCTGACTTGTGCAGCAGTCAATAAGCCTAATGAACCAACATGGCTTCTTTTCTATTCTTCAACACCATCTAACTCATATTAAAAGTAGGCCAATCAAGTCTTTCAAAAAAGATCAAGAAATAAAGCAATCATTAAAACAGGTCTCTTTAATTAACAAAAAGATTTACAGTTTAATATCACAAATAAGACAAACTATTATATTTCACAAGAGAAATATAATTATTACATTGGCAAGGGTTTGAAGCCGCAAACATGATCGGTAAAGCTACACCTTACCCACTGAGCTAACAGATCTGACTTATAAAAGCAGTAAATAAGCCTGATGAAACAACATGGCTTATTTTCCATACTTCAACACCATGTCTACTTCATCCAAACCATCTCAATAGCGCCTCCCTCACCATGTCTCCAAAACGTCCTACATGTGCTGTCCCTGTAATAAACTCTTTTCTAATCCTTTCTATCCTTGTCACTCCCAATGAAAACCTCCTCATCCAGTCTTTTTATTTATTAATACACTCACTTATCCAAGCTAATTGAACTGTATCACCTGGTTTTGATGAAATATATAGCTGGGTATCATCAGCATAACAGTGGAAGCTAATTCCATGCCTTCTAATATTATTTCCTAAGGGAAGCATGTATATTGTGAAAAGCAGGGGTCCTAAAACTGAACCTTGTGGCATGCTATAATTTACTAGCATTAACCTGGATAGCTCTCCATTTAAGTCTACAAAATGATAACGATCGGACAGGTAGGATTTAAACCATCTTAATGCCTGTCCCTGAATGCCGATGTAATTTTGTAAGCAATCTAGAAGGAGATCATGATCTATACAAATGCAGCTCTAAAATCTAGTAAAACTAACGGCCAATGTGACGCTTTGGTCTGAAGCTAAAAACAGGTCATTAGTGATTTTAACTAGAGCAGTGTCTGTGCTATGATGGGGCCTAAAACCTGACTGAAATTCCTTAAAGATATTGTTCTCTTGTAAGTGGGAACATAACTGGGCAGCGACAATCTTTTCCAAAATCTTAGACATAAATTAGAGATTTGAAATGGGTCTGTAATTTGATAATGTGTTTGGATCCAAATTAGGTTTCTTATTTTAGCATATTGACTTTTAGACTGATATTGGGATTTAGCATATGACTTTTATACCAAGGTGCAGGTGAACCTTTTTTCACCGGATGGGGGCAACAGTGTCTAATGTGCTAGTAAGGATAAGGTCTATGTTGTTAGTCATTTCATCAAGATTATTAGCAGTTATGGGTTTATTGAAAAATAGAGATAAATCGGGCAGGTTATTTATGAATCTGTTCTTAGTGGTCGGAACAATAGTCCTACCAAGTCGATAATGTGGTGAAACACGGCTAATCTGCTCTACCGGTAGTGTGTACAATATGAGGTAATGGTCTGTTATGTCATTACTCTGAGGTAAAATATCTATATCAGTGACGTCTGCTCCGTGGGATATTATTAAGTTTAATTTGTGGTTAAAGTGATGAGTTGGTAGGGTGATGTTTTGTTCAACCCCAAAAGAGTTTAATGAGTCCACAAATTATAATCCTAGGGCATCGTTTTGCATCATCTACATGAATATTAAAATCTCCTACAAGCAGCACTTTATCAAAATTGATCAAAAGGTCTGAAAGAAAACAAGCAAACTCTTGACGAAAATCATAGTAGGGTCAACACACTCTCCTCATTAGTCTATACATTTCCATCTCCATCCTTTATTGCTTCAACTTGCAGCAAATCTTTCTCAACTCGGTCCTTCTACCTGGCCAATCAGTACAAATCCTTTTCTCCTTCCTTAGTGTCCAACTTCTCATACAGCTCCTCATATGCCTTTTCCTTGGTTTTTGCCACATCCCTCTTTACCTGCTGCCGCATCTCCTTGTACTCCTGTCTACTTTTCTCATCACTCTGTCGATCCCAATTCTGTTTTGCCAACCTCTTTCTCTTTATGCTCTCCTGCACTTGCTCATTCCACCACCACATCTCTTTATCCTCCTTTCTATTTCCAGATGTCAAACCAAGTACCTTTCTAGCTGTCTCTCTTATCACTTTTGCAGTAGTTGCCCAATCATCCAGCACCTCCTCAGCACCACCGAGCCCCTGTCTGACCTCTTCCCTGAATCTCACACTACACTCTTCCTCCTTCAGTTTCCACCATCTTATTCTTCTTTCAGTCTTCACTCTCCTCCTCTTCTTCTTCAACTCCAGGACTATTCTTCAGACCACCATCTGATACACTGTCCCCTCCCCAAACTTTACAGTCTTAAATTTTTTTAAAGTTGCATCTCCTACATAGAATATAGTCCACCTGTGTGCACCTTACAGAGTCTTTAGCCATGTTGTTAGCAAATCATTGCCCCTCTACTTAATCAGCAGCACTAACATCTTGATGCTGGATCAGTAGATTTATAAAATTTGGATCCAGATTGTATTATATCTGTACTATTCAATTCTTTAGCTTTATTAAGAGATATGTATCTGGCCCCATTCCCCCTTTTTCCATTAGGTCATGCCAAAGCTATATCATGGCATTACTACCAACCAGAGACTGTCAGATATGGGCCGAGGGTATAATGAGTAGCTCTGTTATCTTAGTGGTTAGCAATTACAATACATTTTTACATTTATAATAAAGTCATGAAATATTTATATGAAAATAATTTAGTTAGTAATTCACTTTTTAGGAGCTGAAAGAGCACAGAGCTTTGCCGAATGTGTGTAGTTATCTAATACAGTTAATCCCAGAGTTACAACGGTTTGACTTAGGATTTTTTGATGTTGCCGATAGCAATACGACAAAATTGTTAAAATTTTACAAATTTGGCACAACAGGCGCAGGCATCCATGTACGATGTACGATACATTAGACGTGCAGCTGGGATGAGTGTCTCTCTCCTCTGTGAGATGCCCCACTCTCGCTAGTGCTAGACGGAGTAAAGTTGTCGCAGTGTGTATTTTTATCTGTTTCAAACAGTTTCAAACAGCAATTTAGGTGATAAAAGCATGTCTTTCAAATGCAGTATGTTTAGTGCTGGTAGTAAAAAAAGAAAAGGAAAGCCATCAGTTTAGAGCAGAAACTGAAAATTATAAATCATCACAAAGCCGAAAAAGTTGTCATAGTCATAGTATCATCTTCAATTTACGATATTTTGAATTTACAATTGAGTCATCATAGCATATTTCCATCGTAGGTGGGGGAATTAACACTATTTGTATATAATGTAGTAAAATATCAAAAATATAATTTAGTAGAGTTAAAATAGCAGCTGCCAATTTAAGGTACAACGATTGTATATTATCAGGACCTGGTGGTTTGTTAATCTTTTTTTAGAAGTTTATTAGTGATCTGTTGAAAGTAAACTCTTTGTGAACTCTGTTTTATAGATGCAGAAAGGCTCAGACTGAAAGTGAAAAAAGTGTATTATCATTTAATTATCATGATTTAATACAATTATACTAAATGACTGTATAATAAAATGACTACTACTACTACTAATAATAATATATTCCATTAACCAAATCACATTAAAGCATTTTTTAACCCAAATTGACAATAATTGAATTTAGATTCCCCTGGCATACAACAGTCCATGCGAAATTAGGATTGAAAGACCTGGAGTTGGCCAACCTCTTTTTGATTCATTTCCTATTGCCATTAATAATGAGTTTTTGAATATGGACAGATCCACAATAAATTACATTAAGGGCTTCAGTTTTAACAGATATATTATATTAACATTATTTAATGCATTTTATAAATTAATATAAAAGCACAGTAAAACTCCGTTGTACGAGCAACCTACGGTACGATCAAACAGAGATAAGAGCACACTTGCTCGCAAAAGTTTGCTGTTTCACGAGCAAATTTCGAAGGCACGAGCAAACCTACGCTGCCGGTTCCCCGTTTTCGGCAGAGGGTCACATCAGTCTCTTAGTTAATGACGTATCACTCGGTCACTCTCGTTGTTCAGTGCAGCAAAAACTTATTTTTTTAGTTTTATATTTTTTTCACTAGAAATCTTAAAAAATGTCTTCCAAGTAAATCAGTGATTGTGCTTTCTAAGTAAATAGAAAGACCATGGAAACCGAGGAGGTTACAAGCGTGATGTGCGTCTCACACTCGCAATCAACCACTACCACATAGGTAAGTGTTATGCAAGAAACAGAGGCGGAAGCCGAAGTCAAAGCAAACAAAGTTTATTTTGCAAAAACGCGTACTTGCATAACTGGGTAATCCAGTAATCCAGTGGTGCGCGGTGGGAGCACGGTCCACTAGTCCAGAACTGGATGAGAAGCAGTCTAAAAGAGCATGTAGGAGAAGCGCACCGCTGAGGAAGCCTCACTGGGCATGTCTAGACACTGTTTGGGAGTTGCTTTTATGGCTTTGCCAGTGGGGACCTTGTGACATGTACAGCCAAACAGTTGATAATAATGGACAGTGAGTGAGGGTGAATAAGGGGTTTATATATGGTTGGGTGATGAGTGGTAAACGAGAGTCAGGTGTGTGATTAGTAAGCCGGCGAGCAGGTATGTGCTGGCGAAGAATCAGAGAGCTCCCTGACAGTAAGTGTTGAATTATGTTTACATTACGGTAATTTGTGGTGTATTTGTTTGTTAAAATAGGCTACAACTATGGGCGATAGGCAATCGAATGAGATCTGGGATCGGATTAAATCACTTTTACATTCATTCTTATAGGGAAAATTAGTTTGAACGTACGAGCAAATGGACCTACGAGCAATTTTCAAGAACAAATTATGCTCGTACAACAGGGTTCCACTGTATAAGTAAATAGTATAATAATCTATTGTGTAATATACATTACATTTATATTTTATTTTTGACCGATAGACGCCACTAGAGAGTGAGAAGGACGTGGCACACTTCCAGAACAATGTAACGGTGGGGTCAGCAATACCATGTGTGACCTCTAGGTGCATATATTACACAGTCACACAGAGTCTTGAAAATGGACCCCATAGGGTCTTCAGAGGAAACCTCACTGGGCGTGTCTAGACACTGTTTGGGAGGTGCTTTAATGGCTTTGCCAGTGGGGACCTCAATTTAGGTCCCCACGGTGACATGGGTCCCCATGAGTCGGTGTGCATTCAGGTCGAAGTCCCCAACGGGATAGGAGAACAAGAGCACACACACACCCATACCCACACCCCCACACACACACACCACACTTTTCCATCAGACGATCTGGTGGTATTTTTACTGGAATGCTAGCTGTGTCATCACTAAATGGCCAAACTCAATTGGGTTATTTTTCTTGGCCAGATACCATGTGCTTGGTAGCAAAATACTGCAGGGCATTGATTGGAAGTAATAGCAATTCTAATAATTGCTCTGGCCAAATTCAAGAGGCAAAGTCACAATTTATCATTTGAAATTAATGTTACATTTATTTGCCTGCAGTAATGCACTTTTTTTTTTTTGCAGATATTTAACATGATTCTATCTTAGGCACTGTACTTGAAATCTGTAAGTTAGAGTTGTAATTGATTCCCTATTTACTGTGCTGAACAGTATATCCATTAATGGAGACACCTGACTGTATTACATCATATCCCCATGTACTGAATTTCAGTTTCTTGTCACATGCTCTCTACAAGCTTTAAAAAGATCCATCTTACTGCTACCTTAATGTAAAAGACTTGCATACCTTGCTCCTTTGTATTTCTGTCACCATATCTCAAATGATAATATATAATTGTATTGCTGCAAACTATTTTTAAACAATGTAATATATATATATATAGTGTGTATATAGTATATATATATAGTGTGGCTAAATATATGTACCGCCATTAAAGCTGACTACTGACTAAAGAAATTAGTTTCACATAATGCAACTACACTAAAAGCTATGTAGAAACATCATACCATAAATGTAAATCCATGTACTGTAGCAGAATTGGTGTTAATTAACCCATAATTACAAAGAGACATCTTTTGCTAATAGCAAAAATAAAAAAATCCTTTCCAACACTTTTTCACTTTTATGAGAGTATGTTTAATCTGTTTGTCTTTCTTTCTTCCTTTCTTTTTTTTTTTCGTTTTTATGAGATTGGGTTTAGCTTAGAAGAGAGTGGCTAGGTTAGTTCACTTTGTACCTAGTTAGACAGAACTACACAGTATTTATACAGTAAGGTCGTCAAACTAATCTAATTAATTAAACTAATTCTACTTGTACTGGCACTGCTGCCCATTAGTGCATCTCAAATAAGCTTGTAAACAAATGTTCTTGTCTCAAGCAACATGGCTTCACATTTGCAGATTTGTTAAAAAAAAAACAAAAAAAACAATACCAATTTATATGACAGGGTACAAAGGACAGTTGAGGACAATGCTTGTATTCTTGACCATGAACCATGTGAAATAAAATACAATCCAGCCAAATTGCTATTTATTATGAAATGTATTTCCCTTATATCTCTACTAACAACCACCCACCCTGTTGTTGTGAGGCCAATTGGGACATTTCTGTTTTTGGAAATTCACTTTTGCAAAATGTTTCCCTGCTCCTCCCTGAAGTGCTTCACAGGGCCTTCCTGTGGGCTTTGCAAGCCTATCATAAGGACACATAAACCAGGCATCATTCAGAGTGCATGCACACTGGTTTCTCTTTTTTCCTGCCTCGGGCTTCTTGCTGGCTCCAGATCATAAATCAAACCTGCTCGTGTGGGAATTCACAGCCAAGTGTGTCAGCATATCACATACAGGATGTTCAATATTTTGCTAGTTCATGAGAGAAACAGATTGTGTTGTGTACTAATATGCTAGGAGAAAGACACTGTCCTCCTACAGACATTCGCCTTTGTTTGCATTGCAGGGAAACACCAATAAAAGATACACCGAGAAGGCTGCCAAGACAGTTACATCAGATGAAGTCTGATCATAGCTTGGAGAAAGAGAGGAGCGGTAGATACTCATTGTCAGAATAATGAATGTAGTGTGTACTGTCAATGTTGGATGGTGCTACTGATGGTGAAGATTATAACCCATGATCCATGATCATTTAATGCTTTATTTAAAAAAACTCAAGCATCTCTGGTGTGATGGAGATTGTTTCAAATGTTTTAAACAAAGTTTTGCTGTAAAAAGTTTTATATTTCATAATCATTTTTTTTAAGTGTCCGAGGCCAGAGGCCAATCTTTCTATGTTTTCTTCTGCTAACACAGACCATATTTCCTCCAATCGGACTGAAAGACACAAAGGCCACACCCAACTAAAACCACACTGACCACTTTCGGCTTCACTGACACAAAGTAATGGATGTGGACTTTATTACAGTCTTCAACCTGAAAGAAACGCATTAACACAGTTTTCAGTGTCTGGTAAAATTTCCTCTTTCACAAATTACAGTTACATAAAAACTGTAATCTTAAATGTTTACAGATCATTTCCTACCTCATTACAGATAAACTCATATTTCTCCATGAATAATAATTCCTGCACATGTACAATTAAGACCTCTAAATGTATTTATATATTGCTGTTTTAAAATGTGATATATAAATTGGGGAGGGTTGTGTTAGGAAGGGCATTCAGCGTAAAACATGTGCCAAATCAAACGTGCGGAGGATCCGCTGTGGCGACCCCTAACGGGAGAAGCCGAAAGAAACAAGAAGAATTTGCATGTTAAACAAATCTGCAAAAGTGTAAGTGTCAAAGGGAAATTGCAGCATGAGAACTTTAGTATAAGATGACCTCAGGTAGAAAATCACTAGAGGGAACTCGAAAAACTTGCTCAAACATCCTGAAAAATATTTTCCATTTCTTACCCAATTATTATTTTCATCAGGGCAACAGAGAATGAGTCTGTGGATAAGTTTATGTTATATTAATTAGCAAATAATAACATGTACATGCTGGATGCTTTCCACACAAAAAGAGAAAGCACTAACTAAAAATGAATACCAAAACATTTGATCCAAAATAGGAGCTATATTTACAGTTTACTCGGCAGGGCTTAATGTGTTGAGAGATGGAGCAAAGTGAGAGCAAGGAATACAGAAAAAAATAACTAACTAAGAGAATCAGAAACATTCACCAATACACAAAAAATGACCCAGAGGCCTGATATGGTCAAACACTTCACTACAGAAGAAAACTTGATTTTTCTTATCATATCAAGAGCTTCTGGGTATTTCCAGCACCTGTTGCCTTCCCACCCTTTCTCCTACTATACTTCGGACCCAACATCTTTCCAGCTGACTCATTTAACTGCAGATCAGCTGGTTTGGCTTGCTTAAAAGTACACATCTTTCCAGATCCATCCATCTAATCATAACCAGAAGCAACTCTGATTTCAAGCTTCCCATCTGCATATTTTTAGGAATTGTCTGTCTCATGTACCAGATGCTACATGTGCCAGCATACACAGTGTGATAGTAAAGAATGCTGTCCAAATTCATAAAGGGCCTAATATGCACCTATTCATATGGATATACAGTATAAACTCACTCAATCTGATATGGCCTGTGTTTTTATTAAATCTTATTGGAATGGGGTGCAGATGTTGTGGTGAGAACTCAAGCATTTCAGGGATTGAAAGCGAAAGATTGGCTCATCCTGTGACATCTCTCAGATGCTACACAAGTTGGCACAAACATCGAAATGGTAGCGAGATATGTCCATAAGGCATTAAAACATGGGCAAACATACCAATGTAACAAAAATACTCAACACATAGAGAGTGTGACTTTTTTTTCAAGATTTTGGAGTCAATAGGATCTACAGCTAGTTTCAAGCTTCACATTTAAACACAATTTGACAATTTTGACATCCACATTGCCCCAATCTGCCATAGGCACAAGGATAATTTCCCAGTCATTTTGGAAGTGATTACTCCTATTTCAAGCATATCCCAAAGTTCTGATAATTTGTGTGTGTTATTCATAGTTGTGCACAATCACTCCCAAAAAGTGTCTGTGGTAAGTCTGTGGTAAGAGTCTGAGAAGTGTGGTATTGTATAAAGTTAGAGCAACCACAAAAGCCTTAGGGTTTTCTAAGGTGAAAGTAAATATAGAGTACAGCATATGTGCGAACTCAAACAGCACTTCACCAATCAATGGATTTTTACTTTAGGATCTACTGAAGTTGAATTATATTCTTCTCTCTAGTGTATGTGAATGATGTCCAAAATGCCCTGGACCATGCATCTATACAGTAATTCAAATAGGGAAAGTCATGTGGAGGACTCTGGGGACACTTATACTGTGACTCTGACCCCTGAAGTATTTTAGGTCCTGAGGATTGGATTAAATCGTTCAACCGGACCATTCATCTGGGGAACTATAATATTGGTTTATACTGACTTAATGCCTAATAATTTACAGAGTTTGTGCAGTGTTCATGACAAAGCAATGATGGCAAAATCTCTCTTGGGATCTAGACTTGGGAGATTATGTGAGAGAGGGTCTAACATTAAGTGTGAAGTCCTCTAAACTAATAAAAAGTGGTACCTTTGTTTCCTTCTATGTCAGTAAGTTTTCCATATGAGAGAATGTGTCTCAACAAAAAATGCTGGGGAAAAGAAAAGATAAATAAGAGAAAGAAAATAGCTAAATCAAATGGTTCAATGTCTTTTATCACCTTAAATGGCCATGGCATTTTATGGAAAATGGCAAAGTATTTTTTCTGCAGCTCTTTTACACCAATAATCATTAAATTTCTCTCCAGATTAAGTGTTATTGATCCCTCACACAAACAGATATATAAAAATTAATCACAAAAAACCTACATTGATGCAACTCCTGGTGGGAGTAAAAGACCACTGACTGCTCTCACTTGCTCAGCAGTTTGATCTCACAGGAGAAGCAAAATGTTATGTCTTGATGACCTCACTCCTTACAGCCACAGAAGCACCCACCTAGTGAGTGCTGTCATTTCTGGGAACCAGGGAGTAAAAAGAAGAGTGCAATGTCCTCGTCTAGAGGCCTGATAAATGACATTCAATGATCTCCTTCTGGAGATAAGTGATGCACCACCATGTCGCCTGCATTATGGTCCTCCATTAGGAGGCATCTTCACCATATGCTGTGTGCTCAAAAAGCTCTAGAAAGCTTCTGACTTTTAAGGAGTAATCTTAGTGAGGGTGACATGAAATACCAGAGGGAAACACACACACACCACACACACACACACACACACACACACACACACACACACACACACACACACACACACACACACACACACTCAATAAAAATATACACTTGACTACACAAACTTGACACTTGAAAGTGTGAGAGAATCATATACTTACTCATCCACTCCTACATCATTGCTTTCACACACAATCAACTTGTTTGGAAGCATAATTTACCTAGAACACATATAATTCAACACAGCAATACTAAAGAGTCTAATTTGCAACAAAATCCATAAATCCCAAAATGCACTTTGTTATTGTGAACTTTACATTAGTAAAGTGTTTCCTCTGTATTTATGCATTTAGTTTGTTTTCAACACTTTTATCCAGAGTAATTTACAACTAAGGACAGCTGATGGTTTGGGAGTTTTGCTCAATTACCCAACCTTAGATGCCATCCCTTCAGTTTCTGATGAGAAGCTCTTGCTTTCGCCTGCTGGAATATCAGCATGATGGCTTTCAATGTTGTTGTAGCATGCTGAGACTTGGTGGCCTCTGTCAAGGAGCTGTTGTTGCAGAAGCTTTCATGTCTTTGGTTACATGGGGCTGCCATAGCATCATTGTTTGGATCTGCCTTTTAAAATTCTACATACAGCAGGACTTCAGATCTATTTCTATGTATTACTGCTTAGAAATCAGACAAAAAAATAGTGTGAACAAATAGCATTAAAACATCAAGTTGATTAGAGTGAGTTAAATGCTCTTTGCAGGGATCGTCAACTATTTACACCAACAATACAGTCAAGAGTGTTTGGTATCGAATAGGTGGTGAGGTATGTTTAGTTTTTGGATGCCATTAATGTAGGACAAGTAACAATAATTTGAGTATTTATATGTATTAATTTGAGTATTTATATAGCAGTTTTATTACCAAAAAAACCTTTCATCCTAACTAGTTTTTCTCCTAGCAGAGTTTTTGACTGATGGCATTTTTACACGGTGTCTGCCAAATGCAATAAATGTAAATGTAAACATTATTTTTGAGTGCTTTAACTCTAAAAGCATTAGTTGATTTCGCTTCAATGGTTAAATATATAAACAGCAAATAACAACCAACTTAAATGAAAGAAACCAGCATTCTACAACATTGAAATTCAAATATTTATGCCAAAACCTTCATTATTAAATAAACTAATGTAAGTCAATGTGATTTGTGGTCAGGTGGATAAATGTATTCATTGTCACACAAAGCTTCCTAAGTATGGATATTGACAAAGCGTGTTGGATTGAAAAAATAATAATACCTTAGCCAACCCATTACTGTATCTGTCTTATATAGAAAAAATATATAAAGCAAGAAACAATAAACAACAACTTGATTGCTCAGGAAATTGCACATATTTGTATTATTTTAGAATAATAATTTGTGACTGACAGCTGTTTCCAGGTGTACTCTGCTAGATTGTTGTTTAAATAATTAAAACCTCAGGATGTCTAGTCATGGTTTTAGCCCTCTGTGTTACCTGTAAAAACTGAATTTGTTTTTTAAAAAGGATAAGCCTAGATACAGACAGTTTTCTGTGGGAGAAATTCAAGCAGTTATTAGATGAAAAACATTAGGAAACTGGATAAAAATTGGTTTATTGCCAGTAAATATAAAAAATGTAATAGACCTTGTAAAAGACTTTTTGATTTACAAAACACATTCAGACTGTCTCCTATTCATCGTTTGATCTCAAATCTAAAGAAATTCAATATATAGCAAAAACAATAAAATTGGTCCTGACGTTTCAATACTTTCAGAGGAGACTGTGTATGGTAGATTTAAAAGTATATATATATATATATATATAATATATATATATATATAATGCACCTTATTTACATTTAATATATATAAAAAAGCTAAAAAAGAGGAAGACATGAAGTGGTGATGTTGTGATGAGCAGAAGGCATTTCGATTCATTCCCTTGTTTCTGTGAAGATAATGTCTTCACAAAAGAAAAGGAGGCTGCAGGATAAAGGAACTTATTAACCTCGGAAACACAGTTAATTAAACAGCCCTCCTCACTCCTGCCTGTTCATCAGATCAAAGGCAGTGGAACTGGATCAGAAGAACAAGGGAACAACGAGAGAGAGAGAGAGAGAGAGAGAGAGAGAGAGAGAGAGAGAGAGAGAGAGAGAGAGAAGAGAGAGAAAGAGAGAGAGAGAGAAAGGAGAGAAGGAAGATAGCCAACTCCTTATCACAAGAACACTTGCAATGTCATAAGAATTTAGCAGAGGACTGCAACTGAGTGCCTGCCCGTTCAGCAAGTCTCAATATTACAAACATTGTCTATGTGAGACAGATGAAAATGCCTGGTTTCATACTAAGCCTAATTTCTCTGAGAAGTTAAAGAACAGCATGGGCAAGGATTAAGAAACAACTATGTTGGAATGAAATGTCAGACTGCTCTCTTATGATACACCTCAGATACATTGCTAAGAGCAAGAATCTCTTTGGAGCTAGATTACACAGCAAGTGGTGGTCAACCTTGTTTGGTGATAAGGAACACACAATCACATTTTTGAAGAAAAAATTCACCACAAAGCCCATTAAAGGTGCTTACTTCAAAGAATTGGAGGATTGTAAAATGCTTTGCAATTGTATTGCAAATGTTTTGGCAAATTTTCTTGTAAAATTCCCGGAAGAATGTAGATGTCAGTTGTCAGTTTCCAATGGGGAGTTTAAAGTTACCAGGGTTTTTTGGAAAGTAGGAAAAATGTAGGAAATCACAGGGAAATCCCATGAAGAAAATTTGAGAAAATGTATGCTTTATTTGTATCACACCAGCCAGATATCACTTGGTCTAGGCAACACCAGAAGCAGACAAAACCCCCTGAAATTAATAGCAAGCCTGCTCACAAACAATTCAGAGTAATGAGTGAGCAAGGTTTGTTGCCAAAAAGCTTGTCTTTATTTCAATATGGAAGTCTGGATTAAATACAGTAATGTAATGAAACAATTTGAATAAAGGGGCTGTTCATTTACTTTCTGAGCAGAGATAAGTAATTGCTCTGTATCGATGATGGTAGAACTTCTTCTGGCTGTATGTTTAGAGCTGTAACTTATCCCACTTGAATGACAAAAAAAAACATGTTCCAGCTGTTTTTCTAATTTCTGTCCTCTATGATAAATCAGTTAATACATCATCTTGCACATTTTGTCTTTAATAAATCAGGAACTGGATGCTTTCAATAAAATAAATGAAGCTGAACTACAGTGCAGTCCATGAAAATTTGGAGGATTTTGGCTCAATGCTCAAGCAAATTGCAGTTGGCATGGAAGAATAGACATGAAGTTGCAGACAGAGCCAAAACATTTGGTGTATAAAAACAGTGTTTGGCACAATTAGAAGCCAGAAAACTTTTATTAGATGAAACAAAACAAACCTATCTGACCAAAATGGAAATATGTTGTAGAAATATATTAAATATTCCTTTCATTTATTTAGCATTTCTTCATAATAAAATTAAAAACAAGATTATTAAAACTATATGTGGCCAGTGGTATATATACTTTTTTTGCCTTTAGTTTTCACTGTGTTGAAATTGCGTGTGTGGCCCTTTAAGAGATCGCCTGTCTGGGCTCGCGAGATTTTCCTTTCACAGGCGCGAAAAATAGAACAGCCATTTTTTCGGAGAACTCTGTGAAACAGTCACATGCTGTGTGCTTCGATATCGAGGAGGAATTATTCTAAATTGGTGCTGTTCCTCCTGGTAAATCTCTCTTTATAACTGTTTTATATCTGTGGGAACTAGTGACCTATTTGTGTGAACCTTTCTTTGTATGCAACTCTTGTAGATGAGATCGGTTCGGGTATAATCTGCGTGTTCCTCGTGTCACGTGCAAATACAAGTTTCTGTGTAAGTTCAGTGCTTTTTATATTATTTATGTAATTATTTAAAAGTGTTTTGAGTGCTATAAATACTGTTAAACCTATTGTTTTAATGTTTAACAGTGTCTATTTGTGTTTCTTTTATCTCTTTTGTACCATAGCACTACCGTATTTTATTCACTTTAATTTCTTTATCTTATTCTTGCTTATTTTTGTTTTGTTATATTCTCTGAGCCTGTGTGTTCAGTAAAACTGAGTGAGAAGTTTTTGTTGAACAATCCCTTAGATTGTGTGCATGCATACAGCCTTATTAACACTCAAGATGCCTTTTGGTGTTAAAGTGTAATTTATTGAGTGTGCATCTGGTGTTGGGATTCTAACCAGTGTTTCTCTGCGGTAAATCGCTGTTAAGATTTGATTTCGTTACATTGCATTTGGGTAAAAGATTATTTTATAATAGTTTATTCTTTTTAATTTATTTTTGTTTTGCTGATGTTCCCACCGACCGCTGTAAACTGGAAGTAAAAAAAAACAGCAGTCAGATAAACCCCTTTATAATAAATTAACTTCTGTTAATTATTCTGTTGCCGTGTGTGTTTCTTTCGTTACCACCCGGCCACATATATATATATATATATACATTTTACATTTTATTTCTAGAAATAAATTGTTCTTGGCGTGATAACCTGTGTATTCTTGTTTCTTAACAAAGTTTACAAACCTAATGCTTTGGCTTTATCATGATATTATGGCTTGTAAACTTTGTTAAACAAACTTTGTTAACAATGGTGCTGCAGGTGTTTTTCAGCAATTCGTTATCAAACTATTTGTAGCTTTTTAACTTAGAATGTATTTTTGACCATTGCTATTAGTAAAATAAATATATTATTTGCCCACCTTACATTGATGTGCATACTCTTGAAATGGTTAAACTGACATTATTTGACACTGAAAATTATGTTTAAAAAACAAAAACAAAAAAACGCAAAAAAAATTACTCAAAGTCAAAATCTGGCAAAGAGTAGAACAAATAAAATTTCTTGAAACATTGAAAACCACTGTAATTGAGTATATTAGATAGAAATGTGAATCAAAGGTGAAGACAGAACTAAGAGGTGAAATAGAATGTCAGAAAACCCTAAAACCTACATGTCACTGATAAACAGCAAAAACACTCCACATTTAATGACACAGAAACCAAGAAGCAACTTATAAAACACACTTTGCCTAGCAATCGATCTCAAAAATATTCTGCAGCTGGGGAAAAAAATGAACATAAAAAATGCTAATCTAACAAAACCTACATGTAGGAAAGGGTCCTGTGACATAGTCATCTGCAGTGATAGTAGAAACTAGAGGAACTTTGGTACAAAACACAAATAATAGGTCTTAGAGTTTTGACAGCTCACAAATGTAGTTCTAAATCTGCCCGCATTTCTGTGGTGACAGGTGTTACTTGGATTTGAGGAGTTGTGTCCAGTGAATTATTCGAATCAGTGGAGAGATGGTATTTTCAAAGGCTTATGCTGTGACAAGCATATAAATTGGACTGAGTAACAGAAATAGTCCAACATGCATCAATAAACTCTTACACCTGCCAGTAATAGGAAATGTACTGTGTGCATACATGTTCATTTGAATGTTATTTTTTTGTAAATTTGTTCCTCTTTTGTTTTTTTTTCCATGCACTTAACTTTACATAGAGTAACACCATTTTTATTAAGGTCAGTCAAGTCAAGTCAAGTCAAGTCAAGTCAAGTCAAGTCAAGTCAAGTTTATTTCTATAGCACTTTTCACAACAGACATTGTCTTAAAGCAGCTTTACAGAAATCAACAGTTAAGGTGAATGGGGTGCATTTATCCCTGATGAGCAGCCATGGTGACTGAGGTAAGGAAAAACTCCCTTAGATGTTATGAGGAAGAAACCTTGAGAGAAACCAGACTCAAAAGGGGAACCCATCCTCATCTCGGTGACATCAAGAGTGTGATCATAAATCTTTCAACAATACAGAACACTGGAGAGAGAGAACTTACATGAGCACTGGAGTATAAGATTATAAGTAATGTGCTTTCTACAGTCTTTATGGTTATAAAAGTAGGAGCTACTGAGCTCAACATTTGTGATCACTACAGATCCAGAACCAGCTTCTCCATGCCAGAGCATTTAAACACTCCAGGTGGTCCAATGTTAAAACTCCACACAGGGTGTTTCATAAAATATTAGTAAGCAAATACATAATGTACATCTCAATCGAATACATGATTTAGGGTCAGTATCGGTAATAAACATATAAATATATATATGATTTGCTGGAAACAGGGAAAATAAGAAAGTGTAAGGATTTGAACAACTTGCACAAGGACCAAATCTTGATGGATTGATCACTGGGTGAGAGCATTTCGAAAATAGCAGATTTGTGGGGTGTTTGTGGTACGCAGTGGTTACTACTTATTACAAGGGGTCCAAGGAAGGAAAAACAGTAAACTGGTGCGATTCCACAGAAACAAACTGCTGGAAAAGTTAATGCTGGATATGAAAGAAAAACACAGTGCTGTTTATGGGGCTGTCTATTTGCAGACTTGTCCGATTGACTGTTGAACCCTGACCCTGGCATATGCCAACAATGGGAAAGTGAGAATTGGGATTGGATTCTGAAGCAAAGGAGATGTTAACCACCCTGGTTTGTAGTGGTTGTATACAGTAGGTGGGAATTGTCAGGTGAACAAATTGGGTAAACATGATTAATGAAAATATATATGATTCAGATTGGGTTTTTTTAGATAGAAAAGACTACAGTGGATGTTAGAACACGTTTGGTAGATGAAGCAGCAGCCATCCAGATTTCTAAAAAAAAAAAAATTGGGTTCTGGCACATGTGTAGCCTCTTCATATGTCATCTCCCTCACAGTCTCTGTTATTCTGACTTGCGGTTTTTATCTTGTTTGGACAACTTTTGTCAGCATAGACGAGTTGTAAAGGCGTTTGTAGAAATATTCTGAACAGGCATAAAGGTGTCCCTGTTAAATTGCATGCCTAATGGCAGCCTGAGCTGCAACAAAAGACTTCCACAAAAGCACCAGGTGTGTCCTATTCAATTCAATAGCAGTTCTTCACTAAGCAGAAGGAAGCGTTTGATTTACTGAAGAAAATGTATCAGCACAGTAACTTCCTCGGCTACTGTAGTCGTTGGTGCTTCTAATAGATCTAGATACCTCGGGTCAGTATGACGGTAACTTGGTAAATAAATTCACATGAGCAGAATCTAGAGCCCCAGCATGTGAACGCCTACCTTTATCAAAGCCCCTGGACAGAGACAGATGGCTTAGAACGGCGGGTGAGTGTGTAAAAGTGTTTGTGGGATGGCGGCGTAGCAGATAACAGTGGCGCAGGGAAACAGAGCTCTAAATCACAGTTTATCTCCCACCGACCACAGACACACACTAATGGTCATCACAGCAGGAGGAGGACAGTGGAGGTTTGCAATAGAATGAGACCAAACCACAGGGCCAACACACACTTGGGGAGAGGAGATGCTCACAGTGCTAATTCTGACTAAAACTACTGAGCAACGAGGGTATCAGCAGTATGGATTAGAAATAAGTCATGATACAGGTACCAATATAATTCCATGTTTTTCTAAATAATGGTAACTGAAGGTAAGATTGAGTTATAAACACATTCAGGTTAGTTATATTTTATTTGTTTTACACATTTCGTTTAACACATGATCACAATGCAACTTTACAGAAATGTGGATTTAAAATTTGATCCAAAGTAAACCAAAGTCACAAGCACAGATAAATCCTCAGATAAAAGAGGATGAGGAAAGCTCAAGTTGGGCATCAGGCTCAGGCAGCTCTGGTAGTCCCAAAGAATGTCCCAAAGAATGACAGAGACATTTTTGCATAGCTCACTGGGTTTGAGGAACAAGGACTACGCTCTGTACAATGCTGTAGATTTCATTAGTCTAGGTGCAAATAAAGGACATGTGGGCATTTCAAAATTGGCATATCTGATAAGACTACACCAAAATGTTTATTGTATGGCAAATCCATTTAGTGCTTTATTGGTCATTGAGATTATAATGGTTTATAATCTATAAAAATTTTACTGCAGATCAGTGGTGTGAATAAAATGTGTTTGATAAAAAGAAATGAAAAAGTGTAACGTGTTCCAACCTACTGGGTGCAGCATTTTGGATAAACAGAAGCTTATTCTTGTACGGGTTGGAGCCTCCAGACAGAGCTGATAGTCAGTAAATATGGTACGTTCCTACCCAGCCACAACTGCTGTTTAAATTCTGTCTAAAATCTGTTGTCTGTGATAAATAAGCAGCTCTGGATATAGGTACAGAATCCTAGCATTTCCTCCTGGACTTTCAAGATGCATCAGAATGTCCTCTGGCTTTATACACAAACTAAGGAGGGTAAAGTAAGTGTTCAGGAATGGCAAAAAACAAAAAAAACAAAAGGCAAGTGACCAGGCATGACGTTGGTGGATTTGAAGCAGATGGTAAAAGAGCACAGGGTAAAAACTGTTTTTTATGTCGCTGAGATTTTAGAAGTATCACTGCTGACTGTTGTATAAGTAATAGAAAGGCTTTTACTTGTTTAATTAATTATTTCTTTACATAGCCCACCTTGTTAGATCAGACATGATACAAAGTCCATGAAGCAAATGGGCTTGAACCACTGACCTTCCAATCAATAAGCCAGAGCCTTGAGCTACTATCTCCCAAATACTAACACTAACATTCTTAATAACAAACAATGACATTCCAAATATACATAAATCAATGCATATCTTAGTTAATGTTTAAGAACTGCATTTATAAGCAAGTAAATTCATTATATATGATCCTGTGATTGCATTTATCTAATTCCAACATGGACAAAAGCATCAGTTACCATCATACTATTGCCGTTTCTTGCTCTGTTCCCTCTAAGCAGCATTGCTTGCTATAAGTCAAGGTTCAAGGTTTTTTATTTGTCAATGCCACTATATGTGCAGACATACTCAGGAATCGAAATGCCGTTTCTCTTCCCTCTCATTAAGTGTTTTCATTGTCAATGTGATATAGAAGTGTTGTATAGGCAGTCAGTGCAATATCAGCAGTCAGTGCAATATAGAACAGATTTTGTATGAGGTAAAAGCAGTGTACTTGTAATAAATAAACACACACACACATATATATATATATATACATACATACATAAGCCGGGTAAATTCAGTTTATGCATCCATTGCAGAAATAAATAATAGGACATATAAAGTTCAGCATACTGCCTGCAAGAGGCAGAAGGCCGATTAACAGAGCAATTAACTAAGGCAACAGTTCTTTTAAGTGAATAAAATAGGTCATAGTAACAGTGGGCATTTACAAAATCCTGTAAAACACTGTGAGTGCGCGCTAGTCAGAGCTGACTGAATTGAATATGAATGTTTGTTAGGGGAGAAATTGCAATAAAAAACAATTTTCTTCCAGCAACATCATAGTCTGTGAACCATGTGAAGTAGTAGAGTAAGAAGCAGAAACCAGTTTTACTGCCATCATCACGTGAATCATAGAACTGTTTTGTTAAAGGAGAGTATCTTGAAACAGCACCCAGAGCAATCAATGTGACAATGCAACAAACACAGCAAATGCCTTACAACCCTTTTAATTGATCTGTGGTGTATCAAACACAATACTGTGGAACATAAAGTAGGAAAACATCACCTTTGAAAACATTATCAGGTGGTTCAGGATATTCTTTGTTATAAAATAAATACAAATCTCAGATTCAAATACTGAAGATATACTGCAAGTAGAAAGATAAATTAATAAAAACACACACGATTTTTAAAGGGCCACATGGGTACTTTAAAATAAAATCCTGCTTCTGAAAGCAAATTATTTGATTAGTGTCACCAAGACCTCTTGCTTGTTTGCCTTGCCTTGTTTGCTTCCTACTATATGCTTTTCTTGAATAATTTGCAAGTTTTTCTTTGTGATTACTCTGCCGTTGGTTGTCTATTCGTGCACTATTGCTTTCTAGTAGCAGTTTTCAGATTTCCTATTTCTTGTTTCACAGTTCATCTTGCTTCCTATTTCTGGTTTCTACTTCTATGTTTTTTGGGGTTTTTGTTGTTGTTTTTGAGTATTCTTTATCTATTACTAATTTACTACTTCTCTTTCCTAGATTCTTACTTTCCTAATTGCTCCTAAGTCCTAGTCCTGGTATATGTAGTCCCTTTTTTCTTTTTAAGTTTAAATTATAACACACACAAACAACACATTTCTCTTTTTATTTTAAATACCTTCTTGAATGGTTTCAACCAGTCTGTCATTTTGATAAAAGAAAACAAAAAAACAAAAAAAGAAACACTTGATTCTGCCCATTTATTCCATCATGTTCAAATGGTAAAGAAGACTGCGAGGGATTAAGGAACATAACTCGAGCATACTTGAAGTAAATATTAGTCAACCCTGATTTTACAGTTTTCAGCAATTTCTGCTGGTGTTTGAGAAGTTTTATCACATTTCTAACATGTTTTTATCCACACTTTGATGGCTGTTTAATATTACACATCTTCTACAATTTTGCCATTAGAAAATGTATTTTCACATAAAATAACAAAGGGATAAACGTATTAAATAAAAAGCCAAGTGATGACTGAGTGAGAAAAAGGTTTTTCTCAAAGAACCAGAGAATGTTAGAAAACAGATTTATCAATCAATTTTCCTTGATTTTCCTATTTTTTTAGACCTCCAATTTCCTTTTTCCTAATTCCCTGATTATCATTGAGTCCCCTTTATTTCACTAGTTACTCCTTGGTAAGTCTTTTTTAGTAAACTTGTTTCTTAGTCTTTAATTTCTCTTAATTAATGTTACTAGACTGCACATTCCTTTCTTTTCATTTAAATAATTTAGCTACTTCTCATTCCTCTACTTTTTAGGGTGCTTCCAAATACTGTAATTGACGCCTCATTGCCTTTTTAAACCTAGATTATTTGGCCTCAGACACAGACAACGGACTGAGAAGGTCATCCCAGATTTATTTATACCAAGTCTATTCTATACTCCAACTCTGGCTATACCTCCTTCAGGGAGCTCACTAAGTGTTCCCAGCCAACTGACAAATATAATCACTCCAGCAGGTCCCTTGAAGTTAGCCCTGGAATCACCATCCAGTGGGACTTTCTTCATAAAAGCTTTACTGTGGGCTTACCAGGGGACCTCATTGTAAGTTGCAAATTGAGAGGCCACCACTACTGGCCTCTCAATTTGAAGGAGCCATGGCGGTGCTTGGATATTCACCCAAATTTTCAAGAAACTCTTTTTCACAAGTTACTTACTGTGTGTCTCCCGACAGCTTGAGAATAAGGACATATATTGAATGGTAAACACGGAGCTTTGTCTACAAAATTTGTTACTGTTTTTCCACCACAAACCAGTACAGTAACTTTAACATTTAACTTATCTTATTGTAACTCTTAATCGATTCGTTGCCAATCTTATATACACTATTTTCCATAAGTAATTAATACAATTCCAGGATCTACACCAGGCATAAGATCTTTTCCCTCAATTAAAAAGAGCACCCAACTCTCTCAGGAGACAGTCTAAGGCATACAGCTATAACATCACATAATGGACACCTCCTTCATCTTGATTAACTGTCTATGCAAACCATGTATAAAAAAACAGACTTCCTATATTAAACAGTATCAATTTGATGTTCAGAACATGGACACTGTGCTCACTGTGCTCACTGTGTACATATATAGTCTAAATTCCATCGAATAATGATTCACTCCATACGTCCTCAGTTTCTTCCAACCCAAAAGCTGAGGCATAAAATAATACATGATGTCCAAATCCACAACATTAAGGTAGACTACCATGGCCCTTCATACAGTTGACAAGAATATGTTTATAACTTGGGGTAACTCTATTGTTCCCAATAACTGGTGGGTTAAAATATCTGATTGAATCCTCTCCAGAACTCGGGGACTGAATTCTGCTGGAAGGATGAGGAGTTGTAATTCCATAAACAGAATATATCCTCTGGATGTATCATCTTAGTTAGCCATTCCAAGAGCCTACATCTTGATGCAACATGAATTCGGAATGTTAACCTCCCCACCCCATCCTTGCCCAATGCTTTCTATATTTCTAGCCAAACAACATTTACCTCTCCAGCCTTGACAATATAACTGTTTGTAACTAGAATAGTAGCTCAGCTAAAGTAAAGGACTCCATAAACATTTCTTATAGTGCTCCATTTATTGTTTAACAATATTTACACTGGCAGAGGTGATCCATGGTCAGTTTTTCAGATCAATTTTTGGCCATCCTAAGCCTCAGTGGCCTCTCTAAATCCCATTGCCAAGCTTCTTGTGCTGCATCTGCCTTTGCAGTATCTCCACTGGCTCTCTACAGCTTCTTGGAGTTGCCTCTATGAATTAAAAACTAGAATATAATCCATTTTAAACGTAATGTCCTCAACCTTTTTCCTCAAGTACTTTTAGACATAGAAATATGTTTTACAAAATCAGGAGAGGCTATGGTAGCAAATATACCTACAAGCAAACCTGTGTTTTTGAAAATCCGTGACCCATTGTTCTGGGCATGAACACTGAAGTTCTTTCAAAGAACTATATAAGTCAGTCAGGGTAGATTACATTGTTGTGGACCTGCTAGATACTTTAAATGACTATCAATTCATTAAATGGACACAGAGGCTTCCAGTGTAAAAAAAAAAAAAATGCTTATGGTGGAGCCATGTGATTACTGTGTACATTTAGCATTTTCACTCAACCACCTTCACTGAAAAAAAGGGAATCTGTGGTCACAGAAAATATTACATATAGTTTTCATAAAAATACTTAATTGGTCATGAAAACATGATTAGCTTTTACTAAATAAAATGTAAACACATACATTATCTAATCTACTAGTTGGAAATATGTAAGTTAAAGTATGTAAAACAAAATGTATCAATGTACACAGTATAATTAATGTGATCCAATTACGATTAAAAGTCTCACAAAGATGTGGCACTGACAGCGGAAATGGATATAGTGTTAAATGAACTCATGGGTTGGATCCTGAGCTTGGGTGAATGCATGGAGTTGGTTTGATTCCAAGGTTTTAAAAATGCATGCTCATTTTATGTTGAATGTACAGTATGAAGACGAACTGTGTTCATGTTGAAACTTTGATTTTGAACTCTTTTTTTTTTCAGTGTAGGCTCAAACAAATAATAAGACAAGAACAAAGTCAATAAATGGGCTTGAATTTACATGCCAAGTCAGTCATGACAATAGAGTAGATATTGTATAGTTTAAAACATGCTGGACAACAAGTCATCAATAACTGGGTTCAAGTGATGTATATTTGACCGGACATGGCACAACGTTTGGCATCCATTCCTCTGGTGTTGTTTTCTTTCCATGCAACCTTATTCTCCCATTTTAAGTGAGAAGAACTAAGAAGCAAGGGAAGAAAACAAGGAAGCGCAATTAAAGAAATAAGAAGCACCCTAATATTTATCTTTTATTATGTCTCACTAGTTTTACTGAGTTCCCCTAGTTTCTTAGTGACCAGTGATCCAACAGGCAGGAGAGATTAAAAGGCAAGATTAAAAATTACTTGAAACCACCCTGGGACAGTTAAATAACAATAAAACTACAAAGCGAGGCAGAATTATGGGTTTGTAAATCATGCTCAGCTGTTGCCGAGTCCAAATCGCCTGCAGTCAAACACAGAGACACTCCGCCTCCACCCATATCAGAGTCATTCAGGAGGCTGTGCTAAGTCAAAGCACAAGCACTCGTCCTTCGTCTGTCTTTGTGGATTATGTCTCATTATCCTTCCTGTCTCTGCAGCCTCTGTACATGTTGTTTCTGTAATCTGTAGCTTGTTTGCCTCAGGTTCGTTGGGGTATTTTACATCGAAGTGATTTCTTCTCCATCTTTTCTCACCGGAGAAAAATACACACAGTAGTGTCCTCAGTGTGTGTCCATTTTTCAGAATGTTTTAGTTTGCTTCCTGATACAGAGTCCCCCCCCCCCAGTTGATAATTCCTGCTGTCTGTGCTTTTTTTGTCTCTTTCCACATCAGCCCATGTCTTTCAAATCTTTCTTCCTTTCTTGTCTTTCTTTCAGTCTTAATTAGTTTCTTCCTCTTGCTTCTTTTAACCTCTTTCTGTATTTTTTCTCTGATGTCTCACTCCTAAGTCAATCTCGTTCTGTCTCCATATGTATCATTGTCTCTTTCCATTCTTCTTTCTCTTTCTTTACCCCTAGTTTTCTGACTTTTTAATGTTGTTCAACCTGGACATGTCTCTATCTGTTTCCACGTCTTTTGTGCACAATTCTGTCATTCCCGATATCGCTGTCTCTTGTCTCTTTCCTTCTCTATACCTCTTAATATATTTTCTTTCCATACCATTATTTCATTCCATCTATTTTTTTCTCCATCTCGAACATCTCATGACATCATCACTTTTAGCTCACACACATACACACACTGACAGCATGTATCTCTTTGTGGACTGTCTTATTATCTCTCCTTTATCAATAAGCGTTATACAGGAAAAATTATTTTGCCATTCTCACCCTATCTCTTTCTGCCTCTTTCTGTCTCAGTCTGTTCCAGTCTCTTCATGCCTCACTCAGATTTTAAAGTGTCTTACTGTCTCTTTTAGTCTACTTTCCTCTGTTTTCTGAGTTGAGCTGTTTGTCTGCCTGGGGGTAGGTGGGGTATTTCACTGTCTCGATTTTCTCCTTCACTTTGTATGATGGATAGAGGCCGGTGCGCCCAAGTCTGCGATTCAGTCCTTTGGAGTAGCCGTCCCAGTGGTTTCCAGCAACGCCAATTACATCTCCAGGCTCCAGTGCGACATCCTCAGCAGTGTGCGGCCGATGTGCGTAGATGGCGATCTGGTTGTGAGCATTTTGCCCGCCGAAATAGTAGATATCATCCAGAGAGTAGAAGTAGGATGAAGCATCTGGATGCAGAGTCTGCATGATCTCATAGGCTACACGACACACCTGGTACAACAAGCGAGACAGGATGAAATTATTCTGTGTTCAGAAATGCACAATAAACAAAACATTTCAACTCATAACCAAGCGTTAAAGTATTGTAAGAAAGTCTCTGCTTAAAGACAATCACTGTTAACTGTGGGTCAAACATAGTCATTTTATCTTGGTGTATTCATGTCTTTTGACGTATGAGATTGCTGAGCAACACGGGATCTTTAAAAATGAAATTGGATTGTACTTAATGTCAGCAGTCTACTATGGCTCTACTATGGCTCTACTATGGCTCTACTATGGCTCAGGACCACAGGTTGCACTTAATCACCTGTCACTGCACACCATAACTACAATTGAACTGTAAATAATAGACAGTCTGGGCCACCCAGATGAGGATGGGTTCCTTTTATATCTGGTTTCTCTCATGCCATCGAATTGAGTTTTTTCTTGCCACTGTCTCCACTGGCTCGCTCTTAAAGGAAAAATGTACAATTATAAGGACCAAGCTTTTACATTCTTTTATAACCATTTTAACTTTGTTAAGCTGCTTCGAGACATTGTATATTGTTAAAAGTGCTACACAAATAAAAATGAATTAAATTGAGAATCTGGACCCCAGAAAAGGTCCCTCTTTGTGCTTGGGAATGAGTTCTTGTGTCTGATCAGAGCTCCAGAGAATGAGTCCTTGAAAATTTGTTCTTGGTGTATAGGAACCAGTACCCTAGGAGGAAGTCTCTCTCTTAGAACAAGTGTATAAAATGTGACAAATAAACTGCCATATATTGCATTACCAACAAGCAGGAATATAGTAAGAGATAATAATGAATTAATAAATCATTAAATAACTTAAAAAAAATGCATTTACATGCACATGTATATTAAATATATATTCTGAGCACTTACATTCACTTACATTCCAATTTATTAGAAGCACCTGGACAGTTTTCTAATCGGCCAAACGTTCAGTAACAACGATGTGCAAAATTATGCAAAATTTCATTTAATACAGATATAGGTCAAGAGCTCCAGGAAATGTTCACATCAAACATCAGAATGGAAACAAAAAAGTGAAACACCTGTGACTTTGATCATGGCATGGGTATTGGTACCAGAGGGCTGATTTGAGTTTTTTTAGAAACCATGGGATTGGCTCAAAATGGTGCAAAACAAAAAACACACAGTGTGTGTCAAATCTGTGGGTGGAAATGCCTTTTAGGCAAAAGTAGTCAGAATTTTCAGCTACCGGGAAGGATATATTACTCAGAAAATCACACTCTGCAACTCTTTGTAGTAAACACAAGCACATCTCAGCAGTGGTGGACGAAGTACACAAAGCGTGTACTTGAGTAAAAGTAGAGATACAGTAGGTAAGATATTACTTTTCTTTTTGTCACAAGACAAAACACTTCTCATTACGTACCCCTGCAAGATGCTGATTTGGGCGGCTGCCCACGTCGCCTACGCCTAAACCCGCCACTGGCAAGTGGCAATGAAAGCAAGTTTAAAACCGACTGCACTCTGCACTGATTGGCAGCTTGCTGCATACTAAAAAGTGAAACACCTGTGACTTTGATCATGGCATGGGTATTGGTACCAGAGGGCTGATTTGAGTTTTTTTAGAAACCATGGGATTGGCTCAAAATGGTGCAAAACAAAAAACACACAGTGTGTGTCAAATCTGTGGGTGGAAATGCCTTTTAGGCAAAAGTAGTCAGAATTTTCAGCTACCGGGAAGGATATATTACTCAGAAAATCACACTCTGCAACTCTTTGTAGTAAACACAAGCACATCTCAGCAGTGGTGGACGAAGTACACAAAGCGTGTACTTGAGTAAAAGTAGAGATACAGTAGGTAAGATATTACTTTTCTTTTTATCATTTTTATCACAAGACAAAACACTTTTTGTTTACGTACCCCTGCAAGATGCTGGTTTGGGCGGCTGCACACGTCGCCTACGCCTAAACCCGCCACTGGCAAGCGGCAATGAAAGCAAGTTTAAAACAGACTGCACTCTACACTGATTGGCAGCTTGCTGCATACTTGACCTGTTAAAAATGTATCCACTCATAAACAAAAAGGAACAACTGATTTTGCTAAATGAAGTTAAGAAAAAGTAAGATATTTCACTTTCAAATGTAATTAAGTAAAAGTCTCCCCGAACGGAAATACTTGAGTAAAGTACAAATACGTGGAAAAATTACTTAAGTACACTAATGAATTACATTTACTTCCCTCCTGTCCACCACTGCATCTCTGCCTGTACAAAACAGGATGGAGTGGATAACAGGCAGTTGAAGAATGGAAAAAGAACAGTTAAAAGTTGAGTCTTTGTTCATGGCTGCCTCAAAGTCTTGTTCTTGTGCTTTTCTTTCAGCACGGTTGTAAAAAGTGCTTATTTGAGTTACTACTTCCTGTCAACTAAGACCAAAGTAATTCTCCTCTGGTTTCCCTCACCAGCAGGGTGTTTCAGCCTGCAGACACTCTACAGACACACACACCATTTTGTGTAAACTTTAGAGTTTTAAGATTTTAAAAGTCATAGGAAATCAGCAGAAATATGCAAACAAGACCATCTGACACCAACAAACCTTCAGCCACAGAGATCGTATTTTCCCCATTCTTGTGTTTGATGTGAACAATAACTGAATCTCGTGACTTGCATGGGTCTAAGCTTTGTGCTGCCGCCCTGTGATTGACTGCATAAATACGATACTAATAATATAGGTGTTCCTATTTAAGAGCCGATGAGTTCAGGTTTTGGTAGGATTGTATTGCTGCCATCCACTAGAGGGCAACACGGATATAATAAACACTGCCACTTTAATGACATTCACTCTAATTCTTTTACACTTGTTACAATGCTACTGTCATCTTAATTATTCTTGAATAACTGTATGTTCTGTCTCATTCAGGCTGCATTCCTCCTATGAAACCAGGGGAACACTTGATAGTCTCTGGATCCATGGCTATTCTGAAATTCATATTCAAAAGATCTTAGCAGCAGAGAGAGTAAAGCATATGCTAAAAGCAATTTATATAAAAAAAAACAAACAAAAAAAACAACAACACAATATATATACAGGTAGTTGGGGTAGTATTTAGCAAAACACAGCAATTTACTGTACTATAACCTAAACAGTATACTGTATATGTATGTGGCAGGGCGCACGTGGACGAGTGATGGTTTGCAATAGGAGAGCGGAGCCGGAAGGGAACAAGCGTTAAAAAGCCCACCTGTAGGTGTTGAGAGTAATAAGTGTGCTCTGTGTCTGGTGATGCCAGTGCAAAGGAAAGAGGCAAAAGTTAAATTTGGGCTTTAAAACATAATATGGGCTTCGAAAAAATATACGCTTTAACACTGAGACAAAACAACACTGTCGACCGCTGGCGAGAGTAATTCATCTAACAAGGCGGGAGATGCGTACATCCTGGAGCGCCCCAACGCATCGTACCACATATATGCTGCTATTTTTGAAACTTGTTTGGGTTGAACCATCAGAACTCGGGTAATACCTGTACAGCTATACAGTATCTAAATATTTTGTATAAGTACACTATATAGCTAAGTATATTTATTATGTTATGTAGCATTATAAATATAGAAAAACAATGATAATATATAAGTATATAATATATAGAAGGATAAGCTATATATGTATTATGTAGATCAGTGGATCCAAAGAATATGAAGGGAACAATGAGCTAATAGCAGGAATACAACCTGAATGTGACATACAATTGTTCATTGCTATGGCTTTTAACTACAACCTCTTCACTTAGATACAATAAAAGGTTAATTGGGGAACCCCAAAGAAAACCCATAGAGACGTGAGGAAACAGAGCGGTTCCAGGTTTGAAATGGACACACACATTTCGGAGAACCATACAGCCACAGTGCAATTATGGTGTATAGACATATTAACACACCCATAATATTTGTGTGTTATTAAGAAATAAGAATACACACTTCAGATTTATTGTATATGTTACTTGATACCTGAGATCAGATAGGTACTGTGTGTGTGTGTGTGTGTGTTTGTGTGTGTGTGTGTGTGTGTGTGTGTGTGTGTGTGTGTGTGTGTGTGTGTGTGTGTGTGTGTGTGTATACCTGTGAAGAGAATGTACAGACTAGAAAGTCAGTCTGGGACAAGAAGTGGATGTCCAGGATGACTCCCTTGAGAGAGTTCTCTGTGTATCGGTTATGCAGTCCAGCTGACCACGAGATAGAGTTATCGCTGATGAACTCATAATCGGGGTATCTGACACACACACACACACACACACACACACACACACACACACACAAATAAACTACAGGTTCACAATTTAGGAACAAAATATTACTTTTTTACATACAAATGCAAATAAAGGAAACAAACACACACACACACACACACACACACTCACAAACACACAGACACAAATTTGTGTTCTACTGACAAATATGACACAAGCTTTAAAGCATAAAACACATAATTGTCAAAACTTTGAGATATTGATAACTGTAAAAACAAATCCACACTTTTCCACACACACACACTTGGACAAGGACACACACTCCTGATTCAGTTCACTCACTTGCTCTTGGCCTCCTGCAACAGTGAGGGGTCGTCAGTTGCCAAATACACTCTCTTTTTGTCGAGCTGCATGCGCTGGGCCATGAGCTGGAATTGTTCCTCTACATGCAGCATGTACTCCTCTATCGGGTGAAACGCAGCCTCTGTGCCAACTTTATCAGTGCGCCTCACATGCACCCTGCAAGCACACCATACACACTGCTTTAATACAGCTGCACTTACCTTTACAAAGCCATTACTAATCCCAGATCGACATATAGAGAGAAAATTCATGATAAAATCCAGGGATGAAGAATGAGAAAAATATGCGTACGCTTGTGTATTGTTGTTCGACAATGAATCTTAACTTTCCCATTTAATCAATTATACCAGTTACTGTAATTATGTAAATGTATACAGCTATAAATAGATCATTGGCTTTTACAGAGACCATAGTACTATAAGTTTTATCTTTTTAAAATATGGCAGATCAACATTTTTGAAATTCCTCCTAGCTAAACCTTGACCGTTAGATTATCTGCATTTACAATACAAGGTCCACAGCTTAAATGTATCTAATTTTCACCAAAGAAAATTTTTATTTACAGCTGTACATGTTTTAATATAAATTTTTAACTCCTGTGTTGCTCCCAAGCAGTGTAACAAAGAAACTTTCAGATGAGAAGATTTGAATCTCATTGATCCGGTCATCTTTGGTCAAAAATGCCTGAAAGAACAAGACTGCATTTAACGCTTTGCTTTTACAAAATCGAAACACATAATGATGACACAGGGTGTCTGCTGGTCCTTGAAATGTTATTTTACATTTTACATATCTATTAGAAGACATTAAACTTGAATCTGAATGTACTGTACAATATACTTACATTATTGCAGAATGCTCATACACTAGTTCACACTAGAAAATGTTAATTGATTTGAGATTTTTGCAGATGCTGGGGGGAAAAAGTTTCTTTTAAATTTGTAGATTTTGTCATTTTCTTAAAGCGCTTTGCAGATCTTTACTGCATATGTGGCTCTAAACAGTGCTTGAGTTAGCATTAGGGAAAGATTAGATTGACTTATATAATCTCCGCCTGGCATTAAGAACCATGCGCAAGTTTAAAAGTGCTTTATAATTTCCAAATGTACATTACAGCACATTATAATTCTTTCTTCACATACAGGTGCATCTCAATAAAATAGAATATCATTAAAAAATTTATTTATTTTAGTAATTCAATACAAAAAGTGAAACCTGTATATTATATAGATGCATCACACACAGACTAATATAATTCAAGTTTTCACAATGAACAAAAACCCATCAATTCACTATCTCCAAACATTTAAATACTTGTTATGGGCTTCTATTGCTTTAATTACTACCTTAATTCAGCATGGTATGGATGATCAGTCTGTGACAGTGCTGAGGTGGTATGGAGGCCCAGGTTTCTTTGACAGTGGCCTTCAGCTTATCTGCATTTATTGGTCTCTTGTTTCTCATTTCTCCAGAAATTCTATGAAATCAGCATCTCCAAAAATCTGGTCGGCAGAGAGAAGCATTAGTGCTCTATAACTTCCTGGTAGACGGCTGTGCTGACCTTGGACCTGATAAAACACAGTGGATCAACACCAGCCGATGACATGACTCCCAAACCACTACCGACTAAGCAAACTTTACACTGGACCTCAAGCAACTTGGATTCTGTGCCTCTCTTATCTTCTTCCAGACTCTGGGACCTTGATTTCCAAATTAAATGCAAAATTGTATTTCCTTTCATCTGAAAAGACGACTTTGGCCAGTCCTTTTTGTCCTTTGCCCAGGTAAGACACCTCTGATGTTGTCTCTGGTTCAGGAGTGGCGTGAAACAAGGAATGCGTCAGTTGACGCCCTTGGATACGTCTGTGCATGGGGCATCTTGAAACACTGACTTCAGCTGCAGTCCACTCTGTGTATCTCCCGCAATTCTTGTATTGGTATAAACCTTTCTACCACATTTTTTCCTTCCTTTCAACTTTCCATTAATGTGCTTGGATACAGCACTCTGTATCCTCTGTATGCACTCTGTGTGCTTGGATACAGCCAGCTTCTTTAGCGATGACCTTTTGTGTCTTACCCTCCATGCACAGGGTGTCAATGATCGTCTTCTGAACAACTGTCAAGTCAGCAGTCTTCCCCCATGATTTTGTAGCCTGAATCACACTGAGACACCATTTAAAGGCTCAGGAAACCTTTGCTGGTGTTTGGAGTTAATTAGCTGATTAGAGTGTGACACCAGGAGCCTCCAATATAGAACTTTTTCACAATATTCAAATGTTCTCAAATACTACATTTTCATTAGCTGTAAGCCATAATCATCAAAATTGTAAGAAATAAACACTTGAAATATATAACGGTCTGTGTGTGATTAATATATATTATATACAGTCTTACCTTTTGTATTAAAATACTAAAATAAATAAATCAGCTGTGATCCTGGGCTCAAGGACCCAAGTCAAGTTAAGTCAAGTCAAAGAAACTTTTATTGTCATTTTAACCATATACAGTGAAACGAGACAACGTTTCTCCAGAACAACTGGTGCTACATAAAACAACACAGAGCTACAGAACAGAACACAGAGCTAAGGACTAAAGTAAGTGGCAGTTTGGTGGCCCAAGAGTGGCAGGTAGGTGATACCAGGGTTTGAACTCCCAACCTTCTGATCAGTAACCCAGAGCCTTAATCACTGAACTACTATTTACATACTTCAAAATTTAAATTCTTATTTATTTGGGTAATGTGGTGCACCCGTCAAGCACCACTCACATTTTCTTCAGGAAAAGTCCTATTCTAGGCAAGATTTGAAATTTTCACCTAAAATAAATCCCCTAAATCAAAATAAATACAACATAACTGTAATGTAAAATGGCAGCATTGTGTTGCAGGTTTATTAAAGTAGATGTAAACATAAAGGCCTGCTCCATATAAAGCCATTAATCTTGTTTGTTTTTGGATTTTTATTGCTTACACTAATAAAATGTCTTAGTGTGTTTTGCAGTTATAAAAATGAAAAAGCTCTGTGACAAAAAATCCGATTAGCTAGTAAAATTTTGTACTTAATCAGAATAATGCTTCCTTTAGTCTTCAGTAGAGATCCCCTTTTTGCCCTTATTTTTTATAGGCATTTTTATTTTCCATACAACCACGTTCAATATTGGACTAACAAGCATTAGGGCTTTGTTTCCCTGCTTAAGTACTACAGCAATGAGAGCGTGAGCGAGAGAAAGAGAGAGAGAGAGGGAGGGCGAGATCAGAAAGCTTGTCGAATGCACTGTTCTTTTCTTTCTTCCTTTCTTCTTTCCCTTGTTGGGTAGCTTTTCCTACTTGTTCTTACTGTCTGAAGTGACAAAGCACCAGTACTGTTCGGCTTCTCTCTCGCTCTCTCTCTCTCTCTCTCCCCCCTTCACACACATTGCCTTTCATCTTTTTTCTCTCACTTCATGTCTTTCATTCAGTGCAGATTCTCGGCTACGCTGAGGTGCTTAGCATCCAGCGATCGATATTCCCTGACCATGCCCTGCTGCTAACAAACGAATGCGCACTTTTTATTTACTTTTGCAGAGCTCATCACTGAGCTCAGTCTTTTTGTATCTTGTTTCTCGTAGAAAACGGCAGTGGGTTTGTTTGTAGCAAGCACTTGTTAACATAAAAATAAATAAATAAATAAATAAAAAACAATTTCCTCAGCAACTGCACTCAGTGAATAACTTAAGGTAACATTGTGGCCAAAGGTTTCCCAAATTTCCCTTTTTTGCAAAAAGAGGGAAAAAGAAAGGCATGTGTCTTGTCGTACGTTTGCAGCTTGTCTGTTTCCCTTCCCAATTTAGTAAATATACAGCAGAAATGAATGACTTTTGTTACTTTATTATCTAAATTGCTGATACATTTATAGCCACACCTTCTACCTGAGTTAAAAAAGAAAAAAGACTAGTCAGTCATGTTCATTTTACAGAGAACAGACTAAACATTAATCTTTGAGGTGAGCCTGTAATGTTTTACACTTGAAGTTTGCACAAAGCCTGCAAACTTGTTTGAAAAAAATAGCATCACAGCTTCAGAGCAAATGTCATCACTCAAGCTTCATTAAAAACACCAGCAAATCAGTCATGCTTGATATTTGTAATATCCAAATGTTGCCAAGAAAAAGTCGAAGTAGAGACATCATGATGATGCAATACAATTAAACATACTGTACACACACTGTGTTTCAGTAAGATAAAGAGCTATTGTTGAGCCCTAGAGCAAGATGCCAAACTCTTAACTGCTCAGCTTTGTACAAAATCCCCTCAAGTGCTTGAGGCTTGTTTTGATGAGAGATGGGGAGTAGAAATGGGATAAATGTGAACACTGCATTTGCAATTCTTATTTACAATCCACTACAAAATCAGCCATTTTTTTTTCCACATGATTACTCAAATTAGGTCAAATGTACAAACTGAAGATGAGTCAGTCAATGAAAGCTCTTCATGAAAATTTTATTTGTGGTAGTGATGTGTTAATGGTGCGAGCTAAGTGGTTCCGGCTTACTGATGAGTTGCTAAATTGCCAAACCGCCGCTGCTGGACCTTTAGTCCTCGACTGCTCTTCCTATCAAACTTGGGTATGAAAAAAAGAAATGAACATACATAGACAAGTGTATGCAACAAAAGATCTGTATGCAATTTACACCGCCTGGCTGAAAAACAAATACTTATATTGCTTAAGCAAATACTTTAAGAGCATATGATTATAGCATTGTTGCACTGATTCATCTGCTTTAGGTCAACAATTCTTCTAACTCTAACTAATGCAGTGTGTAGCCATATACATTTTAAAACCATCATACCAGAAAATGCATTGTGAAAAAGATCACTGTGTTTCCTAAAGGGCAAATTACTATTACTACTCAAGCAAATGAAACAACTAAGGAGATTGCTGAAATGACTGGAACTGGGTTAGGAACTGTCCATCTCATTAGTAAAAGCTTAAAGAATAGTTGTGAAGTCGGGAAAAAAATTTGGGGAAAAAAAAATCATAAATGTGATTTCAGGTCTTTAAAACACTTGGTGAGGTCACAGTGTATAACTCACATAGTATAGTAGAACTCACAAGTACAGTATGTCGAGTAGTAAAAGAAAGAACATTTCAACATGCACAATGTGATAAGAACTTATATAACTTGTAAGTAAAGCTAATTAATACAAAAAGACACCACTTTGTATAAAGATTGAATTATAAAGCAATAGACAAAGGTCATGTGGTGTAATGAGTCCAGATTGACCCTATTCCAAATCAATAGATGCAGCAGGGTAAACAGGGAAGAACATGAATCAGTAGTGTCTGTACAAGCCTCCGGAGTCAGTGTAATGGTCTGGGGTCGCTTCAGTTGGTCCGGTCCAGGCTAATAAATAATGTCAGCTGACTACCTGTATGTACTGAATTTCCAGGTTTTCCCGGATTTGTTCCTTCCTGACGACGCAGACATACGCCAGGATGACAATGCCAAAATTCATTAGGCCCAAATTGTGAAAGAGTGGTTCAGGGAGCAGTAGGAATAAATTTCACTCATGAATTCGCCAACAAGGAGTCCTGTCCTTAAGCCTATTGAAAGTCACTGGGATGTGCCGGAAAACACTTTATGGAGTGGTTTGACTAAGTTTTCAATACAAGATCTCAGCTAAAAATTAGCACAATTAATGAAAAGAAATGCTGTAGTGTTGCACAGTATGAGGATGAAACCCACCTTAGTGTCATTCGATGAAAAAAGAGTTTCTTTCTTTCGGCTTCTCCCATTAGGGGTCGCCACAGCAGATCATCCGCATGTTTGATTTGGCACGTTTTTATGCTGGATGCCCTTCCTAAAGCAACCCTCTCCATTTATCCAGGCTTGGGACCGGTACTAAGGCTTGTGCAACTCTAATGGCTGGCATTGAGAACGCTGCATTCTAAACACTAGACCACCAGGGAACCTTCGATGAAAAAAATGAGTACTTTTGGCAAAACAGACTGTACTACTGTAGTGCTATGGTAGCATGCCGTCGGGCAGGAAGAACATGCCAGAAACCGAAGTTCAGCAGAACAAAGGTTTAATGAAAGGTTGCACAAAAAGAAAAAAAAGCGGCAAGCAACACAGTACATAAAGATCCAGCAAACCCTGGTAATCCTTTAGAAAGGCTAAGTCCCTGGAACATGCAATGTCCTGGAAAAGGCAGTAATCCAACGTGATACGAGAAATCCGTCTCTTGAGTAGTCTGCCAGTGTTCTCCAGCCTAAACTATAAAACGGACAGTGACATGAAGGAAGAACGGAACTTAAGTAGGAGGTGAGCTGATGAGTGCCAGGTACAGGTAGTTAGTATGATGGAGAGCTGCTAGGAGTGATAGGTGGGTTTGGTGAAGGTGTGGCTGGTGGATCCCTTACACATGCTTGGTACTACATTCAGTTATAAGTGGCTAGTGTGTCCTATTACTAAAAGGCAGCCAGTTCAGAGACTGGCGATGTGGTGATAAAGCTTGTTCTGAATGAAGGTGTAAAACCATGCGGATATATACAGAAGACTTCAAGCACAGTATGGCGATGAGACGCTCAGCCGCATTGAGATATATAACTGGTGTAAATGTTTTAAAGATGGCCATATGTCCTTCAGTGACGTTCCCGGTTGTGGTGGTTCCCTACCCGCAGCAGTCACTCCTATGAAAATTCAGCATGTGGAATGCTTGATCCATGAGAATAAAAGTATAGCCTGACGTAAAATTGCACAAGAGATGAATCTTTCTGTGGGAATGATGACCACAATCTTTCACAAACATTTACATTTAAAAAAAAGTTTGCTTTTAAAGTTAGCATGCTGGCTATTAAGACAGCTTCCGGCTTTTGACCGACACAGAAGAGTTAAAGTCGGAACTGAGTTGAGGTCCGATTTGGACTCCTAAAAGAGTTCCTCTGAAATCACTAAAGGCGAAGTAAGGCAAGCTGTCCTAGAATGGTTTAGGCATACTGACAAATCTTTCTATGTCGAATCTTGCATTGGTTAAACGCTGGGATAAATGTTGAAATGTAGCAGGGGAGTATGTCGAAAAATAAATGCAGTTTCCACTTAATGAAATTTGTTCTTTTGTTTTATAAAAGTCCCAGTTGGACTTAAATGCCTTTCTTTATCAATGTATAGTAACATAATATAACAATCTTTTTGGTGGCATAGTGACCTTGAGCAGAAAACACAGTATACTGAAAAGTACATCTTGGGCACATTTGATAATGTATATATTTTGAAGAAAATAATCTGCCATGATGTAGTGAACATTTAGTAAACATTAATGCTTCATTTAATAATGATGAACCTTACTCCTTAATTATTTTATTAGTTGTATATCTGACTAAGAATCAAAGTAATGTTATGTGTATATTTCCAGCCTTACACATAGCAAACATATCACATTTTCTTCTGTATTGGATTCTGACTAATCGATGAAAAAAAGCACCTCCAGCTATTGTTTAAAAGAAATACAGACAGACAGCTGTGTGATGACTTTTATATTACTCAAATGAGGTTTTGCTTTGCTTTTCAGCTTCTGCCGGAAGTAGCATTAAGTAACAATCAAAGTAAAAGGGCATCATGGACTTATGTGGCGATTAAACTGTTGGGAATAAGAGATATAAAAAAAAAAAAAATCAGAATTTTGTCACTTCCCCAAATAGCTTCTTGAACCCTGAATCTGTACACTTGCTCTATGTGGAAGTGAGAAAATCATGAAAAATATAACAGAACATCACTCTCTGAACCCCATAAAGCATATTTCTGTCCGGCTCTCAGTGCAGCAGTTGGAGCCTGAATGGAGCCTAAAAGCCTTTAATGGTCAACACTCATCTTTTCTCTCAGGTCCCTAGTGGAGCAAGAGAGAGAGGGAGAGAGATAAAGAGAGAGAAAGAGAGATAGAGAGACAGAGAGAACGAGAGCAGGACATTGAGTGCGAGAGAGTGGAAGGTAGAAGTGCTAGAGAAGTGATGAAAAATGAGGCAGGGGTTGAAAACGAATAGCATAGAGAGGGAGAGAAACTATAGGAGATAAAAGAGGGAAAAGAAAATGGAGCGAGGTTAAAAATCGAAGCAGGAAGGGAGTCCTGTAGCAGTTCGAGGATGGAGAAACCCCCCCCACAAAAAAACGCTTGAACAATAGGGAATCAATTCTATCTTTAGTACTCATGGGATTTCACCAACTTTTGCATTCTAGTTCAAAGCTTCCCCTTGCATGACGTGTGCAACGTTTTAGGCCAGGAACTCAAGTCAATGAAATACAGTATGATAACAATCGCACATTGTATTCACTAATGGATTAATCTGCTCTTGACCATATTTTTCTCTCCTTTAGCACAGAGAGAAATATTACGTCTAGAGATAGAATGTACCATAATCTCATTCCAAAAACCCTAAGGTATAAATCTAATTACAGCACAGCACTGTGTATTCTCCATACTAAAGACCTTGAGCTGCACAAGGACATCTGCTTAGTGTAAAAATTTATTTTAGAACTCTATATAGTGCTGTCTGATTGGTAGTGTCCCAGTGTAGAGCCAAGAGAACGGGGGGAGGATGCAAATGCAGACATTTCTTTCAAAAACCAGACATAACCCAACACTGGGGAGGAAAAAGAAAAGGCTAGACTAAGGCTAGGAAAAAGCTAGAGACCTTGAACAAGTGGAAAAAACTACAAGGCCCAAGTCACAGTGAATGTCAATTAGTCTACTTACACAAATAGCAACATAAAACATGGACCATAAATAATGTGGCTAATGATTTTAAACAAAACAGGTTTGCAAAATGAGCTCAAAAAAATGGAAGTGACAACAAACGAGATTCAAAAGAGTGCACAAGAGTGAGACAGGTACAGCATGGGTGGCTTCTAGTGGTCTGGAGGAAAACTATCCAAAGTCTCCAACAGTGTGGCTAAACTTCATGTGCATCCACAACCAAGTTTCTATTATTTCCTTCGTCCCTCAATTTGTCTTTAAAGTGCTATTGAATTGTACAATGTGCTTTTATAGAAGCTGTTGATTCATTGTTTTTAACAGCAGCCCAGATAACACTTCTGACTCTAAGAAAAAAAAAACTAAAAAGTATTTTAAAATAATAATGCGGTCCATAGCATGCGATGACAATGCATCCAGCTTTATGCATTGTCATTCCATTTTGTTTTGTGTGTTTTCTCATTAGTTTATAGCTTCTGTGTAAATGTTTTTCACTTGCATCCGCTTCTTGTATCTTACATTACTACAACTTATCATTATTGATAATGATGACATTTCTAATCTTTTATATGGTGAAAGTTTTCAGAAACATGGTATTTATTTACATTTCTAGTATCAGACCTTGGGATCAAGATTTTTCAGCTTTTTATGTTCAAGAAATGACAAAATTATGGAAATCATAAGGGCTGCAGTATAAGTGATAACAGGACCATTATAACAATAAGTGTAAATGAAAGTGGTTATAAAATATGATAACAGACTTTCTTTCGGCTTCTCCCATTAGGGGTCGCTACAGCGGACCATCCGCATGTTCGATTTGGCACATGTTTTTACGCTGGATGCCCTTCCTAATGCAACCCTCCCCATTTATCCAGCTTGGGACCGGCACTAAGGCTTGTGCAACCCTAATGGCTGGGGTCGGTTCTTTTACCGGCGATCAAACCCGGGCCACAGCGTTGAGAGCGCTGAAACCTAACCACTAGACCACTAGTATGATACCATTGTTATTAAATTAAGACACTGATTGTTTCATTGTAACAGTCCAATGTTAACTTTGAAAAAAACTATTAAGTTAATAATTCAATGTATATATAGAATACTATAAATAATCATTTGAAAATTTTCTCATATCAATATAGCATTATTCCAGAACTTTAATTTACCTTTCTCCATTTTTCTTTGACATATTCCATAACTTGACCATACTACCTAATCTTTAATACCTTACTAAAGTAAATGCAATACTGTTTTTAATGTAATAGGTAAATGTAATGTAATAAGTAAATGTAATGAGAAAGACACTGACCCAATGATGGGGTGTTTGAAACCCAGTTTGATGCCCGCCTCCTGCATCTCTTTCTCCAGCCACGGCTGAGGCCGTACCAGGTATTTGACGAACTGAGACACCCACCAGACGGAGGGGTCTCCATGCAGCCTCTGAAGCCTTGGAGCTAGATCCTCAGGGATAGCTAGAGGCAAGTAGGGGGGTCTGGGGTGAAGACTGTCCACGATGGGCAATTCCACCACCTGCACATCCCGATCATGATCCTCCCCTAGGGGGCAAGAGACGAAACAGATACTCATTTAAAAAACAAACAAACAAAAAAAAAAACAGACAACAGAGAAAACACTAAAACAAATACAGCTATAGCTTTTGAGTAGTTCTCCCATTAATAATGGCTGTCCTACACATTTCCTTATTTCTGGATGTCTCTTTCTTGGAGTGGAAAATCCCACATTTCTGTTTAATTGACAGTTAAATGGAAGAAGAGTATGTATACACATGCAATCGCATAGACTTTCTTATTACTAACAGTGATGTGCACTGCTAAACTAATAAAATGTGTTCAGTAACTAATTTACGTGGGCTTGCTAGGTTTCTAGAATTGGCTAGGTTCTAAAATGTTTCACTTGCTCACATCATATTTTTATACTGTTGCCTGTACAACTGTCCCCAGTTATTAATAGTGAAAAAAGTTTTTGTTTCTTGTCTTTCGAATAATGCTTTTCTCACTTTATACGCTACTAATACTGCTACTACTACTACAATTATTACTAACTATTACTGTCTTTGTGAAAAATTATTACCCTAACCTTCTTCTTCTTTCGGCTGCTCCCATAAGGGGTCGCCATCATCCGTCTCCATATTACTCTGTCCTCTACATCTGCCTCTTTTAAACCAACTACCTGCATGTCTTCCCTCACCACATCCATAAACCTCCTCCTCGGCCTTCCTCTTTTCCTCCTTCCTGTTGGCTCCATCCTCAGCATTTCTCCTACCATTTCTCTGCACATGTCCAAACCATCTCAATCTCCCCTATCTCACCTCGTCTCCAAAACGTCCTACATGCGCTGTCCCTCTAATAAACTCATTTGTAATCCTGTCCATCGTCATCACTCCCAAAAAAAAACTCAACATCTTCAGCTCTGCTACCTCCAGCTACACCTCCTGTCTTTTACTCAATGCCGCTGTCTCTAAACCGTACAACATCGCAGGTCTCACCACAGTCCTATAAACTTTTATAAATGATTTACTTTGCTTAAGATGCAGATTATTCGATTTGAATATTCGATTTCAAAACATTTGAATTCAACACAATGCGATTCAATGCATTGTGACGCAATGAAAAAATATAACGCTATGCAATACAGAAAAATACAACACAAAAAATACATTATAATATTAACATTTTGAAACCATGCAGACATTTTTACCCATACATTATTTTTTAACTGAATCATAACCTGTAAATTAGTATTGTAACCTGGCAGTAAGTAAGTGTATAGAGTTGCTAAAGCATTAAAGAATTTCAAAAGGATTACTAATTCTAAGTATTCTTGACTGATCAAAAAGCAGGACAATTACCATTTTATTTAGAATTTATTTAATCCGTTTAGTATTTCTGTTGTTCTTAATAGGGTTTTTTTTTTTCATATAATTTCTGCTGTAAATGAAACAAATTGTAAATAATAGAAATGGATAGAAATATTAGCAAAAAGCTTTAGATTTCGGAAGTAATATTTATAGTGACTCTATATATTGTATTTTTTTCCATTAGATAAATGTACCTATTAAAACTCGTTCGAGGTTTTTACTTTCAATATCATAATTGTTTATGGTTAAAACATACTGAGGTTATTGTGTTTGTCTCTGTTCTGCCTCAGTATGTACTGAATTTCCCTCTGTTACAGGACAGCAATAAAAGGAATCGTTGCATATTGAATATTGTGAATATTGTCTTGCATGAGCAGTAGTAAGACGTCATGTTTCCATTTCGTCCTGTCTCTCGGGAACAACGCGAGTGAATATAAAACCTATACAGCGACGCTAAAGAATAGGAGCTCGATACATCATTTTGTGCACATAAACGTACAATGCTGCTGACCCGTATGCTATTTAACTGCCGCGCTAATCTGCATATGCACACTCAGCTGAACAGAGCAGAGTTCATTAATTATTTGACTTACAAGGATGGAGAGAAAGGGAAAGAAAGAGAGAGAGAGAAAGAGAGAGAGAAAGAGAGTAACACCCACATGCTCAAAGCATGCTGAGAGAAAGATGCTTCAGAAGTCATTGCGTATTATATGGCAAGGTGACTTTGCCTCTCATCATTATCGTCATCATCTCTATCTGTAGGTAGAATTTCCACGAATTTCTGGGAAGCAAAAGTGAGCTGGATTAAAGCTTTGTCATTTCGCAACAACTATTTCATCCGATTATGAAACTTTACAGTTACGTTTCCTTAATATTAAATATCTGACCACTAACACAAAACACACTCATTATACATAAATGCAAAATTCAACATAGCGTTCAACATCCCACACCGCATCCCATCTTGTGTTTACAGTGAAATAGATGTTCAAATCAAATATAGTTCAGCCTTTTCATAACCTTTATCCTGTCCATTCATTGCAAGCTGCTACTGGAAAAAAGAAATTAAACAATATGTGCATTTCGGCTTCGTTTATATTTACATAAAAACCCCAGCCATTTGCTAGGTCTTTTTTATTCTGTACAATTTGGCTTTCATTTAAAAGTAATTAGCTGCAATTCCAGGCTTCTAGTGTGAGCAAATTGTGTAAATTGCGGTAGAGTTCAACTTTTAGGCTACCTGAAATTCTTTCTATAAATTATTCCATTAAAAAAAGCACAGCACAGTCAGTCAGAAAGCTGCATTGGTTGCTGCAACTGTCTTCTTAGTGTTTTATGATCGCTAGCTATAGTCAAATAGATGCCTAGGAATTACGACAGATTAAATAATGCAAAATGTAGAAAACATACAGTATGTAGGATTCGGTTCAATATTTTAAGAGTTCAATCCTGAGCTCGGTTATTGTTTGTGTCAAGTTTCAGATAGGGTTCCCCCAGTGTTCCAGTTTCCTTCCACCTCCTATAAAGCATGCCAGTAAGTGGACTGACATCTCTAATTGTTATTAAGCACATGTGTGTGTATGTGTGTGTGTGTGTGTGTGTGTGTGTGTGTGTGTGTGTGTGTGTGTGTGTGTGTGTGTGTGTGTGTGTGTAATGCCCTGCAATGCACCCAGCGTTCCTGCACTAGACTTGGCGACGCTGACCAGGGTGAAGCAGCTAATGAAGATGAATGGATGCATGTGCAGAAATAATGTATAGAAAATATCTGAACTTGAGGCAAAAATGATAAATCGCAGCTAAACTGATAAAACAGGAATTTACGTATGCGTCTTTTATGTGTATAATGTACACTTTTACTGTGAAGAATAACAGCTTATTTCCCAAATGATTTCAACAATTTCCATACAATATCTATTGACTCAAGTATATATATANNNTATATATATATAATTTGCCGGAATAAAACAGCTATATTGCTGAACGTATGCATGTATACAGGATCAGATTTTGTTTATCTATATAATAAGACTCTGTGGGATTTTTATCTTCTGCAGTCAACCAATCACATGTAATCAAATCTTCTCTCTTTTCCTCTGTCTTGGCTAGAAGCAAAGAAGCTGCTTGATACTGATTAAAAAGGTTATTTAATATACACAGTGCCCCCTCCTTAGGAGAAAGAGAGAGAGAGAGAGCGAGAGAGAGAGAGAGAGAGAGAGAGAGAGAGAGAGAGACTGAAATAATCAACACCTAAGAGAAGAAATGAGATTACACCTGCAATACACACCATACAGAAGCAGCACAGCTGCTTTTCCTTAAACAATGTTCAAAACTAAAGCAATAGCACAGCAATTTTTTATAAAAGTAGTTCATCTCGAAAACAAAAACAAAAAAGGCTGTCTAGTCCCCTGCCACCATTTTACAATTTATTAATACATTTTTTGACTTGTTTTTACCTACACACTACAACCTACTTCCTGCATTTGTCTGTTTTGTTTTCTATTGCATTATGAACAGACAATTTGAACAGGAATTATTTTTGTGTCGTGTTTCACATGCGCGTTTTTACAGGATTTCCCTGGTGTAAAGGAAGCATCAGTTTGCATTCTGAACCTATTTAGAAAAGACGAAAATTGTTGCAATCATGCAAACAAACAAAAACAAACAGACAGACAGACAAACAAAGGAAAAAATCACACAAATCAGTAAATGAACAACCACACACAAAATAAAAATATTAAAAAAAGACAAAAAGCACACACACAAATCAATACTTGAACAAACACAAGTAAAACTAAGACATTACAAACAATTACGAGTCTGATTACTAAAAAACAGACCAATAATAAACAAGCATTGAGAAAACAACAAACCCCCCCACACACATTCAATAAATAAAAAAACCCCACACAAATTAAATTAATAATTAAAACAAACAGAGAAATAACTGAACTATTTGGTGTAAGTTGCCAAACGGAAGTCCATAAGTTAAAACTTTTAATCACTAGACTTAGATTTTAATGTATTTTTTTCTTCTTTGTCTGCAGATTTAAGCTGCCACTTTAAATAAAAAAGCTATAGTGCTTTAGAAACAAGCAGTGACAGTTTGCAGCTTCCTAAAGCCTGTGAGAGAACCTGAGAGATAGGATAGATTGGCTCTGACCTGGTTAACATTCTTGCAGGGCTTTCTAAATGAGCTCCAGCTAACAGGACAGCTAGTAATTGCAATAGAATAAAAGCACGATTCTGCGTGTTTAGGTCTTTAAAAGCCGGGTGTCAGTCAGAAGCTAATGAAACACACTTATGCCGCAGTTTCTATGAATGAGGGGGTGAGCTTGTGTAGAACTTCCTGTGAATACAGCATCAAATATTTAGGAGTACAGTGATCTTTTCCTGTTGTACTTACATAAGGCTTATATAAGAAATAATGTACTGACAGCCCATGGGAGAAAGAGAGAGAGAGAGAAAGAGAGAGAGAGAGAGAGAAGGAGAGAAGCTTTTATTCACCAGGTGAAGTCTTTCAGATAAGTGATTCTTCCAGCAGTCTTGTTCATTAAGACACAAAGTAAGATACATGTTCAGTGTGTCCTCAGACCTGAGTGAATAAATCAGTGCTTACTGTAAATACGGAAGGAGAGTGAATGATGATGGAAGTGTGTTTTTTTCTCTCTCTCTCTCTCTTTCTCTCTCTCTCTCTCTCTCTCTCTCTCATGTCTGCCCATAATGAAAGTGTCATTGAGTCAATCTTGTGTGTGTGTGTGTATGTGTGTGTGTGCTTATGAAATAATGCATGATATGGGATTGGTACTTCATAATAAAGATATGCCATGTATTTCAGAGAAAGACTCATTCATAACAAGGTGAAAAGGAAAGTGCATGTGTATGACAGGAAAAATTCCAGGCAGAGGCAAGAATGCTGAGAGTATTTAAACGTAAACAGCGTGGTACGACTTTGACACACATTCTTTCTGAATTCCTCACCCTACATACACACACCAGCAAGTGAATCACTGATGTGGCTACAGGTTTATCTGCTGTGGCTGTGTAGAAAGCTCACATTTATAGGCACTGTAATCAAACTGTATATGGGGTACTGTATTATACTGTATAATAATAATATGTGTTGGATTGTGTTACTTGTATTTCTGTAGTAAACAGTGCAAACATGAAATAACTAATACAAACAAAACCAAAAAAAAACAAAAAAACAAGTGCCAACAAATGCTGAACAGAAAATTATAACCTAAACATAAAATCATAAGCAAGAAGCCAAGAGACAGTGAAGAAGGAGAACAAGAACACAGGAGAAGAAGAATGAGGAGGAGAAGAAGGAAAACAAGAAGAATGGGGAAAAGAACAAAGAAAACAAGAAGGATGAGGAGGAGGAAGAGAAGAGCAAGAAGGATAAGGAGGAAAAGAATAACTACAAAAAGGATGAGGAGAAGAAGAAGGGGCAGAAGAAAGATGCAGAGAAGAGGGAGAAGAGAAGAAAGAAAACAATGAGGATGGTGGGAAAAAAAGAATAACAAGGATAAGGAGGAAAGAAGGAGACAAACTGTAGGGTAAAAGATGAGACATAAATATAAATGCTTATTGATACATGTGACCAAGCCATCTCAGGGAGCATCGTCCACAGCCCTAATCCTGACAGGGCTAAATTTCACACTGTAAAGAGTTGAATGGAAAGCAAACAACAAAACAAACCAACCAAACCGAATCAATGACTGTACAGAAGTCATAATAAGACTCGGAGCTTACAACTAAACCAAAGGTTAGGTCTTTGCTGCATGCCCACTCTACTGTATATGTCTCAGGCAATGTGGGTGACTTAAAAAAAATGACCTACATAGCTCTATCACAAGAGGCCAAAAAAACATTAAATTTTGAAGCCAGAGGGTTAACACTCCTTCCTTTTCTTCTCAGGCCCCTTCCTCCCTGTCCAGGGTCTTCTGGTGATTCAACTAAATATAGCAGATGTTTTTTTATTCTTTTATTCTCTCACTGCTTTTATCTTTATATTATCCACTTTACTTTTCATTGCTAAAGGCTCATGTATTGTCAGTGCCATTGGGGATTTTTACCGTCAGGTTTTTCTTATTGTATTGTATTTACTTATTTATTTATTTATTTATTTATTTTTATCTCCTTTTCCATATTGAAACCTTTTTTTATTTATTTTTCCTTTTGCCACTTTTCCTGCTCACCTCATATTTATTCATGAAAATCAACTTAAGATTCCTTTTAACCATCATTAAGCTTTTACAGAAATAATCTCTGACCTAAATGAAACTGTTACTGTGAATGAATGAATAAACTAGCGCATGAAGAAATGATAACTTTGTGTTCTGTTTGCCTTTTAGTCCTGCCCCCTTGCTCACCTGTCCAGTGCCCGGTGGATGCTCCTGTGCGCTCGGTGCAGGTATTGCTCAGAGGCCTGAACACCGTCTCCCACCCATTAGGGGCATAGCGCCAGCTGTGGGACTCGAGCACGAGTGTGCGCTCGGTGCCGTATGCAATCATGAAGCAGTAAACCACATGGTGCAGCTGGCAGCCATAACCACAGCCCTTATTAATGTTACACACCAACTTGCGTGCCTTACTGCAGTCCGGAGGATTCTGAAGAGGCAAGAGACAGAAAAGAGGTTTAATTATTCATTAGGGAAAACAGGGATTTGAAATAGATGAAATAGATGACAAGGAATCCATGTGCAAATAGAACTGATGAGTATTTAAACAGCAATAGAAAAACAAATAAACTAAATGTAAGAGAAAGAAGGAGAGAGTAATAAGTTAAATGAACTACAAAAAAAATCGATCACACTTAAACAGCAATCCACGTAAATAAACATAAAACGCTATGTGACACGATACAAGAGAGAGAAAAAGACTAGCAGTGAGGAGGAGGGAGCTAAAATGAGAAAACAGTGTGATCTGAATAATGTTTAACTGCTTAAAATAAAGAGGGGGGTTAATTGCTTATTTAAGGATTAATTTAACATTATTACACAGATGAAAAAAATCCAAAAAAGATTGATCAGTAATGAACATAAACAAACAGTAGTTTGTGTGTTTAGTGTTTATGCTAGTTGAAAGTTGTGCTAACACAGTATATCCACTATATACACAAAAGATAATAAAGTGCCATTGATACATATTTAACATAAAACAGGGGTTTAAAATACATTCTATGGTGTGTATCAACCCAAACATATTCCTCTCAATGCTTTCAGGTCAATTCTCAAATAGCTAATCACAGACAGGCATTTACCTCATTAGGCAGACACTCTTATTAAGAGCAACTTACAGCTGAACAGATAAGGTTTAACAGCTTTGCTTAAGGGTCTAGTTTGGTTAAGATAGGATTTGAACTTGGGGCCTTCCAAGCCAGAGTCTAATACCCTAACCACTAAACTACCACTTCTTAGCCAGACTGACACACAGACCAGATCACAGATGGCTCTTGCTGTCCTACTTCGTGTCCATATATGTACTCAAAAACACACCAGTCAGCTGTTTGTGAGTAATTACAGCAATACCTTGGTACTCGTTAAATTCGCTACTCATCACATTATGCCAACTGAAAAATATTTTAGCACCTGTTTCATGCTCAGAACTCGACACTGACTCTCCTGAAAAAAATTCGTGAGCACCTCAGTCTCATGGTAAAACAGATGCATGAAGATACTCACGTTAGCTCGTAAACAGTGCCATAGCATCCTCTTTTGTGCTTTCTGTGCATTTTAAGCCTAAATCATGGGTCCTAAAGTGGTTAAAAATGCTACAATGTACTACTTCCCTACTCGTCACTTTCAACATATTTAAGTTCCAGAATAAATTAAAGACGAGTCCCGAGCTTTTACTGTAGGTGGTAGGTTATAGCTCAGTGGTTAACTTATTGGTTTTTGAAACAGAACATCATGAGTTCAAATCCCAGTACCACCAAACTGCCATTGCTGGATCCTTAAGCAAGGCTGTTTACACTCAACTAATCAGCTATAAGTTGCTGCCAAATTTCATGAATCAAATTTTGTCAGGAATATCATGTTAGTTATCAACATGTAAATATGACTACCATGTTCAGGCATCCTGTCACTCCAACTTATACTAGTTATTAGTTTGCAGTAATATGATGAACATAGAGGAATATAAATCTTATCAGCTAAATTATGTTAGCTATCTGGCTAGCCTTGACAGTAAAGTTTTTCGAACTTTTAATCTAGTTGAAGTTAGATAGGCAAGTAACATTACTAATAAAAAAAAATCGAATTAGTTTTGTTCAAGTTACCAGTAAAAATCAAAATCCTCACAGAACGTCTGTCATGTCAACTTATGTTAGCCAACTGTGTGAAAATCAAAGTGTGTGTGTATTTAAACCTTGCTCTTCTCTTCAAGAAACCTCATATAACCCCAACTGCATGCTTATTTAGTCACTCTTCACACATGCACTTGGACACACTTTTGTTGGTCTACTAACTACAAAAAGACAGATGGGGGTCGGCAAACTAGCCAAACTACTCTCTATCTAAACTTTCTCTCTGTCTTTGATATTCTCCTCTGAAGAAATTTGCAAAGCTTATTTATTAGTAAGAAGTCAACCTTCTAGAGATTTTTTTTGCCTTTAGTGTTAACCCAAATCCTGCACGCTCCATACATCTCACTAAAAGTGTAGCTTGCACATTTGCCTTCCCTCCCACATAACATAAATAAATTATCTTCTGCTTAAAAATTACTTCTGAGAATGACTTCTGGCCAAAGTCATTCTCACAACTGGAGGAGAATTTGTTCTTGGCTAAGGGTTACCTCTTCAGTGACCTGACAGTAATATTAGCTTTAGCAAATTGTCAGCTTGTACCTTCACGGCTGCACTTCTTAGACATTTTTATTTAGTAATGAAGAATGTAAACTTTTCTTAATTTGCATAAACATCCTAAATCAGAAAACATTGAAGCTTATTTTGTACTTATTGCTGCTGGCTGGCTTTTAAAATCTATGAAAAAAAACCATCCACTACTTATAAAATGGCCTGGTCAAAATTATCGACCTACTATTAAAATGCATAAATAAATATCTGTTTTTTAATGTCATGCGATCTTCCCACACCACCTTTGTGATCGACCGGTATTGGGCCACTTATTGGGCACCCCTGATATAAATGCATTAACTCCATCTTATTAGACCCCCCAGATTGTACTGCAGCAACCTCTATACAGTACATCCATGCAAGCGACAGGGCTACAAAACCCTTTTATAGTATAATTCATCACTGTTGTAAACATGTTTCATTGCTAGTGCCGCTCTGTGTCTGCTAGCATGTTTACTATCGAATGCAGAGACATCTTTTTTTTTTTTTGTCTAGGAGATAAAAACAATGAAAACAATGAAAGGGACTTGATCCCTATTAATTACCTTTTTAAAAAAAATTTTTTTTATAATATTTTTTTTACTTTATTATACTATTTATCTTAACCACACCAAAAACTGTATACAAGGTGGTATCAAAAGTTTTCGAAACTAAAGGTGCTAAATAGTGCTATTTTGACCACTCGTGTTACCACGTCTGTAATTTCATCAATGACAGTAAGTTAGAACAAAGAGCAAACATGAAATTCTTTGTGAAACTGGGCAAATCTGCCACAGAGATATTTGACATGACATACATGTGGCATACGGTGATTCTGCAACGAGTTGTTCAAGGAGTTTTATTCGGCACACGCGCTGCAAGACCACGAAAGATCCTGAAGACCTTCAACGAGCTAAAAGCCCTAAAATGTCTAAACTTCTCAGCAACTGGTGCATGATGATCGTCAGAGAACAATCCGCTTGATCTCACTTCTGCACCCACCCTATTTGCCAAATTCGGTTCCTGCGGACTTCACCCTTTTCCAGAAGATGAGGATCCAGGTTAATTAATTTGAGAATCTGATATATATAAAACATTTTTTCAAATACACATATATGACACACATACAGTGGGAAAAATAATTATCTATAATAATGATCTGATCCCCTGCTGATTTTGTAAATGTAGCTTCTTACAAAGAAATGAACAGTCTAGAACTTTTAGGTTTATTTTAACAGAGAAAGAATATAAAAAATCCAGAAAAGGTTATTCTGTGACGGGTGTCTTTTATACACATAACGAGTTGATATTATGAGTTATTTCCTAAAGAGACAGTACTAATTTGTATGTGGAAGTCAGAATTCTTCCTAATTTGGTACAGAATCAAATACTTATTTTACTCAATCAAATATAAATGAATGTATAACCTTTCTTTAATTTTTTTTTTTTTTTAGATTAAATTTTTTTTGTTTCTCTGTTAAAAAAAAACCTAACATAAAAATTTGCGACTGTTCATCTCTTTGTAAATGGGTAAACTCACAAAATCAGCAGGGGATCAAATATTTGTTTTTACCACTGTATGCATATATAATACATGCTCTTATGTGGGTAAAGAATGTCTATCCTTGTATTTCTAATAAACACACACATACACAGAATATAGGTATGTTTAATATTTTTTATATTAAATAAATTGTCAAAACATGTTTAATTTTTAAACATTTATTGTTGGTTTACAATTGCTACCAGAGTCAAAAAAGCAAGCAGCAGGACATAATGAAGAACTTAAATCACAGCAATTGTATAAAACCTGTGTGCCAAAAAGTGGTAGAGCTGCAACATTAAACATTAGTTTTACATTTTCAAAGTAACATTGTGATATGATTGCATGGTAACGTTATCAATTTGCACTTTCTTTAGAAACACTGCAATTGGATGATTTTTCCCAAACTGGAGTCAAAATGTTGGAATACTATCACTTCCAAAACTCACATATCTAGAAGTGAAAATGTGAGAAAACAAGTGACATCAATGCTTTTACAAAGAAATTATACAAGTAAAGTTGTTTAATTTAAAAAAAGCAAAAAAAAAAAAAAAAAAGAAAAGAAAAACCCTACCGTAATTTAGTGACTGTCCCAAACCAGAGTTAAAAATGATGATGTAACACCGATAAGGTCTCTGAAATAGTAAAAATAAATAATAGTTAGATTTTGTAATAAAATTACAACTCAGCATCAGAAATGCATGTTTCACTTCATGTACACAATTTGTTTTAAAATGAAATCAAACCTTTAAATGTAGATAATTTATGTGTGTTGGTGCAGTGTTTTAGTGTATTTGTAAAGGCAATTTCTACCAATGTAAAATGAACGTTGGGATGACAAAAAATGTTTGCTTTAACCTACATAAAGCTGACCGTACATCTTACCGCATTGACCGTACAAGTTACAAATATTTGCTAACATGAGAAATCTGATAAAAGTTTACATTTGGTGAACATTCACGTTTGTTTGAGAGATTTATATTAGCAAAAGAAAATGTACTTTGGATGACAAAACTGTTTACAAAACCACAAACACGTAATCGGTAAAACATGATGTAGTCAGTCGAAAGTACATCTTCTAATGATAGAAGTTACTATATACTATATACAGAATTTTATATATATATATATATATATATATATAAATACAATTCTATAGAGGGCGGGAAATAGTTAATTTAACCATAACTGCAGTCACAGCAAACCATGATATTTACTAAATCAAGACCAATTAAATCATAAAAAAAATTTTAATCATAAATTAAAAGTGTAAATCATTTAGAAATATAGAAAAGATCTTACCTTGTAAAATCTCCAATTTTTTTAATCCGAATCTTCATTGTTGCAGAGTATTGCAGGAAGTATTGCAGGAAGTATTGCAGGAAGTATTGCAGGATGTATTGCAGGATGTATTCCTCCGACTTGCCACCATTATGTTTTTTGTTTTTTTGCGACTGTAAGGCACATGCGCTACATCTACATTGGCACCTTTCGCCAGCATATCAGGTATAGTGTATGTAATTTGATCAGGTTGGGTTTGGAAAATAATTTAGAGGAATAATAGTTCGACACCATTGCGGAGGTCCAAATTGCAGAAGATGCTTGGCATGCTTTTAAAAGAATACTTCCAGGACACATTCCGAAAGTGGGAATGCTGGGAGCGCTGTATTGCTGTGCAAGGGGACTACTTTGAAAGCCATAATGTTTAAACGTAGATAAATAAAGTACTTTCTTGTAAACAGAGCTGGTCTCAAAACTTTCCGATACCAACGCATGTGCATTAGTGACCCTTTTTGTGTGTAAGTTGTTTTCCTTTATTACATATCACATACGCTATCATGTTTACTACAAGTTAGTAATTTTAGCAGCACTCAATACTAACCAAATTTCACCAACATTAGCTAGCTATGTAGACTAACTCGATTAGGCTGTATATTAAGTTCAGTGCAGGGATTTTTTAAAAGTGCATGCCAGCAGTGCTATGGATTTCCACATTCTCCTTTTCGTTATCATGTGCCACATATGTTTGTGTTTTCATTCATGTAATGTCTCCACCCTGTTTTATCAATGGTCCTTGTGTTTCCGTGTTGCATACACAAGTATTGTGCTCAGTCTGTCACTCTTGTATACCAAACAGTTTTGTTTCATGTCTTTCGTTTTTCCTCTTTCTCGATCTCATTACGTTTCTTGTTTTTGTTTTGCCCTCATAGTTTTGTTTGCCAATTGCCCGACCTTTGCCTGTTCCACATTTTTGACACTGCCTGTAGTTTCGGATTGCCAGCACTTGCATCCGCTTCCGCTATCATGAGTACTACATGACATTCTAATAAATCTTGTATAATTGTGGACTGATCTTATGTTTTTGTGTCACTTTCCTTTTAAACACCATTAATGTGAAAGATGATGATCATAAACCCTGGATTATGTTTTTAGTTCATTTCCTGTTTGTCTATCTTATTAAATTTTTAAAGGACTTTTCAATATCGCTGATTTAACACTATATTTATCTCTGTCAGTATCCCAATTCATCAACCATTTAATGAGCAAATAAATAAAGAGAAATAAGGAAGACTAGAGGGAAGATAAGGAAGCGAGCAAAGAGAGAGACATTGAAATACATAAAACCCTACATTATGCAAAAAAAATAGAGAGACAAGTTGGAAAAGCGAGAGATGAATTAGTTATGATAGAGAGAGAAAGGTTGGGGGGAAGAGGAGTAGAAGCCACTCTGAGAGGCACAGATAACACTCTACACAACTGGAAATAGAGAGACACACTAGATGAGATGAAAGATGAATAAGTAATGATTGAGAGAGAAGGAAGTAGAGAGAGAGAGAGTAAGAGAAAGGTGGCAGCCCCTAAGCACTGCCTACAGCTATGATTAACACTGCTGACTCTAGTGCCACACACACATACACACACACACACACACACACACACACACATACACACACACACACACACACACACACACACACACTGTCTGTACCATTAATTGCAAACAACAACTGGTTTTATTCTTCACCCTTCACACCAAGTATACAGTGTATAATTATTTATTATGTATTAAAGTATAACATTCATTATTTCCTTGCAATACAAAACCAATTACCCAGCATGCACTTGGATTTGGGAGGTACCTGCAGGAAGGAGATCCTGTTCTGCACCAGATTGGTAAGATCCTTTGCTTCCTTTTCCCTCCAATCACCTGCTCCATCAGCTTGACCCAAGAAGTGCAGATCTGTCAGGATGGACCTGCATAGTATAACATAACGTTACTATAATTAATCTATAGCTTATTGTTGAGGGTCCACAGAAGTTAACAACATAAACAAATAAAAAATGGACAAAGGTAGATTTTAAGCTTTAGCTGAATCCCAATGTTGAATTTTTGTACTTATAAGAGATCTTTGGTAACATAATAAAAACCTTTGCTAACACTGGTTGGCAGTCATTGTGCATGGGCAGCTGGGCTACTTTCATGCTTTACAGGTGTTACTCTGTGATTTGATTTGATTTGGTTTTTTTCTTCCTTCACCCTCTGGACATCTCTGATTTTACAAGCAGATGTTGCTTCTTTTGCTGGGAAACGCTTCCAATTTGCACAGTGTGCTCTATCCTTTCATGTCCAGTGATCCAGAAAATATTCTAAGAAAAAAATTACAATTCAAAATTCAGGAGCAAATCTTGCAAAGCTAAAAACAGTAACCGGCCATAGCCTGTATAGGCATGTTAAATATTTACAGTGTCTATTTCATTTTGTGTGCATGTCTGTCTCTTACTAAACTTTTAAATTGAAAAATTAGCAAAAACCAAATTTTACACTGTATGTTTAAAAAAAAATATATATACAATGTAAAAAGTAAAGAAAATAATTATGACAAACACCGATCAAGCATACCATTATTACATTATACCATCATGACCCGTGAGTGAATTACACTGATTATCTCTTCATCATGGCACCTGTTAGTGGGTGGGATATTATTAGGTAGCAAGTGAACTTTTTTCCTCATAGTTAATGTGTTAAAAGCAGGAAAAATGGGCAAGCGTAAAGAGTTTAAACTGGTGACAATTAAATGGGTGGCCAAGGCTCATTGATGCACGTGGGGAGCGAAGGCTGGCTCCTGTGGTCCGATCCAATAGCCAAGTTGTTGTAGCTAATAATAATGAAGAAGTTAATAAAGCTAATGATCGACAGGTCAGAACTGTTCTGACAGTAAAAGGGGGACCAACACAATATTAGGCACATGGTCCTAATGTTATGCTGGATCGATGCTCACAATGTTAGGCCTGGTTGTTGTAGGCAAAGCTTTTTAAACTTTACTAGGTCTTCCTTTTACATAAACACTATATGGACAAAGGTTCGTGGACACCTGACTATAACATCCAATTCTATATTTAGTCCTCATTTGCTGTTATAATAACCTCCACTCATCTGTGATGGCTCTATGAACAGTAGAGCCCTCATGCTGAACATTGGGATTTTATTTCATCCAATGCTAGCATGTGGTCCACAAAGAGTAAACTAAGGCAAAGAGTAGCACTTTTACTTTGGCAACTTTCCAAATTAGCTCTGTCATATCCAGATATTGTTTTACAGAGAGCACAAAAAGTTCACAGGTAAATTTTCATTCTGACTGTTTCATCAGATGCACCTGCATGTCTGGAATCAATGAAGCACAATATAACCACCACTCAGGTGTCCACTATTATTATAATGTCAGATGGGGCTTTTGCTTTGCTTGTCTCCTTTGCATACATGCAGTTTTATCTAAACAGTTTTTGGGGTCTTGCTTTGATTTCCACACTTCTCCTTAACTGCATTTCCTAATCACATTTTGTACAGTGAAAAATTCCATCTGGAATCCTAAAGAGCGTAATTACAGCATAATTAGTTATTTAAGCTCTTTACAACTGCAAGGTTTTCCAAAATTCTGCACGTGCCACAATTACTATTTTTATTATCTTTTAATTCAAATATAAAGCAACTGTGCGTTAACATTTTTTTATTTTAATTAAACTGTATTTTAAAAAAAAATTACAAATACATTTATCATATAGCACAATATGTGATTCGGTCCAGGGGTGCCATCTTTTGAATAAAAATTTAACATTTTGGTGTAAAATCAAAATAAAACCCAATATAGCCCATGACAACCAACCAGAAAAGCTCCTATATGCACTGTCATAGGTTCTACACATCTATGCAACTTCAGTGTAAGGATGGTTTTTTTGATGGTGGTGGTGGAGAGATCTCTGTAACATCTCACAACAAAATTCACCCTAGTGTTAAGCTGGGTTCGGGAAGGTCATGGTGTATTTTGGCATGATTTTCATACTCATTCGTTCTCTCGTGAGAATAAAGTTGACCAGATTAAATAATTCCCACTAAAAGGACAAGTGAACCCAAACCATTCCAGCAAATTCCGCACCAGAACTGTTATTTTTTTTTTCCGCCTTTCATTTTAATCACCTATCTGTGTTGATCTAAATCCTCATGTTGATTCTCTTCACTACAGCTGAGATTTCCAGTTAAGCCAATAAGCGTGAATTCACCCACTCATACAGTACACTCATATGAATACACCGCTTCTATCTATGTCTTTTTCTGTTTCTCGCTCTCTCCCACTCTTTTTTCACTAATCTACTGCCAGTGCTACTGAGAATAGTAGCGAGAAATCAGATCGGTGTCCTGTGAGTGTTTTTATTTCGTGATTCCAGCAGTGTCTAAACCGCACTTAACACACCTCATCATGGATTAGTTCACCTGCATGCTGAATTACTGCTCCATCTGCTCTCAGGTAAAAAGCCAATATGGCCACCTGCTGGGGGCTTACAACCTAATTATGATTTGCCTTCTTAGATTTGAAGCAGAATGTGTTCCGAAAACCATCTCCATAGCTGCAGCCTCGAGAGGATCCACACAGAAAGTGGAATTTCACAAAAACCCAAATCATAATTATTATAAGTATAAAAAAAATAACACATTTTATGCTAACTTCACACAGTGGTAAATGTTTGTACCAGATTAAAGACATTTAAAAAATTTTGCTACACTATTTTTGCCTACAAACAATCTGTAAATGTTTGCTAGCCACATGCATATTTAATTCTACACAATATATTGTTTTAATCAGAAATAAAATATATATACCATTATCTTGTGATTTGGTGCTTAGCCAGTTACGCTAGCTCTTCGCTTCTAGAAGTCAATAGTAATCTATTTAATGTTAACAAATTAGTAAAGCTGACCTCTACATGCCTTTTTTTAAAATTAGATGGATTTTATTTTATGTCTCTTTGCTCCAGGATAATGCAACATTTTACTGAGGTAGAGCCACAGGCATTCACCAATAAGTTCTAGATTGTGTGTCTTGTGCCTTATCCATACTCAAGTTTGCACAGGTACTTTTAATGTTAGCAATATTATGTAGCAAGAAAAGTTTGATCATCTTTCACACTGATAAACCGACTAAACAGTAAAAAAGCTTAGTCTCTTAGTTAAAGTTTTGCTTGTAGTTGTAGAATTTTATATATAGCACAAAAATCTAAGTGCATATAAATACTTATAAGTACTGACTATAAGCAATACATATGATTCTTACATTCACTGCATTTATCAGACACTCTTATCCACAGCCACTTACAAAAGTGCTTTAAATCTCTATCAATTAATAAATCATCACTGGTTCACTTGATTACAAACTTAAGATTTATTTATTTATTTTCTTACAAAAACAAAGCAAACCAGGAAAAGTGCTAGTTTAAGTGCTTTAGGGTAGAAGTAGGTCATCACCCGTCGCTTGAAGATCGCAGAAAGCTGTTCTGACATCTAGCGGAAGTTCATTTCACAAGCCTTGATGTATACTTACCTCTTACCCTTAGAGAAGGTGGGACCAGTCAAGCAGTGCTAGAAGATTTCAGGCAGTGTGGTGCAGTGCGAGGTGTGATGAGGTATTTGAGGTAAGAGGGTGCTGGAGCATTTTTGGCCTTGTAGGCAAGCATCAATGTTTTGAATCTGAAGCTACTGGAAGCCATTGGAGAGAGTGCAGCAGTGGGGTGGTGTGGGAGAACTTTGCAGGTTGAACATAAGTTGTGCAGCTGTGTTTTGGATCATTTATTTAAAAAACATTCATGGGATTCTTAAACGGAAATGTTTGAATGTTAAATGGAGATAATCAAAACCTTTTTTTTTTTTTTTTTACAGAAATGTAACCTTAATAATGCTCGAAAGGCAAATTATTGAAGTACTTTGGATGTCAAATATGTCTCTCAATGTTTATTTTTTTTTAAATCAATGCTTCCATAATTGTTCATAAATATCACAGTTGCTTTATTATTTGTTTGCAGGTCATGTGACTTTGCAGGACTGAACATAGCATTACAATTATTAATGAATTAAAGGTAGTATATTATCGCATTAGAAAGCTTTAATTTAAAGCCTATATTTGTTATATATTATATTTATATGGTTAAAAAGGATCATTAGGAAAAATTTGTAAGTTTAAATATGATAGGTTATTATGGGCTTTATATGGAATCAAAAACAACTACTGTTAAAAAAGGAAACAACAACAACAAAAAAAAAGGATAAATATCGTTATTTCATATGCACATAGATAATTATTGTTAATTATGTTAATTCAGTGTTGCAGCTGCTCGAGTCCAAACACAACAGTATTATAATTTGAATAGCATAATATTCTGTAGCACTGAAGCAAGTCTGGTACATTTTCTTGAGAATTTATACATCATGCTTTTCAAAATGTCTATAAGCCATATGTTGAACCTATTAATAAACTTCTCTTAGCAAAGGCTAATGTGTTGTTAAATTATTTCTAATGTGTTTTCACGGTTTATTTCATTTCCACCTCTGCCTCCTCCTATTGTTCAGTCTGTTAAAGTTTGGGTGCATCCTTTTAATAATTCCTACTAATAGAAACTGTGTGTTGCTCTGAATTTTCTTTAATGCATTTTTTTTGTGTACATTATGTGCACAATCTTTACCATGGAGGACACAACGTTAAAAAGTGTTTAATGCCTATCTCATTTTGTATCTATTGATTTTGCAGAATGTGCAGTGCTAAGATAGCAAAGGATTGTGGGATTGCCCAACTGATTAGAGCTCTAATAGGAAGCAATTAGTGCACTATTTCCTATTAATCAATAAATTATCACATGGGAGAAAGACACAGGAAGATCGGGGGTTGGTGGGTGCAAGCACACCAAATATACACATGTCTCTCTTCGCTGGAAAAGTCACAAATTTGGTGTTTCTTTTTTATTATTCTATTTTTACATAATATTTTAGGTATTTTTAAATTATCTGGTTTTATTTAGCACTCTGATTAGAAAATAAATATTAGAAAATACGTATATAACAAAAATTCAGTGTGCAGAAAATGTGTTTATCATTTCTTTTTTATTTTTATCTTCATTTTCGTCCTACAGACCAACACTACACTTGTCATCAAACTATTCATTTAGGCAACTATTTATAGCCTACAGTGGGTGGGCATGATCATGGCTATCACAGCCTTCTGATTGTTGAGCCGTTCACTAAAAGGTTTTCTTTCTTTCTTTCTTTCTTTCTTTCTTTCTTTCTTTCTTTCTTTCTTTCTTTTTTTTCTTTCTTTCTTTCTTTCTTTCTTTCTTTCTTTCTTTCTTTCTTTTTCTTTCTTTCTTTTTTTCTTTCTTTCTTTCTTTTTCTTTCTTTCTTTCTTTCTTTCTTTCTTTCTTTCTTTCTTTCTTTTTCTTTCTTTCTTTCTTTCTTTCTTTCTTTCTTTCTTTCTTTCTTTCTTTCTTTCTTTCTTTCTTTCCTTTTTTCTCTTACTGTCTCATGCCTTCTGAAATGGACTGCTGTAAATGTAAAAACTGCCCTCTGTACAGATGGACTTTATCTTGTATATTAAAGTTATCAGCACTTGTTTATTGTTAGATATTTGGAAATCGTGATTAAATTCCAGTTGACATTGCTATGATGTATTTTTTTAAAAGGTGGGATGTCAAGACACTGTGGAAGTTGTCAATCACTGACTATTGACTATCCTGACTATCACTGGCTGTTTCAGCTTCAGTGAGTCTCAAATCAAATTAAAACTGAGTTTACTCATCCATGGCGCTATGGGATTGAGCTGAGCTTTTGCTGCCTCCAAAACAATAAAACCATGTTTTAACGCTGAGTCCACAGAAAAATTCTGAAAAGTCGTCATCATGAGAAGACTTTTGCTGTGTAGATATCACGAGAAAATGAATAGTTTCTTACCCATACAAAGAAAGAAAAATAAAATGCTTTTTAGGCTTGTTGATCCTGCAAATTAGGCCATTTTTAGGCTTCGGTTATGCATTAATTCAAGGAGCATGAATAAAAAGCAATATTCAGCATGAATAAATAATTCTGCATAATAAAACTGCCAATTTCCCACCAGTACCTCCCTGGCTGCTCCCTGCTGGAGTAATATACAATGGCCTCTGGTGAAAATGGGTTCGGTCATCACTGCTATAAATAAGGATTTTCTGGATAAAAATAATAAATAATGATTTTCTTAAATCTGAAAAAAAACTAAGTGAAAGCCACATATGTGTGTATATATATAAATAAATAGAAAGAAAGAGAGAGAGAGAGAGAGAGAGAGAGAGAGAGAGAGAGAGAGAGAGAGAGAGATAACTTTTCACAATGGACATTGTCTCAAAGCAGTGTGCATTGCATTGTGTTTTGGGGAGGGATTTATCTCTTAAAAAAGAAAAGATAAAAACTTGATGACATTATGTTGTAAGCTGATGTTAGCTGGTACAACTAAGATATTTGTGATTGTTTTTAATTTTTTTGATAGCTAGGTCTCAGTGCTACCATGAAGCAACAAACATTACAATCGCACTGAAATACTGAATAGCCAACATTCACTTGTGCACACATTAATATCATGTCATAATATCATATTATAGTTTTATGTAGCAAAAGATATTAGAGTTTAAAAAAGTATGCCCATTTTAAATGTAGTGACAAATTGTAATGTTGAATTGTGCGTGTGTGTGTTTGCATTAGTGTTCATGTTATTGTGTAAAACCTCTGTTGATGGCCAAGATCATGCAGCAGTTTATCTGTGTGCTTCTGCAGTGCAGCTGGATCTACGTGGCTCAGCTTCTTCACCTCGCTGCGCAGAAAATACCAAAACTCCCGCACACCTCTCTCCACCGTCCTTCTGTGCTCCTCTTGCACACGGCCCGGGCCTACTGCACGAGGGAGTGGGGGTAAGCGACAGAGATAGAGAGGAGTAATTAATATTAATTTCACACTCCGCATTAAAACGCTGTTCCTTCTGAGGTCTAACGTCTTTCCCTGATTCGCTTAGTTCGTGCTGTGATTGCACACGTGTTCCTAATGCCGTCAATTAGTCTGGAAACGTGGAGTTAGGTATCTGTTGCTACGGGTTATCATCCATGCACAGCTGAATTGATAAAATGTGTTTCTTAATAATCAGTCGCTTCACGGTGACCACATCCTTTGAAGACACCCGATGTCATTGAGCAGCCTTTTATCTGAACCCTGGCAGGCCCCCAGTGCTGCTCTTTCTCCAGCGTCATCATACTATGCTTATGACATCTGTTCACCCTTCACCGCTTTGCTAATTTACTGGTTTACCTGAGCACAGTTTTGTGGTTGGGGGGGGCAAGATTGCAAGACAGGCATGTGGTGTTTTGGGGTTTTAATATAATGTTCTTTACTTTTTTTAATGCTCTTACTGTATTACAGATTAGAATGTTGATATCGCTGGACTAATCTGACTTCAATGAAGTAATCATTTGATCTCAATCAGGGTCATACTGGATCCAGAGCCTATTCTGGGAACACTGTGTTTAAGGCAAAAATAATTCTGGATAGGGTGCAAGACACTGCAAGTAACACCCGAGAGATATGGTGGAACCCATGCAACTATAAAGAAAACTGAAAATGCATTGTTCAAACATGATTTCATAATCTAGATGCTTGTGGAGAAAGAAAACCAACAAAAACACACAAAAAAAACCCCAACAATATTCTTGAAGCTCAGCTTCAGTTCTATTGTATAGCAAAAATGAAAATGTACAAGCTGTTACTGTGTGTTATCATCTGTGCACGCTGAATTCACAATGATAATTTATTAGATATCAGTGTTTAACTCATTAATACTGTATCATTCTATCAATAGATTTGGTGTGAGATCTTTTAAAGATCTATTAGAGTCTTTTTCCATAAACTGAATTGATTAAGCAAAGAGTCTTGTGATAAGGATAATACGTTATTATAGCCATAATTAATCATAGTATTTGGATACTGAAATAGACTTGAAGGCAAATACTTCTGTACTTTTACTCAAATGAAAAGAAGCACTTTTACTGGAGTAAAATTTTCCCCACAGTATCTCTGCCTTCTGGCTTGTGTACTTCATCCGCCACTGTAAATGTATGCATGCATATATATATATATATAGCCGGAAAAAAATCCCACGGGAACAGTGCCCACATGATTTGGAGTCACGGAGACACTAGTCTGCATTTCACACTCCTGCTGTGAAGACTCTGCATTTTTATACACTCATACAGCATAAAGGATAATCAATGATCATGATTTAAGTTGAGATTTATGCTCACTGGCGGAGGGTGTGTAGGTGTGACTCAAAAAAAAAAAATAAAAAGCAGATTAGGAAAAGTATAAAGTATAGTCGTTGATCTAAATGTAACCAATAGGAGTATGGCATTTGATAAAAAAAAAAAAACACATAACAATCACATGACAGCTACAATCATGATAATTTATGATAAAATGCTAAAAACATATATTACATTTGAATAAACTTGAATTTGGCAGTAGCTAACAAACCTGTGCTGTGTTGCTGTCCATTCAGTATAGCAGAAGGTAATGGCTATCTTTATCATTTAGTCTGACTTGAAGAGCACACGTTATTGCAGTCGGTTATAGAATTCTGGGGATCTTCTCATACAGGGTGAAAAGCAATAATGATAAAAGACCGCTGGATTCGCACAGCGTAAAACCCAGCTTAAGACACGATCGATACAAAATAGGCTTGGGACACAGAGAAGACTGAGATGAAGAGAACAGTGGTCTTCAGGGTTGTTTTGAAAAGCTAAAAACCCACCTGAAGATACCGTGGTTTGCAAATGAACTGTTGCTGTGAACATAACTAGACTGGTGTTTGCTGAATCACTTCAATTAGCTAACAAGTTGGACTAAAGCCGACTTTAGCATTGGTTGTAGCTTGATTTTGGTATCGCAGCCAAAAATCATCTTTAATCAATCCTTTGGTATTCTGGAAGTGTAATTTTTTTTCCATTAAACATCCCAAACTGTGACAGCTGCAATGCTAGGATTTTCTTTAGAAATCCACCAGAACAAGTCTGGCATACTATTTTGCAATGTGCAAATACGATACTCACTCCAAAAAATGTGAGCCCATTGACTGCATGAGCCGGAATCGACCACATAAGCAGAATTTTTGTCATTTTCTTAAATAGCAGGTTAATCGCTTGAGGAACTTTATTGCCCGTTACAGAATTCAGGTAAAATTTTATTGGCATCATCTTGTACAGTGCGACAAATAATAGTCAGCTGTAAAAACTAGCTTCAGAAGCAGTGAGGTCGAGTTCCTCAGTTCCTTTTAATTACAGAAAAATTGAAACATAAGAGCTCCATTGACCTTCTCCTCCACTCTACTGATAATGACAACATTTGTGCACCTACTTGTAATAACTACTTTAAAACCTAAACAAAATGACAAGTGTACCATTAGGAAAAATACAAAAACTCCTGTAAGAAGACCTGGATGAGATGGTCTTTGATTTAATGCCAAGTTCTAAAAACAGTACAATGTCAAGGAGACATAAAGGCTGCGAGACTGTGAGGCAGGTCACCTTTCTCAGTGCCATGGGCTTGAACATAAAGAATCAGGAATTTCCTTCACCTCTCTGTTCCTCTCTCTTGTCCCTTTTCTCTCTCTCTCTCTCTCTCTGAGGACTATGGAAGCTGATATTTATAGAGCCGCCTCAGAGAGATGGCCGTGTCCCGTCCTCTAAATTCACAAAAAACCTCTTAGTGGCAGATAGAGTGCATGTCCTAATGGAGCATAAGCTTTTTTTTCAGTCACTTTTACTACATTTATTCATTAGGCAGATGCTTTTATTCGAAGTGACTTTAGGCTCTAGGGTTCTCGGACAGTTCCAGAATTGATCACTAGTGCATAATCTAACTACTGATCTATTGCATATTTTTACTCATCCTATTAGTACCTAGATATTGTTTAAACCCTTATATAAACTAAAATTTATATAAAAAATATACATTCAAATCAAATAAAATTTGATTTGTCACTTACACATACATACAGAGTACAACATGCGGTGAAATGCTTTGTTCCACTGTCTAACATTTAGGCATAAAAAAAGTTACGACTGATAATTTGATGAACTGCTTATTTTTAACCCAAAATAGCTCTCTACACTTTTTTCTCCAAGTTTACATCATCTACAGTGTGTCCATACTCAGAATCGATTAGATGAAAACATTAGACATTTTTTGTGTCATATTGTGTGACGTAATCTAATAAAAATAAGATCTGTGCCATGTTAAGGCAAAGTACATGATTTTTGTCATTTCAATGATTCAACCTTATTGTTGACTTAATTGTCATGCACTTACCATCTCCAAACACTCTCTGATAGTTGCGGATCTCCTGCTTGGCTTTGTTTAGCTGCTCCTCTAAAAACCGCAGCCGACCAGCAGAGACGGGCTTAATGGACTGTCCTTCAGGAATCCTGTAGTAAGGACACACAAAACAACACAAACACATGCTTATAATACTATTTTTGTGGAGTATTTCCTCTGAGTTGTATATGTCATTGCATCAATTTACTCATTTTATACAAACCCTATTCCAAAAACAGAATGCAATGATGTGGAAGTTTAAAATTTTAATATTTTATTCACAATACAACATAGATGACATATTAAATGTTTAAACTAAGAAAATGTATCATTTCAAGAAAAAAATAAGTTGATTTTTAATTTCATGGCATCAACACATCTCAAAAAAGTTAGGGCAAGGTCATGTTTAACACTGTGCGGCATCCCCTCTTCCTTTTATAACAGTCTGCAAATGTCTGGGGACTGAGGAGACAAGTTGCTCAAGTTAAGGAATAGGAATGTTGTCCTATTCTTGTCAAATCAGGCTTCTAGTTGCTCAAATGTCTTAGGTCTTCTTTATCGCATCTTCCTCTTTATTATGTGCCAAATGTTTTCTATGGGTGAAAGATCTGGACTGCAGGTTGACCATTTCAGTACCTGTATCCTTCTTCTATGCAGCCATGATGTTGTAATTGATGCAGTATGTGGTCTGGCATTGTCATGTTGGAAAATGCAAGGTCTTCCCTGAAAGAGATGATGTCTGGATGGGAGCATATGTTGTTCTAGAACTTGGATATACCTTTCAGAATTGATGGTGCCTTTCCAGATGGTTCCAGATGATTCCAGATTAATGTCAAAATAACTAGCAACAGAAGTGAGTACACCCTAAGTGAACATGTCAAAACTATGTCCAAATCATTTTTCTTTTGTATCAATAAAATATTGACACTCAGGACAGTAAATCTATACTGCTATACAAACTACTCCAAAATATACATAAATATATTTTTTAAGTTTCATTTCTGTAGTAATGTCTTTTGAGAAGATATATTAACATATCTTAATATAATACTAATATAA
>MU570217.1:2098043-2197095 GCA_024362625.1 Silurus asotus
GCTTGCAAATGTTTTCAGATGTCTATTTTTCCCAATATTTTTAATGACCACCAACACAAAGTCAAAATTGTCACTTTGATACAGTATACAAAAAATAAACAGACACACACACACACACACACACACACACACACACACACACACACAGACTAACACATAACACACTATTAATATTATGTTGTAAAGATACATTAATTATCTCCAGCTCTGATTTACTCATGACACACAAGGACACAGTGTGGCACAAAAATGAGATTAAAATATAAATTAACCAGAGACAGAAGACAAGGAGAGAGAAAGTGTGTATGTGTGTGTGTGTGTGTGTGTGTGTGTGTGTGTGTGTGTGATAGAGAGAGAGAGAAACAGCAGCATGCCCTCTCAGAGTAACATTTCGGTCAATTTACTCCTACACTCAGGCCTAAGAACTTGAGTAATGCACAAGAGGTTTTTTAGCCCTAAGAGTGCATCATATAATGTAATCCCTAGGACAGAAAACACACACACACACACACACACACACACACAGGCTTACTGTATATCGGGTGTACAGTGTATAAAGGCTAAGGAGTTTTATTCCGCTACAAATCTCACAGTTGAATCTTGGCACAGATGTTATGAAATGAGGATCATGCTATTTTGGTTATATGGGGTTCACAATGTGTAATTTCACATAGAACTACAATTTTTCTCACAATAAGTTGATATTGTGTGGGAATAAATCCAATCCCCCGTGACAGATTTAAGTTTTTCTTGATCCATGACTGACACAGGAGCATCTTGGTGGCTGGATTTCTGTATGTTTGGGATATTTTGTTCTAATTTCACGTGTAAATAAATTTTTGACTTTTGATTTTGTTGAAACGCAAATCCTGTCTGCAGTGTGGCCTTTCTGTAGTTATTAATTTGTAATGTTTTAGGTTTGTTGATCCAAAATATTTTTATACATTTTCTTCCATAGCTGTGTGATGGTCTGTACATCGTGGCTTTAAACTGTTATGAGGAATCGTTTTACGAATGTTTATCCACATTGCCTTTTATTTCAGATTTAAAAAGATAAAAAGGCATCATCAGTTTTGTCTGTCACTTTTTTCTGTTTTGTCTGTTTTGGTCGCTTTAGCTGTTTCTGTGTAATGTGTGTGTAAAACAAAAAAATAAAACAAATCTTCTTACCCAATTGTTGACCACCTGATGCACCTCCCTCCCCCAAACAAAACACAAAAACAGAGCCATTAAAATATTTCATCCCAAGTACATTTACTACAGCGATACTAATCAAACCATTGTTGCCAAACGCTCTGCAAACACCTCTTCATGTATACTAGTGATGGGTCATTCTTGACTTATGGGTAAATTTTTTTTACATATGTTTACTATTTAATATATGTTTACTATTTTGCATGAGCAAAGCAAAGTCTCCATAGATTATGTAGAGAAAACAGAATTAAGTAGTTTACCTCTCGTTTTTTCTAGTTTTCGAATCGTTCCCTATTTTATCACATGATTCCCATGTATCCCGCTTTTGTCACATGACTCCCATATACACTATGAAGGTGATTAAATGATTAAATGAACAAAATTAACTAAATGACTTAAAAGGGATTTGTTCATTTTGATAAACGAGATTCAAAGAACCGAGTCACAAAAATGATCCAATCTTCCCATCACTATTGTATACATACAGTCCTAAAGAAGAGTGAAATGAAAAAGCAAATGAAAATGAGACAGAGTAAGGACCGAGACTAAGAGAGAGGGAGACACAGTAATATCTGTTGCAGCGTATTTAGTAAAGGTCTGTTTGAGTCTTTAATCAGTAATTACAGTCTGCATCTTTCTGCTTTTTAACACACACACACACACACACACACACACACACACACACACACACACACAGTTCCAGGCACTAATGAGTGTTCGGGAGTCTTTTCAGGCTCGAGCAGGGAATAAACCATTAACCAAGCCCGTTAATTCATTCCCTCCCAAACTGCCTAACAACCAGGAATACACACCCCAACACGTTCCCAACATCCTATTAACACTAATTACTCAATTCTTTGGTCAGATTCACTGAAGAAGACCATCATGTTCCTGGAAACAATGTCCAAAAAACAACAAAAGAATGGCTTATATGAACACACCTGATTATGTCTTGGGGGTTAAAAATTTCCGATAATGTTAGCACTGTCACTAGTGTTCATTTCCTTTAACATTCCGTCCAGAGAATGAAGAAAAAATAAATGTTATTCGTTTGCGACACGCTCCAGCTGGTTTGTAGGTTTGATAGTGGCTCGACCCAGCTCCACGTTGTAAATGAATTGTGTGGTAATCATTCCCAAAGCCTGCTGTATGCTAAACTATGTTTGTGGATGCCTCCTGGCTGTTGTTGTAAATTATTTCTATTAGTTGGGTAAATGAGATTGCATGGATCACAGAGAAATGTTTCTCCACAGTAAGGAACGTGGAGTGAGGTTCGGCAAACTGCAACACAGCATCGCATGTCAGAAGAAGAGACCTTGTTTCATATAAAGTGCATTGAGTGAAACTCGTTTCTTTGCCCATCTGAAGTTGGTCAAGATCAGCCACAATGAGGTAACCCTAGAGCAGGTAAGGTTAAAGGTCTTGCTCATGGCCGCAACACTAGGAGTTTACATTAGGTGTTGCTGAGGCTTAAACCCGTGACCTTCTGATCTCTATTGCTAATATACTAAGCAGGTCCTTGCATTTACACACATGAAAGACACTAGGCAGGTGTAAACAATGTCTTTAAGTACATGTTATAGACAGATCAACCAGACATTTTCTTTTTCTCAAATGCAAGTGCAATCCTGTGATTGAAAAAAGCTAAGCATTAAATTCATTTCATGTTTAAATGTAAGTGAAAATAAAAAACAACGCAAAGTACGAAAGCGAGCACTTAACACAAACAAAAAAACAGCTGCCTAAAATCTCGTGGATTTTTGTTACTCAAGGTAAATTTGTGCCTCTATTACCAAAGCACCAAGAAGAATGGAATAAGAAAGAAGGAATACATTATAAGGAGGAATCCTGTCATCAATAATCAACAAAAGGAAATAAATGAAATCCCAAAATGCTTGATCTCTCTCATTCCACATCCGTTTGCCAAACTATTACATTATAAGAGACAACTATCACTCATGGTTGAACTTTTATACACACACTCGCTCCCTCACCAACCCTGATTTAATTCTCTCTCTTAATAAGTTCATAAGACAAACACTTGTAATGTTGTAAAGACTCTTCTGAGGCAGAGAATTTATTTACTGATATAAAATCTTGACACTGAGAATTGTAAATGATATAGTCAACTTCTCTTTACAATAAAGTTCACTGTGTGACAACCAAAAATTTTGTATAAGGAGCCATTTGGAATGTTTTTTTTTAAGAGCCAAAAGCCTTAACCACTAAGCCTCCCACCTTCGCTGTAAAGAGGAACAACCACATCTGTGCAAATAGCTTCTGTGAGTGGACAGTAACAAAATAAACGTAATTCATTACTGTACTAAAGTAGCTTATTTATATATCTGTGAAAAAAAAACGTTCTTTCGGCTTCTCCCATTAGGGGTCGCCACAGCGGATCATCCGTATTCATGATCCGCATGTTTGATTTGGCACATGTTTTTACGCTGGATGCCCTTCCTAACGCAACCCTCCCTATTTATCCGAGCTTGGAAACGGCACTAAGAGTGCACTGGCTTGTGCAACCCTAATGGCTGGGGTTGGTTCCCTGAACGGGAATCGAACCCGGGCCACTTCGGTGAGATCCTAACCACTATACCACCAAAGACCGTATCTGTGAAAAAAGTAAGCTACATTTTGCAATATCAGTCACTCCTTTTTATTTATGAGTGGATAAAAAAATAACTGGACAAGCACGCAGCAAGCCACCAATCGGGGCATAGCGCTCTGTATTGAACTTGTTTTGATTGGCGCTTGGTGGTATCTACTTAGCGACAACATACAGTTCAGAACATTTTGAGAGGAAAAATTGATGAGAGAATTTCCTGAATCTAACTTGCTTTTAATCTGTTGCCTTATTGGCACCATTTTTTTGAAGTAGTTAAAAAGTTTTGGGTTAATGATAATTTTAATAGATATCAATCAGTGTTTGACTAATTAACCCCATTTATTTGATAGATTGGTGTGCTAAGAGTTACATTACAGTTACATCTTTTCACATAAACTGAGTTAATTAAGCAAGAGATTTGTGACAAAAATGATAATAGGAACATTATAGCCATCATAAATCATAGTACTTGTATCCTTAAGTACATTTAAAGGCCAATTCTTTAGTACTTTTAATCAAGTGACAGTTTAAAGGGAGCACTTTTACTTTTACTGGAGTCATATTTTACCTACTTTACCTCTACTTTAACACGTTATATCAAATAAAATGGATGAGACATCTGCTGGCATGGAGGAGAACTTTTCTGAGTCTCCTTTACACTTTTACATTATGTGTCCTCAATGCAAGTCCATGTGATCGAGTTGCTCTATAGAAACGTTAACATACTCGCACAAGGGCTTCAATTCAAACCTGTAATTTGTCTTGCAGCTGTACTGCTGTCAGAGCTGTGGTAATAAAAAATCAATTCGACTCCTCAGATCCATGATTTTCAGTGTGCTGTGATACAAGGCTACAGATAGACACGTGGACTACAAATGGACATCCTGATATGGGACATTAAAGACATCAGGACTATGTAAGGTATTCATGATGATTTTTAGGCCTGATGTAGATTTGTGAAAAGGAATATCACACACACACACACACACACACACACACACACACACACACACACACACACACACACACACACATTTTATTATGCTGGCACTGCTCAAGAGTTCATGTTAGAATCCAATCAGCCACTGTGAAGAACCTGCTGCTTATACATATGTATGTGGACTGTGCGATCAGATACTGCAGAGTGGGCACGCATGCGCACACACACACACACACACACACACACACACACACACACACACACACACACACACACACACACACTAGCAAGCACTTCAAAGTGAGCGTTTGGCTCTTCTCTTTAATACACACAAATAGAAATGCAAAAGTGCCTGAGGATTTTGTGAATAAATCCGAGCTGTATGGCCACGTTATTACATTAAAGCAGAGAACTCTGGAATGTCCAGACTACAGCGTGTGTGTGTGTGTGTGTGTGTGTGTGTGTGTGTGAGAGAGAGAGAGAGAGAGAGAGAGAGAGAGAGAGAGAGAGAGAGAGAGAGAGAGAGAGAGAGAAAGAAAGAGAAAAAAGGGGAGAAAGAGCTGACACAGCTAAACAACAGGATGGAGGGAATGAGTTGAGCCATAGCCTGACCTCGTTTAAGGTTTCATTTCATCAAAACACAGTTAAGATGTTAAGATGGACTGTCCCTTTCCCAAAGAAGGCTGCCGAGGTAGGCACAATTTTTACAAGCCACTTATGCCCCTGAGATAGAATCTGTCCAGATATAAGGGCAGCATAAGGACAGCTGTCTTCCAAGAGTCCTCATTCTGAACAAATCTGAAGGAGCATGGGTCACATGGCTTGTCAGAGAAGTCCCATATTTCCTAGGTCTAGTGAACACTCCCTGTTTGTAGTCCTATTAAGCCATGCTCACGCTTACACTGGTGCGAAGTATTGTAACAATCACCTGCTACAAGCTCTCTTTGCCATGCTGGCTGGCCAACTGGAACCTCCATGACTGGCTTTACCAGAGAAATTTGATGGGACTGTCGACCACTGCTGTGGCGTTCTCTGACAATGTGATGTATACTACGACAGTCATATTAACCATGTACACACAGTATTACAACGACTACTGCAATACCAGCTTGTGGTGAAAGTGGAAAAATGTGACTTTCATAAAGACTCATTTCATTCCTGGGATAAAATATCAGTCCTCAGATGGTGGAAATGGACAATCAAAAAGATGAAGCTGTGATAGATTTGCCTTCACCGGTAAAAAAAATTCACAGAATTACAAAGGTTTTTTTTGAGTCGCAAAACTTCTACAGGCAATTTATCTGAAACTATAGCACTGTAGAGGCACCTATTACAGCTCTACTTCGTGGCAAGCCCGCTAAATTCCACTGGTCCGACAACACTCAGAGGGCTTTTGAGGCACTGAAACAAAGGTTCACCATGACTCCAATTCTGCAACATCCTGACCCCAAATTCCTAATTGTGGAATCGGGGCATCCTCTTCCAATGTCAGGCAATCATGCCAAACTCCTTGCTTACTTTTCACATAAGCTAAGCCCCGCCAAAAGCAACTATGATGTCGGCAACTGGAAGCTATTAGCTATCAAGGAAGCACTAGAGGAATGGAGACACTTTTTGGAGGGAGCTCCAAAAAGTACATCCCCACAAAACTACAACACAGAGTCCTGGACTGGGTTAACACATCACCCAGCACAGGATCCACCATACCACCATGCTTGTTCAAGTGATGTTCTTGTGGCCATCTCTGGCATCTGAGGTCAAACGATACATCAAGATCTGCTCCACTTGTGCTCAAGTGTGCACTAAATGCCAGCTCCCATACATCTAACTGCCTGCCTGCCTATATATATATATATATATATATGTATATATATTTCCTTGCTCATCAATTTTCAAATTTTCAGATAAATAATTAAAAGCAATGTCATCAGCATGACAAATACATAATGAAAAGACAGATTTTGCAGAGTAGATAATATTAATAAGAACAAATAACTGATAGCACATGATGTTGATAAACACAGGTACATACATGAGAAACTGAAATAGACACTGTGTAATGCAATTTATCACTGGAATGCATTTACTTCTTTTCATGACTGAATGCTTCCCCTTTATTGGCTCACTATCACCAATAAAAGACCTGCATAAATTTGGCCATTATTCATGCGGATTGTATAAGGGGCGGGGCATGTGCACACAAAACCTAAATGAGCTCTTTCACCCAGCTGAGGCTGATTTATCATTTGCACTTAAATTACCAAGTGTTTTATCAGTCAGATGTCATTCTATGTGTCATTGTCTATCTTTCCCTCTCTCCCTCAGAGGTCACTGTCAGATGTGGTTATGATCAGAGTCGCTCTCACCCCATGTCATTCCCTCATGGCTTGTCTTATCCATCTTACCTCGTTCTCCTCCCCTTCATTCTGTACCCCTTATTCCTCTCCCTTTGGCACCTCCTCAATCTCTTCACTCTTCATCCATCACTGTGTCCCTTCTTCATTTAAACACTCAATCCTCAGGTCTCACACATCCACTCTCAGACCAAGGTCTTTGCACTGAACGCTGAACACACTCTGATCCTTCCCTCCTTCAGTCATCTGACATGCCCTAGGGCCATCACTACCCTTGCAGCTTCACTCACCTTTGCTTTGAATATTAAACGTACCTCTGTATGAATACAGGTACTTGATATGCAAACCGAGTTTATGTTCCAGAAAGAAATGGTATATTCCTTAGAGATCACACTGTTAAATGCATTTTAGGAAGCTCCTAAATGATCTAGGAACACCTTTACACCTTCACTTTCATAATTAATGAAGGATAGATTTAAACATGCAAATTAGGAAAACCCCAATTTAACCTTCCATCTCAACCCCAGATGCTAATTTCAAAGGTTTGGCATACACATTAAAAGTGGCTGAAAGTTTACGCTTACTATGCAATTATTCTCTAATCATTTAGATATCTGACTAAATTTTAACCATAAACACTAATGCAGCCCTGTTTTAGATCATGCATATGTTGTGACTACCTAAATACAAATCTATCTATCTATCTATCTATCTATCTATCTATCTATCTATCTATCTATCTATCTATCTATCTATCTATCTAAAAACAAGGTTCAAGTTTTTAATGTCTTAACAAATCATTGACTCGAATATATTGTTAAATTAAGTTAAAATGTCCCATTAATGTTGCTGCTGAAAAGATTTTGTGAATATTGTTGGATTTACTTGCTACTGTACCTGCTAAGTGTTTCAACTAGCTAATGGCTAAGCTGATTTTTTTTAACTAGCCAGCTATTTATATTTACCACTTTATATATTAGCCATTAGCTAGCTAAAACGCTTTGACAGTTGTCTAAATGGCAGTACTATATTGGTTATTGTTTATAGTTTGTTGTTGTTAACTTTGTAACAAGTTTTTTCCCCATACAGTTTTATTTAATGAGGTGTATAACTGCCTGAATATGTATGTGGTAACATTTGTGTGTATGTATTGCTCCAAGACTTTACAGAGAGTATTCTTGTTTTCCTCCTATTTGTTATTTATACACCAATCAGACATAACATTATAACATAATGAACAGTGATTGAATAACACTGATGATCTCTTCATCATGGCACCTGTTAGTTGGTGGGATGCTTTTAGTCAGCACATTAACATTTTGACCTCAAAGTTGTTGTAGTAGAAGTAGGAAAAATGGGCAAGTGTAAGGATTTAGGAAAGTTTGACAAAGGGCCAAATTGTGATATCTAGACCACTGGATCAGAGCATCTCCAAAATTGCAGCTCTTGTGGGCTGTTCCCAGTCTGCAGGGATTGTTATCTATCAAAAGTGGTCCAAGGAAAGAACAGTGGTGAACCAGAGACAGGGTCATGGGGGGGCCGAGGCTTATTGGTGCATGTGGGGAGTAAAGGCTGGCCCATGTGGTCCAATCCAACAGACGAGGTTTCCTCAGTTAATATTGCTAAAGAGGTTAATGCTGTTATGCTCGATGGGTCAGGACTGTTTTGGCAGCAAAAGGTGGACCAACACGAATTTGGCAGGTGACCATAATGTTATGCCCTGATCGGTGTATGTATCCAGGATGATAAACATACTTTCACTTCGTTGTGTAGTTTAAACACAATTAAGTAAGCCCACTGTTCTTCATGATCAGAGGAGTGTCAATGTGTCAGGTTATATAACAATGGTATCTTAACATCACTGTAAAAAACTTGATAATGACTGTATTCATTAAAAATAGGACAGCAATAATGAACTTTAATTATAAACCCCTGAAGCATTTGAAAGTAATCATTTGAATGAACCAGGTGTGTTCTAACCAGCATCAGGTTCGGATTCCACAATGTGTATCAGCAAGGTCTTAACTTAGTCTAAAAATAAAGAGTCTACTTATATCACAGGATATATCACAGGAGCTCTTTCTATTATATGGAAAGAAAAAAAAATTATGGATCTGCTACAAGCAGTTCTACAGACCATGTTTTCTCCATACATGAGAATACTGTGTTGTCATATCTGGGAATGCAGAGTAAATGTTCTAGCCCCCATATATATAAAAAAAACCTGAGCTGGAGGGTTTTAACCTAAATGTGAGCATTAACAAGCTGTCAGATATGAAGATAGGGTCCTGTGAATTTACACTATTCCTTCATTTGGACAAGGTTTCAAGTTTGTTTCCATTCTGGAAAATTCAGTAGAAACAACTAAACTTAGAAATAATAAGAAAAAATAATGTAGAGCACAAAGAAAAAAATAAAAATAAAGACTCTTCTATATCTACTGCAGCTAAACGATGCTCTTGAGTGATGCAGCTGAGGTTGAGGAACCATCAGTATATTTAAAAAAAATTTGATTTTTTTCCTATAATGCATCCCTGTTTTGCACTGCAACCTTCAGTTAAGCTCTCTTTGTGATTAAATCTGAAAAAGCACTAACCAGGCAACTAATACAGGTAGTATCTGGATGTACTGTATTGCTGAGGAGATGGCACTGACACATAAAACCCAGCTTTGCTTTGTGTACACTTTATAGCTGTTACAAAAATTGTGGAGTGTAACAGATAAGCTGAACAGCCACTACACATTTTTCTGCTTGCCTGAGTAGTTTTGTCCATTGAACAGATGGAAAGAAGAGAAAGAAAACTCAACACAGACACAAGGGCCATTTGGCATGACGTGAGAATAAATGATCCAACTGTGTGCCATTGTAGATCAAATGAAATATATTGTATACTTGTATACTTGATACTATAACAGAGGGGAGTCCTTCACTATTAGTATCATAGTGTTTTAGATGTTAGTCTTGTGCATCATTTTTTACTTCAGAAAGACAGAGAAAGTGAGTGAGAGAGATAAAGTGAGTGTGTGTGTGTGTGTGTGTGTGTGTGTGTGTGTGTGTGTGTGTGTGTGTGTGTGTGTGTGTGTGTGTGTCTGTGTGTCTGTGTGTGTGTGTAAGAGAGAGAGAGAGAGAGAGAGAGAAAAAGAGAGAGATAAACAGACAGACAAATGGTATACAGACAGGTCACTGGTATAACAGAATACTGTAAATTACACTGTAATATAAAGTATAATGTACTGCAGTAACTTGATCTTCTTTGGCGTCAGCACTGTTTTGCAGTGTGCGTGTGTGTGTGTGTGTGTGTGTGTGTGTGTGTGTGTATGTGTGTGCTAGCCAGGAGACGAAAGTCAATGGCTTAAAGACGACGGACAGCTGGCTAACAGCTTCCATTACGCCTCGTAACACTCTGATAAGGGTGATGTACACTCAGGCTCCACAGTGGTGTGTGTGTGTGTGTTGCTCTGTTTAAGTATTTAGGGACAGTTGGAGGGCAGAAATGTCTGGCTCTCAGCACAGACACACAGCTCAGCTTTACAATCCAAAGCAAGTAAAACGTTTCACTTTTTTTCTTATGATTAAATCAAAAAATATTGTTCTATGATTTCACCAGAATTGTAACCACATACAAATAAAAAAAAATAATAACATTGCATTTAATATTAAATAATTCATAATGTTTTAGCAGCCATTTTACTATTTTTGATTTACATTTATATTTTATTGCCTATTTTTTTTATACTATTATATTTAATCGTATGGTGTGTACCACTGCCTGACTTTAAGTAGTGTACGTTACCATGCTAGCCTGTGATGTCAGGGGGTCTCCTCACATTACCAGAACAGTGAAGTTCTTATTTTAAACTAAGTCAGTCCATACCAGCAAAACCAAATGAAACCTTATCATTCACTTCGCACTGGGGTGCATTCAATATTCCAATTCATTTCAATTATATTCATTAGGGTTACAGGTGTGGGTCTTCTAGTTGAAGGGAAGGGTCAATTTGATGCTACAACATCCAGACATCATATACAATTGTGTGCCGCATCGTTGTACACAACCACAATATGGCAAAAATAATAGGTAGTCCTAATACTTTTGTCCATATTGTATGTGTCAAGTCAAGTCAAGTCAAGTCAAGTTTATTTCTATAGCGCATTTCACAACAGACATTGTCTCAAAGCAGCTTTACAGAAATCAACAGTTAAGGTCATTCACGTGTGCATTTATCCCTGATGAGCAGCCATGGCGACTGTGGCAAGGAAAAACTCCTTTAGATGTAATAAGGAAGAAAACTTGAGAGGAACCAGACTCAAAAGGGAACCCATCCTCATTTGGGTGACATCAAGAGTGTGATCATAAATCTTTCAACAATACAGAACACTGGAGAGTGAGAACTAACATGAGCACTGGAGTATAAGTTTATAAGTGATGTTCTTTCTACAGTCTTTTACAGTAGCTCCTAGTTTTATGATCCCAACATTTGTGATCATCACAGATCCAGCATCAGCTTCTCCATGCCAGAGCCTTTAAACACTCCAGGAGGTCCAATGTCAAATCCACACATGTAGCGGGATCCAATTGGCACTGGTACATCTCTAGATGGTGTGTGTGTGTGTGTGTGTGTGTGTGTGTGTGTGTGTGTGTGTGTGTGTGTATGATTCACTGACCAGTCATAACATTATGACCACCTGCCTAATATTGTGTTGGTCCCCCTTTTGCAGCCAAAACAGTCCTGACCTGTCGAGCATTAACAGCATCAACTTCTTCAGCAATTTGAGCAGCAGAAGCTTATCTCTTGGATCAGATGATTATATGTATTAGTAATGTAACGGTACACATATTCGTACCAGGGCTTTTAGCTCAGTACACACGTCTACCGAATGCAATACTTTTTCAGTGCGGAACATAGTTATAATCCTTGAGAATGTATTAAGTGGCAGACAGCAAGTTTGTTTAGTTTCCACCTCATTTCCACATATCGAGAGAGTGAATGAATGAAGGATAGAAGGAATAAGGACATTTGTTAAAATATCCTAACATAACTAGAACAGTAAAGTAGATAATATCTTTAAACAATTAATTATTAAATGTAAAACACACTTACACACCTATAGTACCCAAATGGGGTCTAACTAATGTAAACCATGTCACCCAATCGTCCTATTAATTTAATTTATTTCAATTTAATTTGTGCCAATTTAATAATTTACTCAATACATTATAAAAGTAATTAATCTGATTTATATATATATATATATATATAATCACAAACTGCTTTTATAAAATGAACATGAAATAAGGCTGTAATAGACAGAACAAACAGTAAGAACACCTGCAGCTGATGAGATTACTCAGTGCGCTCTGTTTCAGCGAGAGACCACAAGCAGAGATGAGCTGGAAGATTCGCTGGTGAAACACGTCAAAGGGTGAAAATGAAAGGAAAATAAAGAATGCTCTGCTTGGTGAACATTTGCCTGTCTTTCTTTCTTGGCGTGGAGCCAGTGAATTTGTTACAATATACACTATTTTGCCAAAAGTATTTGCACGTTGCCTTCACATTCAAGTGAACTGACTAACATCCCAATCTTAAGCCATAGTGTTTAATATGATGTTGGCCCACCCTTTGTAGCTATAATAGCTTTAACTCTTTTGGGAATGCTTTCAGCAAGGTTTAGGAATTGTAAATTTTTGACCATTCTTCCAGAAGTGCATTTATGAGGTCAAACACTGATGTTGGACTAGAAGGCCTAGATTGCAGTCTCTGCTCTAATTCATCCCAAAGGTTTTCTATCAGGTTGAGGTCAGGACTCTGTGAAGGACAGTCAAGTTCTTCAACACTAAACTTACTCATCCATGTCTTTATGGACGTTGATTTGTGCACTGGAGTGCAGTCACGTTGGAACAGGAACGGGCCGTCCCCAAACTGTTTCCACAAAGTTGGGAGCATGAAATTGTACAAAATGTCTTGGTATGCTGAAGCATTGAAAGTCCTTTCACTGGGACCGCCAAACCCAGACTTGTCTATTGGATTGCCAGACAGTGAAGTGTGATTCGATTCAGAATACAATGGTATAGATGGGTAAGTAAATACTTTTGGCAATAGTGTATATTAGGTGTATATTTTTCTTAATGTATTGGTACCATAATATCCCAAATATTGTTGCTAGCTTTTTTGACAATAATAGCTGTATTTTTTTGTTATTTTCTGTGTAAATCTGTACTGCTATACAAGCTGCACATTGACTACTATGAAAAAAATATATTTAAGTTTTATTTCTATAATATTGTCCATTAAGAAGATATAATAAAATTGTTGCTGAAAAGTGAGGGGTGTACTCACATCTCTCTCTCTCTCTTTCTCTCTCTCTCTCTCTCTCTCTCTCTCTCTCTCTCTCTCTCTCTTTCTCACAGTATTGGGTAAATAAATCTTGTAAAGTAAAAATGCTTGTTAATTTGTATTAATTTGCTAAATGTATAGTGAGTGAATAGAGGAGAAATCCTAATCAATTTAATATTTGGTGTGACTACCCTTTGGCTTTTAATTCTTACTTTTGTACACTTGCACAAAGTGAGGGATTTTATAGGATCAGCATCAAGTGTATAATTAATTTCTACCAAGCTGCTAATGTGGTAATGATCACCAGTTTCAAATGTAGGTTCAAACAGAATTGAACATTAACTAAAACAGAAACAGCTGTGTAGGAGGCTCAAACTCTGCTACTAAGGTGAGGTTGTGAAAGACAGTTTTACTGGAAGGTGTCCAGCAATACAATTGACAGCTTCTGATTGGCCCCAAAATTATTTTGTAGCAGGACAATGACCCCGAACATACAGCAAATGCTAAGAACTATCTTCAATGTAGCGAATCCTGGAAGTGATGGTTCGGCCTGAACAGAGTCCTGATCTCAAGATGTTCAGAACAAGCTACCTGCCCAGTTCCTTCAAAAAGGATTTGTACTTAGAAAAATTGAGGCTGCGCCCCCCCCCCAAAATCTACATTCCTAAACAAACAAATATGTATCATAGTTTTTTTAATAACATATCATTGGTTAGAACATTAGCAGGAATCAACTAAATAGATAAAGTAACTTAGTATTTACTTTTAAATGACTTGGAGGGTGAAGTGCAAGAAAAGGTATGCAGTAAATGCAGTGCATAGGGATGTAGCATGTATTTATTCTTGTATTTACCCCTCTTTTTGGGGGGAGGGGAGGGGACGCCAACCGTGATCTTGATGGTACAACTCGCCATGTGTGGAATTGTACCCCTGCTTGTGGGTAAACTCTTATGGGGCAGCTTTTGGAATGGAAAGAGGAAGCAACGTCATTCTATTCAGTGTTGATGAGCTTTAAACAGTTTGAAAATTGAGAAATTGTGACGTATGGATTTTTACATTAAACATCTAATCATTACCATGATTGTAGCTTAGAAGTGAATTTCTTTTCTATCACTTATTTCCCCCACAAACATTTCAATGCGATAAAAGCAGCACAAAAAATGGTACAGGAGAATCTCAGTGTGTTTCTCAGGAGAGTCTCAGAGTTCATTTGTTTTATGTTTACTTTATTCTCTGACCAATAATTTGTTGTTAGGAGCATAAAAAATTAAAAATAAACGTTTGAAATTTGTGCCTTGGTCCATTTTCAATTTCCCAGGAGTGTACATGAGTTACAATATGCCATAGAAAATAAAAAACACACACTTACCTTAGAGCCTGTGCCATACGCCGCAGCTCGTGGTTCTGCTGTTTAAGCCGTTCGAGTTTGGTGAGGATGTTGGCCAGCTCTCTGCGTGTGTGTGTCGTTTCGTGTGTGTGTTGGCTCTCGCGAACCAAGTGGCCTCCCATAAAGAAGAGCAGCATTGCCCAGGCCAGCAGCACCAGTGCCACCCAGCGCCAGGACGTTGTCCACAAACGCATGTTGTCCCTTTTCAACGTCCAATAAAGTCACAACACTAAGACATAATCCACTCTGATCAGCACGGGGACATTCTGGAGGCAGAGGACGTGCACTGTGATTTGACAGGTTGGTTATGTGGGCAATTTCTTTTCCTTTTATGTTGCCCGGCTTGTCTGATCCTGTGCACTTTAATCCCAGTGAGGACGACAACAAAGAAGACAACGTCCAAATCGGTCTACTTTAAATTAGCATGTGGACATAATGGGGGAAATAAATAAGAAGGTCAGGAATGAGTAACTGCTATGAGGCAGCCATTTTTTTTCTCCTTACTTGGGGTTTTTGTTTGATTTGTGCTGAAGGAGTATTTGTTTCTGTTGTCCTCATCCATGTTAATAAGGGCATCATGGAGAAAATAAAGTCTACAGATGAGTCATGCGGCTAATTTTCTGTTTCTTTTTTTGTCCATTCATTTCGATCACCATGGGGACAACCTCAAGATTTCATAGCTGCCAAGTGGGCTGATATTTTTATATTTTTTTTAATAATGATGTTTTTTATTTTTTTTTAATAACAAAGGGAATACCAGGGAAAATAATTAGTGACAAATCATGTTTCAATATGAATCTATTTTTATTATTATTATTATTAAGGACCCACATGGCCTTGTTTATTCATTATTATTAATATGAGGAAGTTGGATGTGACACTGATTGTGTTGGGGTTCGCTATACATCAATTTCCACATCAATAAACAATTTTTTGAAAGGATCTCACAATGTCTTTTGTTGTCTTTCAGTTTCTTGCTTGTCTATCCATCTATACGATTGTGTTGCTGCATATGGCATAGGACACTAGTACATCTGAGTCAGGGACGGGTCGGTGAGTCTGTAGCGTGCTGAATTTTTGCCGTCCTGTAGAGAAGATTATTGCTGTTTTGGTGTTCCTCATGAAATGGCTAAAGTAGATCAGAGCACCATGTGTATAGATGAAGAGCATCTACTTTTAAAAAGAACTCTTTCAATTTCCTCAGTTCTGATGAAACTCCAGCTTTTTCTTCTGAGGTTTCTTGTGCAGTTTGTTCCAGTCGGTGTCTCCTGGGTGGAGGGATGTTGCACCTCAGAGTAAGAATTCCTGCCCAAACACAGAGTGATTCAGAATGTGTTATTAATGAATGACAAATCAGGCAATACATTTAAAACTCAATAAATAATTTTTTAATTTATCTTTCTTTTTTTCCCCTTCCTCACTTCCTCTGTATCATCGGCCCCTCACTCTTTCATTCTTACTTTCCCTGCATCATCTCTATCAGTCCTTCACTCCCCTGTCTCCTCTCTTGCATTCTCTCACTCTCTCTCTCTCTCTCTCTCTCTCTCTCACCATCTTTTTTTTACTTTTTTTGTGTTCTGCTCTGCTTTTGCTCTTCTTATTTCACTCTCTAGCTTTTCTCCTTCAATCCTCCCCTCTACACTGAGTCATCTGTCTCAGTACACACACACGTACACGTACGTACACACTGTCAGGACAGTGAGAGTTCATGCTGACTCATATTGTGTCTCAGTGGGACACACTGTCAGTCCACACACTGAGCGTCTCTACTCATTGCTGTCTCAGCACACACAGATGGAGCTTTGAGTTTGCACACACACAGTCATACAACTTATACTGCTATTGTTTCTTTGCGGTTTTTGTATTACTATAAATTATACCATTAGATGTGTTAATGTTATGATTGTGTTTGCTATGCATTTACATTTTATTATGATGACAATAATAATAACAATTATTATTGTTATTATTATTATTATTATTAATCACAGTACAATTATCATATTCATTTAATTAATTGTCACAAACTACTTCGTCTTGCAAAGAGCAAAGCAGGAAAAATAAATCAAGGCTATAAAGAGAGATATAGTAAAGGTGAAAGAGAATTTGAGAGAGCGAGAGAGAGAAAAGAGATGCAGTGAATTAAGAATTTCAAACGGTATTCCCAATGCTGCCAATGTGTTCTGTCATAAATAATGCTCACTGCATTGTATGGTGTCGAACAGAGATGATTAGACAAAGAGAAACTGAAAAAAAGATACAAATGAAACAGAGCAAATGAGAGAGAGAGAGAGAGACAGAGAGAGAGAGAGAAAGGGGGATAGGAAAAAAGAAGGGGAGGGGGGGTAAAATCAGAATGAGATACAGACAGACAGAGAGATGGCCTGCTTTGATCTGCTGTGATTGGATGTTAATGAGCCATCACTTTTCATTAGAACAGAGAGAGAACGATGGTGAGACCGAAGCTTTTCAGATAATGAGACGAGGAGAGACTCTTAAAAAAGGAAAGTGGGGAGAAAAAAAAAAACGATAGATGGTGGGGATAAAGGAGTCGATGGAGGGTGTAGAAAAAGATAAGGGGACTTCAGCAGAACTGTCCCTTTTACTTTGCAGTACACATCATATTCAGTTTGTCTGCTACTGATTACAGATCCCATTTACATTTGCATGAACAGCACTCATTTGGCACACACACTTTTATCCAAACTGAGTTGTAATTCGAGGCTGAATTCACTCCAAGCACAGAGATGAGCAAATTTAGTCTTGATGGTCTTAGATGTAACAGAAGCTGTTTTGAAAGTCTTGGAATTTCAATTCCTTCACATTAATGAGAAGCAGCAGATAAAAGATGGTAAATCAATAAAAAACATTCAAGAAACCCCCTCAAAAACAGACACCCCAAATGCAATGTTAAATATGTCAAAGTAGTGTAAATATATATGGATACAAATGTATGACATCTGCAAATTGTTTGACGAAACAAAAATTTTTTTTAGGGGTCTCCAAGCATCGCATTTTTTCCATTAAACATATCGGGGTACATTGGGTTGTAGGTTAGGGTCTTAGGTTTTATGGTACTGCATGCAAAGGCATCCTATACAACTGTACAATACAATTGCCTCCATCTTTGTGGTAACAGCGCAGTGTGTGTGTGTGTGTGTGTGTGTGGTGTGTGTTTATTTATATATATATATATAATGAAAATGTTTTGATAGATAGATAGATAGATAGATAGATAGATAGATAGATAGATAGATAGATAGATAGATAGATAGATAGATAGAATATAAATACCTATCTAGCATGCATATATAGTATGGACAAAAGTTTTGAGGACACCAAACCATACTTTTGGTAAATGCTTTTTAAACATCCCATTCCACATTTAGCCCCTATTATGCTGTTATATTAACCGCAACTCTTCTGGGAAGATATTCCACTAGATTTGTGCTCATTCAGGCGAAAGGGTGTTAGTAAAGTGTTAATGAGGAGGCTTGGGGTGCAGTCAGCGTTTACACATTAAGCTCTATAACAGGTGATCTTCAACTCCCTATCATGTAAAGCATACTGTATCTTCATGAAGCAGGCTTTGTGCACAGGAGCGTTGTCGTGATGAAACAAGTTTGGGTCTCTGAGTTCAAGTGAAGGGAAAATGTACTACCACTGCTGCATCCAAAGCCAACCTACTGTATACAATTGGGTGTGCCCAACTTTGTGGAAACAGTTCTGGGAAGACCTGCATATGGCTTGAAAAAGTCACAATACTTTTGTCGAGATAGGATAGGATAAGATAAAATACTTAATTTGGGGTTCCTAAGGAATAGTACAGTACTAAAGTGAGTGGTTATGTATTCATTAAACTCCATGACATTTTCAGATTTTTGAGTCTGATTTCCTATTTTCTATTTATTTTGTCTGACTTAGATGATCCTCTGATCACTTAATTTTCATATTATTTTCAACAGAAAAAACATCTTAGATATGCATATGCATTACAAAAAGAGGAGTTAAAGCTGTGATCAGGATTTAGGCCCGACAGCGTGTGTTAGTATTTGTGTACACTTGAGATGCTGTGGATGCAAGCATTAGGTTTAGAAGCACTACACACCTGCTGTGGACCAATACTCTATAAGCATAACCCCCTAGAAAATATGAACAAGCAGTGGCTCGCCACACACACCTGCGCCTTTCCTTACAATCAGCAATCACCCCATCTCTCTCCACCACAGGCTGAAAGGATTACTGTACTCCTGAGTGACTCTCACTTCATCCCCACCGTTCCTCAGATTTGTGATGTAACAGATGGCAAGGGACCACGAGGCACTTAAGGCTTGTGTGTTTTGCCAAAGCAGTCATGTTGAGGTGTGTTTCCAGCATTGGACACAAACTGGACTTTTTGTTATGCACTTCGGCTGTTTACATTGTCCTCTACAATGATAAGCTTTTGTACCATACTGAGTAGTCCACCCCTGTGTCACCAAAAAAAGCTCTGACTTCTCAGGGTACGGCCTTCACAAGAACCCATTAAGTTGTGTTTGGTATCTGGCACCAAGTTGTTAACAGCAGATCCTTTAAGTCCTATAAGTTGTGAGGTAGGGCCTCCATGGATCAGACTTGTTTGTCCATTATGTCTCACAAATGCTCAATCGGATTGAGATCTGGGATATTTGGAGGAACACCAAGTCAACACCTTGGCTCAGCAAGGGCACCAGCACCAAGGCTCACATGCCCATTGTAGGTCCTTTCGGTTGTGTGAAGGGGTTAGCCTGAACACTCTGACTTCTCCGCAAAGCAAACTGTGATGCTCTGTTTAATTTAACAACTTTCTATCACCGCCAGTATTAGGTTTTTCAGCAATTTCTTCTACAGATACTCTTCTGTGGAATTAGACTAGACAGGCTAGCCTCGGGAGCCTGTGACCCTGTCTCTGGAATACTTTTAGAAGGTAGTAGCCTCTGCATACCAGAAATACCCAACAAGGCCTGTCATTTGGAGATTCTCTAACCTAATCGCCACCCCAATTTTTATGTGCATATTGATGGATGGTTATATAATATTTTAGTGCCACAGATCTGACATGCATCGTGATCCAATTATAGAAGGCACATCTCTAGCCAGGTAGGCAGCATTTGGGCAGAATGTGTAAACTTCAGAGCCAGAATCTGTCAAATTCAAAAGTTATCTTCTTCCTAAGAGTACTGTACTTCTTGATTTAGCAACAGAAGTTGGTTCACAGGCCCAGAGTTTCTTGAAGGTTTTAAATAAACATAAGCATGTCAAAATACCATTCCAACAGATATGTACATTTACAAATGTAAATTAATCACTTGCCTTGGGATTTGTTAACATGCCTATTTTTACATTACAGCTCAGTGCTTAAATTTAACTAGCCAGCATAATGTAAATAGTTTATGTGGCAGCTTGCAAAAATACTGACATGTTCTACTAACATAATTATATATATATAAGTTCTTCAAAGTACGCATCAAGAGAATGCCAAGAGTGTGCAAAACAGTAATCTAAGCAAAAGGTGGCTACTTTGAAGAACCTACAATATGACATATTTTTAGTTCACCTTTTTGTTTTGTATATAATTCCACGTGTTAATTCATAGTTTTGATGCCTTCAGTGTGACTCTACAATTTTCAAAGAAAAAATATTTTTTTAATGGAAATAAATAGCACCGCTGACAAACTCTAAAGAATAACAAGCTTACAACAGAAAATAAGTCACTTTGTTCATAGCAGCATTATTCACATCACATAAAAAAAAAAAAAAAGTCACTTACAATATTTAAACATGAACCTCAACTTCATCTGATTCGTTCACTCAGTTCTGTCTTGGTGACTGATGATTCTCATTAAGATTATAAATGATGCTGTCAGCGGTAAACAATGTGTAAGATCTCCTCTCTGTTTTGATGATGATATGACTGCAACTGTATTACAAACAATTTGATTGCTGGTATCTGATAACATGGTAATTAGGATTAAGATTACAGTTTACATGTTGCTTTATCAAAACGGTGACATTTACAGTTACCCAAAGTGATCTGTATCAAAGCAGACACCAGGACAAGGTTAGAAATTCGCCTAAAGAAAAGTCCTACACTAAATTTGGTCACATTACGTTTGCTTGCCAAAATGGGCCATTTAATTCACACCACTGCATGTTCATTAGGACTGCTTATCCAGTTCATGTACTAGCCATTAATCCACCTTAGTCTTTACATAGTAATTATATGATGCTATACTTTACATTGCAAAAGGTTCAACAAGTTTGGTTCACATGTATTTGGCATTAAAAGGAACTGTAGCTGGATGGATGACACTATACTGTATGCAAAATGCATATGATGTAAACGTATAAGGACAAATTGATATTTCATATATAAAACTGAACTGAATTTAATTACACTGTATGGAAAAATGTTTGTGGACACCTGACCATAAGATTTTATCTTTTCAAATACCCAATGGGTTTGAGGTCCGAGCTCCGTAGCAGGCCACTCAAAATGTTAATCTCACATGGGTTGAAGTGGATCTTCATGAAGCTTGCATTGTGCATGGGGAATTGTCATGCTGAAACAGATTTTGGTCTCTGCATTTAAGTAAAGGAAAAATATAATGCTGACACCTCCAATTACATCCTATACAATTGTGGGTCTCCAAACTTAAACTTTCAGCTTCTCCCATTAGGGGTCGCCACAGCGGATGATCCGCATGTTTTTATGCTGGATGCCCTTCCTAATGAAACTCTCCCCATTTATCTGGGCTTGGGACCGGCACCAAGAGTGGCTGGGGTTGGTTCCCTGACCAGGGATTGAACCCGGGCCGTAGCGGTGAGAGCGCCGCATACTAACAAACTAGACCACCATGGACCGTCTGTCTCTAATCTTGTGGTAACATTTTGTGAGATAACCATATATGGCTGAAGAGTCAGGTGTTTGATACCATTTGAGGGTCAATTATTTATAGAAAACAACATTACTTTAGAGGACTTACATATCTGATTTATACATTTGATTTGATTGATACTATTTAATTGGTAGATAATCAACACATCTGTTTGTGTAATGTGATTCAGATCACGAGTAAACAAAGTTGCGATCAGTGTTACTGGACCTCACAACAAATGACGTGATACTCACACACATTAAAAAAGCCTCTGTAAAAATCGCATAATACCAATTCCTTAGAAATTCATTCTGAACAGTTAAATATAGATGTAACGCTGTGCAAAACTATTCTGTCCTAGTGCTTGATATTTTTATGGTGAGGTCCCTGAAATTGGCCTTGTCTTCAAAGAAAGTGTATTCAAAACAAAACAGTGACTCATATGAGCCCAGCATTATAACTGCAGACTCGCTGGGTGTGTGTGTGTGTGTGTGTGTGTGTTCTCTGCTAATAGAATTGCATGTACTGGGGCTCTAGCTCACTGAAAGCAAACAGAAGCTTATAAAAGATTCAGCCACTTTCTGATCTCACTGTGTTGCTCACTGAATACATTGTGCTGGCGTTCACAAATCGCACTCACCCATGCAAGCAAGCAATATATCCAGTGACTGTATTTAAACAAACTTTGTAAAATACACTTTTCTAGGTGGTCTACACAGCCTTTAAGCTTTGCTAATTAATTGAGAGAGAAATATTTAGCTCAGATCTTCACAGGTTTTAAAAGAAGGAAAAACATCCCTAAATGAGTTAAGAATTAAACATTTGCCATTTTCTAAAGAATGATGATCATTGAAATGTTTTACATCAATTTTTTTGTTTTATATCGGCATCAAACTACAGCTACCAGAATGCAGTGCTGCATGGAAGCAAGTATTCCAGCGCACTGTCATCTCAGACTCCCTCACAGTTACGTTTACTTGATTACTTATTACACACACCTGGACTATATCACAGTTTTAGACACATTTGCAACATAAGAGGTCTATTAGTTAACTCTGCAAAGTATATGCTTTGCATTGGTTTTCCCCAGTAGCTACCAAAGCCCTATTTTGCTGTTTGCCATCATGATTATGATCTTGTTTTGTCAAACTGCGCTTGTCTGCCCTTGTCTGCTGATTTGTATGATCTTTGCCTGCACCTCAACCTCGCTTCTGAATTTCGTTCGTGTTTTGATTGCAAGGATTATAACTGTCAGCCTGCACTTGTGCCAGACGTATAGTAATATGTTGGAGGTGGTAGCTCAGTGGTTAAGGCTTTGGATCAGAAGATCACAGGTTCAAATCCCACCACCACCAAGCTGCCACTGCTGGGCCCTTGAGCAAAAAAGCCTTAAAACCCTCCCCTGCTCAGTTGTAAGTCACTTTGGATAAGGGCATCTTTCAAAATGCCACAAATGTAAATATGTTTGTTCTAATATATTCTATATGAGCAATTGTTTGTAGACACCTGACCATATAATTTGTATGTGCCTTTTCAACATCCCATTCCACATTTACAGTAGTCCCCATTTGCTGTTATAATAACCTCCACTCTTATGGGAAGATGTTTCTACTAGATTTTAGAGTATGTTTGTGGAGATTTGTGCTCATTCAGCCACAAGCGTGTTAGTAAAGGCGGGTACTGATGTAGAGTGAGGAGACCTGGGTTTCAGTCAGCGTTCGTTTCAGTCAGCATTCCAATTCTTCCCAAAGGTGTCCAATAGAGTTGAGGTCAGAGCTCTTTAGCAGGCCAGTCAAGATCATTCGCTCACATATAGTGTATGTTTGTAGTCTAAGTTTTCAAACACATGGAAAAAGAAACTCTAGCAAAAAAACATAAACAAAAAAAATCATTAACGAGTCTTTAGTGCCACCTTTTCAAAATGACTCATTTTCACCACTGGGAAGTCTTAGGAATGGAGAAGTGTTTTGTGCTTTGTCTAATCAACTTCAAGAGAGGGGAATAAAGGGGCTAGTGCGAAAACAGCATTCGGTAGCAGAAGCATTCTAAATGTAAAATGAACATTGATAACCTGTAACAGGAACATTTATACTCTGCAACATGAGCATTTATAACCTGTTTCAGGAAAATACAATAAATACATGTAACTGGAACATTTATACCTGTAAATGGAATATTAATACTTGTAGCAGGAGCATATAAACCTGTAAAAGGAGCATTTTTACCATATAAAATTGACATTATTACCTGTAACTAAACATTAGTATTTGTACCAGGGCGTTTATAAGCTGTAACAGGAATTATTTTACCATAAACTAAGTTTGACAGATGTTATTTCAGGAACGCTGTACTAAAAAATTACAATGTTTTGTTCATTAATAAAAATCATTGGCATATTGCTCCTTTGTATGCAGAATATATAACTTTGTAAAGTGCTGGGAATCAACCTCCACAATCGTATTCCTCATTTATGCAAATACAGCAATATAGAGACGTACTGTTGTAAAATTGTCTTGTTAACATAGATAATTATTCTTCGAGCAATGTTAAACAATACACAGGTGTGCTATAATCACTGACTAATTTGTAAAGAAATGAAAAAAAGAGTAATAAATTATAAATCCATACCCTCAATGTTTTCTTCACATTCTGCAATTACATAGCTTAGCTTAGACACAGCGTACATAATTTCTTTTTTATCCCCACAGAGTATTCATCTTGCAAATTTATTTCTTTTTTCTACCCAGCCTTTTTTTGTAGACATTTCATTGCACACTTTATTTTAATATGTTCCTCATGAACTCCCTCCTGTTGAACAATAAAGTCCAGTCTACTTTGGATTTTATAGAAGATATAAACAGGGCTTGGTAGAAATAATAAGATCTGCTCACAAAAAGTCTCTTTCTCTGTCTTGGAATTTACTGGAATTCAAGAAAAATGGAGGTGTCTCACATTTCATGCAGGATGGAGTGTCTAGGGGTTTTTTGCTTTCTAAGGTAGAAATGCTCTAAATGTCCTCTGAAATATCACAACCATCAGCAGGATTTTGGCTCACGCACACACACACACGCACACATACACACACACACACACACACACACACACACACACACACACACACACATAGAGCTGAGAAACACTGCATGAAACCAGGACGGAACAGGAACTGATGCCGATTAGTGATTTCTGAACCTGTGAAGAAACACATTGGGAATCATTACGGGGCCAATTTACTCTAAATAAATTCGATCACAAAATGCAAGTGCGACAACATTCCTGAATGGTGATACGATGTGACTGGTTTCAAAAATATATATTTATACTTATTCTGTAGTACAGCTCAGGGAACATTTATCACATAAAATCCTGTTCAACATGGAGCCACAGAAGCTTTTACTTTATGAAATATAAAGATTTTAGAAATCCGAAAAAATATATCTAGTGACTCAATATGTACTTATATTTACAGCATTTTGGCATAAGCCCTCATTTAAAGCAACTTACAATTATATCATTTATACAACTGAGCAGTTGAGGGTTAAGGGCCTTGCTCAAGTGTACAGGTAGCATGGCAGGTTGGTGGTGTTGGTGGTGCTGGGATTCAAACTCACAACCTTCTGGGTAGTATCCAACAGCTTAACCACTAATCTACCTCTTCAGATATGATGGGTATAACTCAATAAAAAAAAACTCATACAGTAACAATAGAGTAACCAAATATGCAGTCACTGTGCATTTCTTACTGTGAACTTTGTAAAACAAATACAATTGTATCTTAATCACATGACATTTAGCTAAAGTAAACGAATAAAGGAATAAATATTGTTGGTTGTAAATTTCTTTTTGTTTTTGGTAAATTTTCTAACATTCACAAACACACAGTTTAGTTTGTTTGTTTTTATGGGATTACTGAAATGCCAAGACTCCAAAAATGCCCTTTACACTTTTTAATTTGTATTATTTAATTCTGGTTGATTAACAGATGCTGTTTTTAGTTGAATCACTTCTAAAGTAGTTCCAGATCTAGACCGCATGACAAGTTCCAGATCACATTTACAAGTTAAAAAACGAATGTTAATGAAAGAACTGGAAAGCCTACAGTCAGATGAGCAGTCAGATGATAAAACCTACAAAAATGCTGGCATTTATTTTCAAATAGCCTACTATTGCTGTTGAATATATTACAAATAAATAATAATTTACCTTTGTGACCTTTGTGTTTTCTGTCTTTTGTTTTTTCCATTTATCTTTAAGAAGAAAACAAGAAAAATGATCCGACTTTTTCTTTATGTCTCTTCAATAACTGTATACTTTTATCTGACAAATCTTTTATTTACATTTAGATAAAAGTGCTTTATACTTGTCACATCTACTTTACAGCACAGTGAAATTCTTTCTTTGCATATCTAAACAATGTTACAAACTGGGGGTCAGCCATGATTACACACCCCTTGAGCACAGAGGGTTAAGGGCCCTAACTGTGCAGCATGAAAATAATGGAGCCATTGATCTGCTGACTGGTAACCCAGAGCCTTACCCACTAAACTTCCCACCACTCCCTTTTTGAACAATTTTTGTATCTGTGGTATAGGAAGAATAATTTGCTGAGAATATATAGAATTACACATATGTGGAGGACTCCACATATGTGTAACTTACAACTGAGCAGTTAAAGATGAAGGGTCTTGCTTAAGGGCGCAAAAGTGGAAGCTGGGCGATGCAGGAATTTGAACTTTTAACCTTCCAATCTAGTGGCCAAAGCTTTAATCACTGATCTACTGCTTCCCCCATGAAATGCACAGAATGGCCATGACATGTTCATTTTCTTATAATTCATCAGCCCATTAAACATGCCTTCCATATTTTTTATATCAAAATATTCTGTGCTGAAATACAGCATCTGTGTTTATATAATAATTTATCACCAGCTGTATTTTTCTTCATCTATTAAAAACATTACCACACATTTAATTGTTTTCTGCTATAAACTCTAAGCAAAACCAAAAAGAAATAAAGGTAATTACTGAAATGTATTGTATACTGTATTGTATTTTAAGTACTTTTTAAAATGTGTAATTTTACCTTTACTTAAGTATGTTTTCTTTGATATATTGTACTTAACTAGATTTTAAATCACAAATATTACTGAGTAAAAAAACAACAAAATAAAAATAATGCAAGGGGGAAAAAATCATGCTCTGGAATCTACAGCACTGATTCATGGGTGGAGAACAAACACACTAAACTCACAAGAAAGAAAGATGAAGACAGACAAGACAGACGGCAGTGATGCAGACCCAGCTGAAAGCAAAATGCCTTCGAATCGTAAGTTGTTCATTGCGTGCACTTACTGTCTGAATTATAAATCTGCATCTGCAATTTCTTTCATTATAATAAATAGCATTATGAGGAGATGTTTTATTTGCTGCAAAAGTGCATAACTCAGATTAGGCTGTAGTTTTCTTTGTTGTTATTGTGCATTAATTTGTAAAAGAGTTTTATTAAAAACTAGTTTAGGTTTTATATCTGCTAGTTTATATCTGCTAATTATTTTCTGTGATCAGCTGTAAGCGAAATCAGAAAGAAAGAAGAAATAAAGTAAAGGTTCAAAATTATGACAGTGCTATTACTATGGCAATATGTCATTTAAATTTCTTGTCCTTTATTATAAAATCTTTATTTAATCATTTTCCATCTCATGAGAGAAAAACAGGAATATGTCCTTGACATTACAACTCTACTTGCACCTAAAGTTGTTTTTGACTACCATGTTTTTGGAAGGCAGTAAGAAACATGAGTTCCCCAGTAAAGAAGCCTTATGCGAACATGTTCAACTCACAAACAGACAGTTTAACCAGAGACCCTGTAAATGTAAAGCGTTACATCAACATGCCACCTAATATATTTTACAGTGTAATTCATTCTGCTTCAGGGACACGAGTATAAATATATGCTCTCTGACAGGTTAATATATCGAACAACCTGCTTTAGACAAGCCCTCTGTTTACTCAGGAACACTCAGGAATGACATGTGATCTTTTATTCCCGCTGATTTTTATATGATTTAACGTGAGCATCATTCCATCATAGCACAAAGTTCGTTAGAATTTTAAGAATAAGAGTGATGTGCAGACCTGCAGTAACTACAGGGGAATTAAGTTGATCAGTCACACCATGAAATTATGGGAAAGAGTAGTGAAAGCCAGGCTGAGAGAAGAGGTGACCATCTGTGAGCAACAGTATGGTTGCATGCTGAGAAAGAGAACTACGGGCACATTATTTGCTTTGAGAATGTTGATGAAGAAGTATGGAGAAGGTCAGAAGGAGTTGCATTGTGTGTTTGTGAATTTAAAGAAAGCGTACGACAGAGTGCCGAGAGAGGAGTTGTGGTATTTTATGAGGAATCAGGTGTGTCAGAGAAGTATGTGAGGGTGGTGCAGGACTTGTATGAGGACAGTGTGATAGCAGTGAAGTTTGCGGTGGAAACAGACCGGTTCTGTCTGGTGGAGGTTGAACTGCCTCAAGGATCGGCTCTGAGCCCTTTCCTGTTTGCTGATGGACAGGTTGATGGACGAGGTCAGACAGGAGTCTTCAGGATTAAGACAGAGTACATATGTGTGAATGAGAGGGAGTGCAGTGGAGTGGTGTGGTTGCAGGGAGAAGAGGTGGAGAAGTTTAGGTACCTGGGGTCAACAGTGCAAAATAATAGAGCGTTTGTTAGAGAAGTGAAGAAAAGAGTGCAGGCAGGGTGGAGTGGGTGGAGAAGAGTGATAGCAGGAGTGATTTGTGATAGAAGAGTACCTGCAAGAGTTAAAGGGAAAGTTTATAGGACTGTGGTGAGACCTGAGATGTTGTATGGTTTAGAGACAGTGGCATTGAGTAAAAGACAGGAGGTGGAGCTGGAGGTAGCAGAGCTGAAGATGCTGAGATTTCCATTGTAAATGACGACGATGCACAGGATTGGAAACAAGTTTATTAGAGGGACAGCACATGTAGGACATTTTAAAGACAAAGTTAGAGACGCCAAATTTAGATGGTTTGGACATGTGCAGAGGAGGGACATGGGGTACATCAGTAGAAGAATGCTGAGAATGGAGCCACCAGGTAGGAGTAAAAGAGGGAGGCCAAGGAGGAGGTTTATAGACATGGTGAGAAAAGACATGCTGGTAGTTGGTTTAAAAGAGGTGGATCTAGAGGACAGAGTAGTATGGAGATGGATGATCCGCTGTGGTGACCCCTAATGGAAGCAGCCGAAAGAAGTTGTTCTCATTTTCATAAAGTAAAAAAAAAGATTTGACACATTAAAAGGGTGTATGTTGGGTCTATTTCTGGCTACACACCAGGATTGCTCTCACATGTACTGTACACACACACACACACACACACACACACACATCCCTAGCTGTTCTACTGAAACAGGAAGCTTCTAATTAGGACAACAGGACACAACATTGCCAGATTGCTAGTGTAAAAGTGGCACTCACTCCTCATTTGTTCTGTCTCTCTCACTTTCTCTCTATCTGCGACTGTGTGTTTCATCCTGTCGTATTTAAGCTTGCCTCGCATTCCCAGTGGGGAAAGGTGAGAGTGTTAAAACAGCAGGAGGGAGCAGGTGTAAGAGAAATCAAACATGTACATACATGCATGCATGCACACATACCCCCCCACACACATACTCTAATTCTTCTTATTCTAGGAAACAAAAAATGTACCTATATTTATAAAATAAAAGTAAAAAAAAAAATAAAAAATTTTTTTTTTTTATGTTAATGAGTCATTTCTAGATTTTTGCCACACGAAGTGAGATTAATATTGTAAACACACAGTTCGCCCCACCCACCACAATGTTGAACACATTTAATAATCATTGCAAATTGAAATTCAAGTATGTAAAACATACTGTATATTATATTCAGCAGAAAAACTTGAATAATTTCAATGGGCGAGGGCGACGACGGGGGAACTAATCGCCCGTAGGCAAGCGGCTAGTTTGTCGATGACTAAAAAACCGTGCTGTACACACGCGTTCCAGTCACCAAAATAGGCTTCACCATGTTGTTTTGTACAAACTGATTTTGTCAAGTGTTCGAATTAATTTAGTTCATTACATTTTCTATTGATGCCAATTTTTGTTGGCAGAGAAAGTTCTCAACATTTTCAGCAGATTCGATTTCACATGAATAAAAGTGCGACTGCATCTTTCAAGTTGGAAGCAAACGAGAAAACCAAGGAAATTCTTTTGAATAATGTGAGATAGCAGAAGTGGACAGGGCTTTCTAAAGATGTCAAATAATATTTAAGTCTTCAAGACCCCTGATAAAGATCATTCTATATTCATGTTTATTTACAAAAAAAAAGAATTGAGAGGGGACCTGTTCTTTTTTGCCTAATTGTGGGTGATAATTGATTTCCTACATAGCTCTTCTGCTGGAGGTGAAAAGGTTGACTGCTACCTGCTCATTTTTTCCATCCTGACAGCGACAGAATGTGTAAGGCTTAGGCAGGATTGAAAACAAGAATCAGGCAGAAAACAACTCTGCTTTTTTATTTTTGCGTTCTTTAATGTTGCGACGAGATACAACATTTCTCTTTTAATATCATTTTATTATAATAACTATAATAAGATGTGAGTTTAAGGGATTAAATTGTATTAACAGGGCAATTACAATAAAATGGTATAATAAGTTTTTTATCTCGGGAGAATAATCCAGTTAGTGGTGCGTTTCGAAAATCCAATCATACGTAGATAAAAAAATCAGCACAGTATACAAAGATTTTAGAGGAGGTTTCTGATAAAAAGTGTTTCAAAGGTTTCGACGCGAACATAGCTGGAGAACGAATACAAGCCTTTAAGCACTTGCCAGTGACACGTCATATCCATTAAGTTGCGTCGGGTCTATTTGTCAAATTAGTACAGTTTTTGCAATAGGTTTGACTTTAATTCCTTGCTTACTTCATAACGCTTTAATCAAAAAGCAACACACGCTCGTAAACCTGCATCGTTTCTGGTAATCACCACTAATGCGCTATTGCGTGGATTTTAATTAACACGCTGCTACTGCAGGGAGGCAAATTTGACCTTATTCTCCTCTGACATTACTAGACCACAAGCACTTTTGCGTGCATGCGTGTGTGTGTTTGTTTGTGCGTGCGTGTGTGTGTGTGTGTGTGCGTGTGTGTGTGTGTGTGTGTGTGTGTGTGTGTGTGTGTGTGTTCCCTGTCTCTCTGCTGTAATGAGCTGCAGTGACAGGTGACCTTTCTCTGTAGTGAGGCTGGAGGCACAGTGTGATTCACAGAGGCCGCCTCTTCAGGATTTCACAGCAATCCTATTGCAACATTTATTTTCACATCCTCAATAAATCTTTCCTCTTTAATGTTCATTAGAGAAACTGGGCTGAGCATGCAGAAAAGTTGATGCTGAGCTCAGTGTTATTTCTCTTCTGGTAAAAGTTCTAAACACTTTTCTTTGTACTAAATAAGAGAACACTGAATGAGGAGGCATGAGGAGACCGAGTGACAAGAAAGCCAAAGTTGGAGATGTTTTCAGCAACATATTGTTATGAGTCACAATATAAGCCATGATTCAGAAATAAAACTATGATGCAAGGTGGAGGTACCCAAACTCTGTCCTGGAGTAACCTCTGTTCTGTATCTTCTGGTGATTTCCCTGCTACAGTCCGATACCGACAGGGCTGGTTATGTACAGTATATATGATTCAATAACTCTGGTGCAGAAAACACTAAAATGTGCAGGACACCAGAACCAAGGTTGTGAAGCTGTGATTTAAAGGTTACATTTTTGAAAAATGTAATGTGTAGTATTAGTAATGGACAAGAAAATACTTCACATTAACACTCATTTGGCAGAATGCATGTCTAACTTTCACTTATTAGCATGTCAGCCTTTTTTCAGGAAAGTTCTGGAAATGCTTAGGGGTTTTTGTGATCATAACGCACATGTCGTGTATTGAGTGTTAAAGCGGATGCAAGTACTGAATTTCTTTTGCAAACAATTTAACCTGAAGTGCGGAAAGCAAATGCAACTATAAATGAAAAATGTGAGGCAAGTGCTCTGCAAGGTGAGACTTATATACATGTGCATGTTTCCAAAAAATGTGTAACAGGTCCAAACACAATCACATGACATGGTTCAGTGAGGCAATAGAACCTTATTCACAATAGAACATAAAAAAACATATCAAATATTCAAAGTTGGGAAATGTAGTATTTTAAGGAAGAAATACAGCCTGCTTGCAGTCTAGACCTTTCACCATTTAAAACATTTTTTGCATCATGAAACAAAAAATACAATAAAGGCCACCCAGAACTGTTGAGCATCTAGAATCCAGTATAAGTCACATACTGTGTGGGACAACAGTACTCTACTAAAACTTCAGCACCTGGTCTCCTCATTTCCCGGATGTACAGGGGCAGAGGATGTAATGCTACAGGGTGGTAAATATGGCCCATTTTTTGAATCGTATATATATATATATATAATATATATATATATATATACTCACTTTAAACATTTGATATGTTCAAATGCGAATAAAATATACATTTATATGATTTGCAAATCATTGCCTTTTGTTTTTATTTACATTTTACACAGTGTCCCACATTTTTTAGAATTGGGGTTGCACAATTATGATATTTGGCACCATTATGGACCTTGCCGAAGGGCCCAACAGTAGCAGCTTGGTGGTGCTGGGAATTGAACTCACAACCTTTTGATCAGAATGTCATGTTTTGGCTGGTGAGTTACCACGTCCTACAAAAATATCTACAGAATAGGGTTGAGTTTGAGTAGCTTAGGTGTGCGGTTTTGATCAAATCCATTCCTCTTATGCTGCTCAAAACCCTAAGCGGTGATGTTTTCATAATGATTTATGATTGCATGTACATTTCTCAGAGATTGCAGGGCATAAGACACTATATGGTCAACGTACTATATATAATGTGAGGCAGATGTAGAGGACGAAAGTGAAGATAAACACAGAAGGGTATTATTTAAAGTGACCATAACAGCTCTTTCTGACTCTAGAATAGACTTTATTTTCATATATACATTACAGCAAAAAAAATTCTTCACATATAGCAGTTTGTTTGGAAGCTGGGGTCAGACATGATACAGCACCCCTGGAGCAGAGAGGGTTAAAGGCATTGCTCAAGGGCACAAATGAGGCAGGTTAGTGATACTGGGGCTTAAACCTCCGACTTTCCAATCAGTAACCCAGCACCTTAACCGCTGAGCTACCACACCCTCTATGAGAGAGGAACTACACAGTACCTAAAACATTCATGCTTTTTTTTATATATACAGGCCTTTATATGAAATTCATCGCAACACTCCAAACCAATGCAGGATAGAAGAATTATATTCAAAGTCCAGCTGCATGGACACAAATCTGGCAGAAACCACAGAACTAGAACAGAAATGCTGTTGCACAAAGCTGGTTGTGTTTGATGGATTTTTTTTTTTCACTGAGCAGGTGGGAGTCAGTCAAGCTGGCGAAGTTCTCTTGAGACCAGAGACCTGAGGGTTTAAGAAGACGCAGGTGGGACATTTTCCCCATCTCCACCTCCGGCATAAACACAAAGTGCTTTCAGACGTCAGTGTAATAAAAATAATGCAGAATTATGCTTCCAGTTTATCACCACGCCGTTCCTGCTGTTCTCTACACTTACTAAATGTTTTTTTAGATTGTACTCTTTGTACTGAAACAAATTTTTTCAGACCTTTCTTTTTAGCCAGAGTTATTAAATATATAATAATCATTGTTAGTGTATTTAATATTATGATCTATTGTCATTTATTTTTGCACAGAAATGCATTGATATTAATCTTATGTTTACTCTCTTCTGCCCTAAGATCCACATAGAACTTATTTAAAACACCATGTTAATCACCAGCTCGTCTCAAGATGTAGGCTGCATTGTATATTTTATCTATTTGTTCACTTTGTATCGTCTTCACAGAGATTGAAGGAAAATAAGGCTTGGAATTGTATGAATAGGTTAGTGCATAAACGAGGTAAAGTGTGTGTAAGCAGCGAAGCTAAAGATGCAATTTGTAACACTGCATATTAAACAGCCATTTGCATATTCATATTTTTCATAAATATCACTGGAATTTAAAAGTCGTAGCGTTTTGTTTCCAAAAGATTTTTTCTATTTCAGTGAGAATATATTCCAACTTGAGCTCTTGATATGAATATTTTGTGAATACATTACACTGCTGAGTTTTCTAGTGTTAAACAGAGTGCTGGAGAAAAAAAGAGCAGATGAAAGAATCGGACTCCAGGGGCCAAGATGGGGATTGAGACATTTAGAAAGCGTGATGCGAGAACGGCATAGTTGTGTGTGCACGTGTGTGCGTGCTCATGTGCGCTCGCGCGTGTGTGTGTGCGTGCGCGCGCATGCAGTTGGTGAAATATGATTTCGGCACTCAACAGAATGAGAAAACTCAATCTGTCTGAGGGGCTAAAATGTAATTTCCCCCATAAACACTGCTTCCTCCGCTGGGATCGGTGTAATGGGAAAAACGCCCTCGGTAGGCCTCAAACTTTATTTCAACTTCCTTTCGACACGTGAAGTGTAAAATAACAGACTGCAGTCACTCAGTGGGAAACATGACCAGGACCATGTTTTCTGTGCTGCTTTTAATGGACCCTTGTTGTCTTCATCTTTGTGATGACCCTTGACAGGTGGATACAGCAAGGGGTGCAAATACAGAATTATACAATATTATGCTTAAAAATGCTGATTTCAGTTCAACTTTGAAGGTCATTGCATGTTTAAGTGTCTTTTAACGACACTTAAATGACAAGGTATATATTAACAATGTGCTTGTTTTTTTTTGTACAATACATTGCTGTATTTTGAAATATTCTGTACCTTTGCTGCAGCCTGTTGGTGACTAGATCAAGTCTGTGAACTGCTGCTGCTGTGTATAATCTCATCTTTGACTAATCTAGACATTTGTACCTTACTTAATAGACTTACTTAATAAACTTAATAGACTTTTTAGACTGTTTTTTAGATTTTCTTTTGGAGGATCTACAAAATAAAAGAAACCTTTCTGGTTTAGACTAATCACCTTTTTTTCTTTAATTATACCTGAATCATTACACTCTGCCAACAGAACAAATCATAGCACTTTCATCATTGTGTGCCAAAAGTATTTATTCTATTTATTGCAACAATTTAAGCACTGCAAGTATAAAATCACTATACAATCAGGTCACCAGTTTGCATCAAACATAATACTGACTATTGGCTTCCATAATAACAGATCTGTGGATGGTGCAATTAGCAGTCCAACAAATCAGAGATGTATCATGTTCACTTTACCATTTTTCCTGTGGTAGTCACCTGGTAGCAGTTGCTCCAGACCTGGAAGACTTCAGCTCTCATTAAAGATGAAATGTCAGTGGATTCATTCGATGTGTAAACAGAGCTTTGACTAATTCAGTATGAATTGTAGTTGTAGTATTTAGTTTAAGCTCCACTCAACCCATACATCTGAATCTGTCCAGCCATCAAAGTTTTAATAATGAAATGTTGCAATAGTGAAATATAAAAAAAAAATTCAATGGTTTTAATTTGCATTGACGTTTTAACCATACAGATGACCTAACAGATGCAGTGTGCATGTTGGTTCCACATGCAAATAAAACATAATAATAATAACAATAAGCATCATCATCATCATCATCATCGCCTACGGTTATATATGTACAGTGGCATCATCGTTACTGAAAATTGGATTTACAAATTTGTGAGTACCAAACCCGATTTGGATAACACATGATTTCAGCCTTGCGTCAGGAGCGTACCTCCATTGCTTTCCACCTTGAGCGAGGCCCTAAACTCTCAGCTTTATGGCTGAATTCCTCCGTACTTGTCATCTGTCTTTGATAAAAGTGTTTCGTAAATGAATAAATGTAGCTGTATTCGTTTTTTTTTCTTTTTTCAACACAATGTTTTAGTGCCACTGGGTATTAGAGGCTTCCTCATAACTTCTATTTGATACCAATGAAATAGAATCAACTCGCACTGAATGGCATCAACAGCTGAAAATAAGCACGCAAACACGCTGGAAGCTACAGTACAACATCCATAATCATATCCTGCGTACGTGTGCTTGATCGAAAGCATGCTTTAATGGCGTACACGCTCTTCCCTAAGGCATACCCCTGCTGACTGAAGGACATCCACGTGATTGATGAGACCTATTTATATCGAACATCAGGCAACATCTGACAAGGCCACACACACACACACACACACACTGATTCCTCTTGCATTGGCTGAGGCACCAGCTCTGCATCATCTGTTCCTCGTCAGGCTCTGAGCAAGCAATGGATTGATGGAGCTATAGTGTAAGGCGGTGTGTGTGTTTGAAACTCAACCGACATTCGTTACTCAACTGGTGCCACTCCCTAAGCTCAATCTTCCTTAGATTTATAACGGACCTGACATGTAATGAACGAGAGGACACTTTCATTCCGAACTCTTAATGACAGCCATTAATGTTATTATTCTCTCGTATCAGATTTAATCAAAGGAGGATGAAGAATTCACACAGTCATTCTTGTCAGATGAGCTGAATTAAATGATAGTTACCTCGCGCTCATAGACTCGCTCTGCATGAGTGTATGCCACTAGTACTGAACTTGCTTGCTGGGTGGCAGGTATGGACTTTCTTTCTTAGATTTCTATTACAGAATTAGCATAACAATAGCATATTGCAATAGCACATACGAAAAGGTACGGCGAGATGTCTCTGAGCAAACAGGGGTCAACCTTTTCCCTCTTAGCTTGGTGGCGCAATACTGGAAAATCTACATTTATGGCATTTAGTGGAAGTTCTTATCTAGAGTGATGTACAAATATTCTTGAAAGTCTCTATCAATGGATAAATCAACTGCTTTCATTCATGCATGGAGCTAGTTATTAGGTAAAGGAGCTTTGTGCTTGTCACATGTACATTACAGGACAGTGCAATTCTTTCTTTGCAAATCCAACCAATGATAGGAAGCTGGGGTCAGAGTGCAGGGTGAGCAATGTTGCAGAGGGTTAAGGGCCTTGCTTAAAGTCCCAAGAGTGGCAGCTTGGCGATATTTAGATATTTAGACTAATATTGGTACTAATAAAAGCTGATACACTGATGTGTCTGTCATCCTCAATCCCATGTGTCATCACCTCGCCTCAGAACTTATTCCAGTGACTGGTTATTGCAATCAATTTGCACACTTACTCAATTGCAGTTGCTGCTTTGCACGCATTTCAGTACAAAATGCATCTGTCCTGCATTGTTTGTTTTGTCTTTCGTCAGCTCTCCTGTAGCTCTATGTTGTTTATGTAGCACCAAGGTCCTGGAGAAACGTTTAATTTCACTGTAAACTGTGTATCTATATAGGGTTGAAATGACCATAAAAGCTTCTTGACTTGTCTTGAATTCTAAAGTGGCACATGGTGCTGTGGGCAGTTTTGCTCCCTCGCAGATTCAGAGTCACAAGGACAGGTGTGTAGAGCTTTGTGAAGTTTCACAAGTTCCCTGTATCAGCATGGTCTCCCTCCAGTTTCTCCCTTTTCTCTGACCTTCCAAAAAATCGCTCCAGTGGGTGGACTGGTGATACTAAATGGCTCATAACTGTGAATGAAAATGGACATAGTGCTCTGTAAATTGACTTGTTTGGGCAGCCACAGTGTATTCCTGCCTCATGCATAGTGTTTTCATTTACATTTATAGAATTTTACAGATTTCAAGACTATCAGGGAATATTGAAGCTGGTTCACTTTGTCACAGATAAGTACCATTAGTCTATAAAATCTGTTGTGGTGTTTTTTGTTAGTCTGCCAAGATTTAATGAAACACTGCTAGGATAAAAACAGATGAATGAATGCAGATGGAAAAAAAAAACACTTTACCCTTTTGATTAGACATTATAATGGATGTCAGGAGTTAAGTGCCTAAAGGACATCTTGTTGGCCATTGAAAAGGACACATTTGTTTTGCTTCTTAAAGCGTAAAAAGCAGACGTTTGCTACAGTTTCCCCCTAGGTCTTGTCCAACACATTTTATCTGCTATTTTGCTGAGTGACTAAATCCATTTTAACGTTCTTTTTTCTACCTGAGGCTCCTGTGGCTACTTGGCAGGGGTTTTTTTTTTTCTTCAGCAAGGTTGTATTGTGTAGACTCAGTGCTAAGCCTTTATCAGCCACAGACCACAAGTGCTTATTGGATTATTGACTAGACCCTCCTGCTATTAGGAACTCTGAAAATAGTGACAGACGATTCATAATCACAGCATTCTGTAACTTCGGCGAAACTTTAAAGCCGCAGGGAACCGAAATCTATAGTGGCTTTTTTAATGAGGTTAATGTTTGCCTTGTTGGCCACAGTATACAGTGCAACGGGTGAATAATTAATGACCTCCCAACACTGACATTTAGATCAGAATTGACTTTATATGTATAAATGTAAAAAGGAAATGCATTTTACATTTACCAATCACAACACCCGATATCCCCAAACTGTCTTTTATCAAAATAATCCATTCAAGCTTCATAGTCTCTGGTGAGAACACATATCCTGTTATGACAGCACTATAATTAAAGAGGTTGGCGGATGCAGGGTCGCACGACGATCTTGCTTTTCAGTGCTTTCTTTGTTGTGTTTAATTCTGCTTGAGTGCTGTAGCAGACTGGGAGTTTCAGAGATGGTAATCAAGTATGCAGTTTTATATACTAGAGCACTTTTCAGGTTGGTCTTAGTGTATATAGCAAATATAATTAAAACTCTACTTACTGTTAAACCTAGATTTTACACAATATACTGTATACGATTATACGTTGAGTTCTGGTTAGATTTTCGCAACACATGCCAAATAGAAGATAGAAGTGAAGCAAAAAGTGTATCCTATGTATTTTCTGTAGTTTACAAAATGACATTGTGAGTAGACACAAGTAAAAGACTTGTTGCAAGTTGTCTGTATGACCATTAATTATAAAGTGTTTTAGCAGGTACAAGCTGAAGTGAGTACCACAAATATAACATGAGCATTTGCCTGCAGCAGAATTGCCAAATGATCTGTGTAGGTTGCTTCAAATCAAGCAGAATTAATTTATAATGTATCATTACCAATCATGTACTGTACATGCAGAGGCATTCCTGCATTAAATACAAATCTCAACATAGGGTACATAATATGGACAAATTTTGCAGTCACCAGTTTATAAGAATGATTTAGCTGTTTTAATAACCACCACTCATTTGGAAAGACATTGCACAAGATTTTGGATAGTTCTTGTGGAGATTTGTGCTCATTCAGCCACAAGAGCATTAGAGTCAAGCCAGGTACTGATTTATGCTGAGAAAGCCTGGGGTGCAGTCAGCGTTTCTAATTCATCCCTAAGGTGTTCCGTAGGGTTGAGGTCAGAGCTCTATAGCAGGCTACTCAAGATTTTCCACTACAACCATATCTTTGTGGAACTCGCTTTGTGCACAGGGGGGCATTGTCATGAGGGAACATACAATTGAGTGCCTCCAACTAACAAACTAACAGTTTAAGTCAGATGTCCTGATACTTTTGTCCTTAAAACTGTACATTAAATATTAAATAGTATAAAAATGATTAAAGTGTGGAAGTCAAAATTAACTGCTATATGAAAGGATTGAAATAGAAATAATAATTAGAAGTAATAAGGAGTCTATCCGTAGCCTTTCTGGTTTACAGTAAAATCAAATGCTGTATCATTTATTATTTTATTCATCATCCATAACCGATTTATCCAAAATCACAACACTGTCTATGAGATGAAATGCCAGTTTATTTAGCGCTTCAAATGTCAGTCATTTTAAAAATCTAAAATATTTAGTTTTACATTTCTGAACATCACCCTGTTTGGAAAATGCACAACCTTGACCGCTGGCCTAAGATGCCTAAAAAAAGACCAATCCTATTCTATGCTAAGTCAATTACAGATAAAAATAGTCTAACAAACTTTATTTGGGCTTGTGAGTAGTAGAACAGCCCTTACAACCACAAGGGAGTTTAAAACAAGGAGATAAAGGCGAGTTCACAAGGTGCATAAATAAGTTTGGAACACAAATGAGAGCAGTGGCTATTGAGGGTTATGATGAACTTGGGAATGCTGTTTGTGTGTGTGTGTGTGTGTGTGTGTGTGTGTGTGTGTGTGTGTGTGTGTGTGTGTGTGTGTGTGTGTGCGCAGTGAATGCTAGTGACAGTGGGACACCTCTACCTGCTCCTGCAGATGTTGTTTGTCTCGGCCTCCCACTCTTGTGCACTCTCATGACAAGATGAGCATACGCCAATAAAGAGAACAGTTGCGTATATACAGTATGTGTGTGTGTGTGTGTGTGTGTGTGTGTGTGTGTGTCTGTCTGTAAATAAAATGTCTGAATAATCCTGTCCACCTTCCATGACTCACGCATCCTCTCATCTCTCACTCACTTTCATTATACATCAACCGTTACACACCTCCAGAGTCGCGCCAGCTGTTTTTATTTTCCTACTTAAATTGAAACCTGTGCTGGAACCGTGATATAATTGCAATGCTATGATAACCATATAATTCAATATTGCTGCTTTTCTATTCATCTTGGTATGTTTCCAATTTTTAAACAAGTCAGAAACAAGCTTTGCTCTTCCCTCCAAGCTTTATTTCTTTTTTTGTAATGTCTCCAGGCAGGTATAATGAAAGGCCATATATGGCAGGATAAGATAAAAAAAAGAAAAAAAAGTTCCCTGCTTGAATCTAACAAATGCAGGTGGGAAATTAAGTTAAATAAGGAAATTAAGAAATGTCAGGATTGGCATAGGATTGGCCCTGGAAAAACATACGAGCCAATCATCTGAATTTGTTGTTCAACCATGACGTCCCTAATTAGCATTGAATTGAGAAAATGTCAATGCAAATGTCACTTGCTGATTTGCTGTCGTTTTGTTGGTTGCCACTGTCACTGAAATCACAGCTCTCTGTTGTACAAAGGAAACGAAATAGTCGCCTTCCCTTCTGCTACATTCTAATCTACAATCTAAAAATTCCATCGTCTCAAAATGTACTTTTTATCAAGCATGCTTGCAAATGAACGACTTTAAATGTTATACATTACGTTTAAAACTCACCTAATTCCTCAGACCGTCATTGTTGAACAGATAAATGAGCATTAACACTATTATGTTGATTTCAGTGCATGATTTGAGTTGCTGTCATGTTGCAAGTTACCCACAGTGTGTCAGTGGCATATTAAAAGCTGATGAAATCCTGATGAAAGTCCATCAAAAAATCAAATGTTTTATCTATTATAATATCTTAAATTATTTCTTTATGAAGACACAATGCAAAATGTTAACAGCACCAGTAGTTCAGCTAGGTGGCTGCTTATATTAGATTACATACACATCACATACTGTTCATACATACACACATAATACTAAATAAGATGGCAAAATAATAGGCTAAATACACTTTATAGACAAATGTATTGTGGCACCTGAACTTTCCAGCCAGATGTGGTTCTTTCCTATACTGCAAATTTAGAGGCCCACAATTGTATAGGATGTCTTTGGATGTGGTAGCATTATATTTTCCCTTTAATTTATCTAGGAGACTCAAATCTATTCTAGCAGGACAATGCTTCTTCGGTTTACATGGGTTTGTAGTGGAAGTTCTTGAGTGGCCTGCTTAAAGCTCTGACCTCAACCCTATTAAATTGCTTTGGGATAAATTAGAATGCTGACTGCACCCCAGGCTTTGTTTTGAACTTGTGGCTGAATTCAAACAAATCTCTCACATTTTTCCAGAAGAGTGGATGTTATTATAACAGCAAATGGGGACTAGATGTTAAATTGAATATTCAAGAAACACATATGAATCTTATGGTCAGGTATCCACAAACTTTTGTTCATATAGTGTATCAGGAATATTGTTTTTTTACTATGTAGACACACTGACCAAATTTATATTTGGTACATATAACATGTCACTAAAAAGTTAATTCAACAAAGCATAAGGAAAAAACAAATAAATTAGGTAGTTCGATTTAGTATTGTATTTTCTAGTCACAACATGATGTCTATATGAAGTCTATAGTTGTTTTATAGTAACTAGCCCTTCAGTAACTTAATTATGAAAATAACATTCAATCTGGTAATTTATACACTTTATACAATTTATTTAATAGTTGTTAGTAGATAATTTACAATATTACACCATGCGAAAGCTGAATAGCTAGTTTAGAAAATACAGGGTTATTCATGAAATATTGCATTTTGCTCTTGAAATTAATTTTGCCACCATATCTAAAGATTTATTGTAACACTGCTAGTAGGTCAGGGGAGTGAATGAAGACTGAATCTCAGTGAAGATGTTAAATAAAGCCTACAGTAAGTATATTACTAGTGAATGTAAGTAAATGAACAAGTTAATAAGTAAATGAGGTGAAAGAACTTCACAAAACCACAATACATAAACTATGATGGCAAACTAGAGAAAAAACAAATAAGTCAACGGATACATATTTTTGCCATATTTTCCTGTAATCCATTAACATTGAATAAAATGGTTAAGATTAATTCAACTGTCTTAGTTTATTTCATACCCAATATACAGCATAGTGCTACAGCTGCTGTGTCTCATCAGAAATTTTTGAGGAAGTCTTTGAGGCCACAAATTAAATCAAGGACTTGTCCATTGGTCCCACTTATAAATACCACCGGTATCTGTGGTCAGACCCTTCTTCTATTACCAGTGCTTTAATACCTGTTCTCCATGGTAGCCTTAATAGGGTTGCGGAAACAAAGCGCCACAGCACAGCCCGGGTAAATTACACGTGGGCAGAGCGACACCACTTTGATATTCCTGCTGTAATGAACGGTAAAGTCTGGACTGTCTGACCGCACTGATGCGTGTGTGATAAGGATGGTTTATAGGAGCTGTGGGAAATGTTTTGTTTGCATGTGGTAGGGTGATACGAACAGCCATGTCATGTTTTATTCATGTTTAGAGCAGCAATGGAAAAGTAATAACAGTCTGCGGGTAAACACTGAACCCTCTCACGACCGCAGGATCATACAGAATTGTCATAAGGGAATCAGAATCGAATTTATGAGGTGGAGGTGACTGTAAAACTATCTTCGGCAAAACCGGTCATGTCTGCTGAGCAACACGGGCCTGTGCGTGCACTTCATAAAAACAAACAAAAGCATTTTTTGGATACTTCCTGGGCTCTATAAACCTTAAACTAGTGTCTGTGCTGGTACACATTTGCTTCTTTACATTTGTGTTGCCAGTTTGGTCATTATTTAAGCTTTACCGCTCACTTTATTTCCAAGCATTTCACAAAAATGCTGCCACATTCTTACAAAATATACTGTCAAAAAATGCTTCCATATTTATCCAATTCTCATTCAGAAATAATATGCATCTGCTTACAACATTTGCAACAGTATGCTGACATTCTCAACTGCTCTAAAATATATACAGTATTCTACCCTATAATATAATGTGCACATTTACAAAATACATTCTCACATGTACAGCCACAATATATCCTAGAATTCCCTTTATTTGTCACATATACATTGCAGCACAGTGAGATTTGTTCTTCGCATATACCAACTTGCTTAAAGGTTGTGGTCAGAGCGCCGGGTCAGCCATGATATGGCACCCCTGGGGCACAGAGAGTACCTTGCTCAAGAACCCAAGCTTTGGCGATACCGGGGCTTGAACACCCAACCTTCCCATCAGTAAACCAGCAATTTAACCACTGAGCTACCACCACTACTCCCTCTTTGCTCTTTACTCCCACTTTGAGCACAGTGTCTATTTTCATTTTTTTTATTAAACTTGAAAACAATGGCAAGGGTTTAACCCAACTGTGACTTAAAATCGGAGGTACATAACAAACCGTGACTATTTACACTACTATTTACACAACTAAAGCAAAGCAAATCAGTCATAAAACCTGATGGAATATAAACAGTAAGATTATTGACTGAATAAAAGCACCCAATAATCTAATTATAAAGACTATATTAGACAGTTCGATTTCAGGGGGTTGTTTTTAAGTTATCCTTTTAACAGCAGCACACTCGACCTTGGCAGCAAGAGCAGTATAGTTTTTTAACAGGCCCAACACAAGGCAGCATTCTACACACACACTTGGAATCTGCTCAGCAGAATGTCAACTAGCCCACTGCACCAAGACATCGGGTGCTGACTATTATGAACTGTAGTGGGAGAAACTGAAAGGTGTAGTAGTTAACATGGAGCAGTCCACTGCCTCCATGATACAGGTGCTATCACTCTTTTCATGCTGATCAGATAATAAGGATCCACTACATTTTTGTACGCTTCCACTAGGTGCAGATTTCTCATTCTCTTACTGACTCGAGGATAATCGTCCACACTTATTATGCTGCGTGATCTATGTCTTCTAAGTTATTAGCCGGTCTGTTCCATTCTAAGTCTATCTGGAATGCAATGGGTTCCATCTGGCTACTTCATCTGCCTTGTCTTTGCTATTGCTTTATCTGGGTCTCATTTGTTATGTAATCTTGGTTCCCCATCATTATTACCCAATCTTGAGCTGCCTTGTTGATTGGGTTGCTTATTGTTTTTACCTCATTCAGGTCTTTCTTGTCATGATATAGATTCTTTGCATTGTCCCTACCTTGTCAGTATTTTTGTCTTGAATTACCTTGCATCCTTTGTGTAGCTATGCAATCTGGGTCCTGTCATGCTGTTAATTTCTTTACCCAGCCTAAATACAACCTCATCATTATCCAATTTGGGCCCTTGGTGTCCCCTGTCAAATTTGCACCTGCAAGTGCATCGTTTTCATACAACTGTAATAAGCAATAAAGATGCACTGATGAAAACACTTCTGTACTTAATTGTGTTTGATTAGACTTGATCTGTGGCACCAGTACAAAGCCAAATGTTTGCACCAGTGCTGAACCCCACAATCAAACACTGATGATAGATTTAGTGGGGGCAGGATTTGCTCCTGTATTTCTTCTTTAGCATGAGTTCAGTGTTCATCGACAAACGCATGTTGTCTCCACTAAACTAAACCTGCAATGAACCGGCAGCGTCTCCTGTCCTGATTAATTAATAACACCATGCCACATTTCTGTTTTTCTGATACAGATTTTAGTGTGTGTACAGATTAATATTTACTTTGCAATGATAAGGGGGCATAATTGATAGCCCGAATTTACACCACCCACATGAGTGGCATGAAAGGCCTCATAACAGTAATAAAATGCTTACACTAATGCTGTAATTTTTATGTGACACCACTACAGCAGTACAATAAGAAATAATGAGCGGATTTTATAAGCTTGAATGGATCTGAAGTACAATGCGGATTATAAAGTCGCCTATTTAGAGCCCATAATTAACTGGTAATTAAGTGCTTAATCAGGACTTTGATTTGCTTTTTAATTAAACAAATACTGTCAGGCCAGCATCAGCCATACATTTTCAAGCTGAGTTAGTCATACCCAAGCAGACTGAGTAGATGCAATAAACCACCCCATCCCCCCTTCCCACCTGATTTCTCCTCTGAACACACAGTGAAGCCTGGCAACGTTAGAGTCACCTGGCAACCGAAATTACAGGGTAGCCTACAGCAAATCTCTGGACAGACACTGGGGTAGACTAGAAAACACAAAGAGGGACAGAATGGATGTATGATTAGCAAGACGGATGGATGGACATAAATGGATCGAGGATTGAATGTATGGCTTATACGATAGTAACATTTTTGATGGATAGATGATGAATAGATTATTAAACGAATGAGCATGAAATGATTGATCCAAAATTGGGAGTGCATAGAAAAAAAGGAAAGATGGGTAGATATGCACATAGCTAGATAAGCATATAAAGATTCCAAAATGTATTGCCAGTAAGGCCAACACTTAGATTGTGAAACCCTAAAAAAAAATCAGTTGATTGACAAGTCAACTACAAAAGCTATGTTTTAAATCTATTAACTATTTTAAGAAGACAAATGATAATGCCTTGACAGTAGAGTAATTGCATTAGATGAGAAATACTCTTTTATGTTTTTAAACAATATAATTGTTCAAGAGTTTAGAGGCATCTATGAATACATTTTGTTGCATGAAAGCAGTATTTTCGAATACATTCTTTTCGGTAGTTGAACCTTCATGTAATTGACTGGTGAATCCCTAAATTCCTTATGACACCAGCGTGACGATTTTAATGATGTATATCCATTAACCTGATTTTTTAAATCCAATTAGTCCTTAGTCATGCAGTGGAATAATGATCAACTAAGGTCTGTTGTGACAAATTTTCACTGTGACCCTGTGACAGCTCGTCAATTTACAACTGATTTCACATCTGAGGAGACAAAATTAATATTAAAAAAAAACTTGCATTCGATTATTTTATTTTAGATTTAATTATTAATAAACAGTGAAATTTCAGTCTGGAGAATCATTTTAAAAATATCCCGTACTCTTCTACAAAGACAATATTATCATGGACATTTGAAAACATATTGATTAATAATGTGTTCTGTTCAAAAGAAGGCTGCAAAATGCAGCACAATGTTTAATCATGTCCCTTATTTTTGCAAAGGGGAAAAAATGAAGAGACAAAGAAACCATCTTAGAGAGCTTTTGGTATTAGTACAGCTTTTCTACAAGTGAAATTGAATCCCTTTCCAGCAAATTCAAGATAGAATAAGAAGAGCTCTGCAAAGACTGTAACTACATTTTCAGCTAGATGAAGATGATTACTGGTTTTTCCCGAATAAAAGGTTATAAAAGTTCATGCTATGCAAAAAATGTATTTGGTTCAATTACAATATTATTGAATTATTTCAAAGGTGTCATACATTGACTTTGAATATCTCCCCAAAGGACAATTGGTCTTATGTAATAGTAAAACTATTATTGTTGATCCACATTTACTGTGAAAAAATAAACAAATATGGAAGACATTTATTAAAAACTGACCACCTTCGAAATCGTAAAAAAAAAAAGTGTAGCTATTATAATTTGTCTACACACAAAAGAATTGCTTTACATAATACTTGCAAATAGTTTTGTAAATATACAATTTATACACACTTTTTAAACCTCCCATTCCACATTTGGTCCCCATTTGCGTTTATAATAACCTCTACTCTTCTGGGTAGATGTTCTACTAGATTGTGGTTGAATAGATGTGTGCTAAATCAGCCACAAGCGTGTTACTAAAGTCAAGTACTGATGTAGGTGAGGAGGCCTGGGGTGCAATCAGCATTTTAATTCATCCCAAAGGTGTTCAATGGGTTTGATGTTAGAGCTCTATAGCAGGCCAATCAAGATCTTCCACGCCAACCCATACAAACCGAATCTTTTGAGGCATTGTCTTGCTGGCGCAAGTTCGGATGTGATAGCATTGAGTTTTCTAGTCCTAAATGAAGGGATTTGTGAAAACATCCTATACAAGTGTGCACCTCCAATATTGTGATAACAGTTTGGAGTAGAATCACATATAGCTGTAAACATTAGATGGCCCCATACTTATGTCCACATAATTTTACCTGTCAAAACATTACCTATCAAACTCTATACAAATCCGTAGATTTGGGATGCCATGATCACCTGATATGTGTAATAAGTGACCCCCAGTCTATCCTTAGCCTTTTTGGTAACATTAAAACTGACTAGCGCAACCTGTCCAAATATGATCTGCTGCTCTGTGAGGGAAATTCCCACAAATAAAATGGATAAACCACAATTGAAAGATAACGCCTGCTCTTTTGTAACACACGATTGGAAACAGTTTGATATAGACCTGAGTGGGCAAATCAGATGAACTGGCGTCGACTCAGTTGACATCTGCTTTCACATACAAAGAATCATAACAATTCAGTATATCAATAATTGTTGAACCCAACCTGATGAAATTGGCACTGGCCCAAAACGTATCTTGTCCTTCTTTTTATTCCACACAACGCCTCCTTCACTTCAACACTTGCATCCTATGCCAACAACAGTTGCCTAGCAACTCTATATTTGCCTGGAAGAATCCTACTCCAGTATTTATTTTTGATGCACAACAAGACCCCTGCTTGTGAATTTGCACAGAAACTGTTTCTAAGCACAAACTGAAAAGACGCTGTAGGAAATAAGTGTGTGTGTGTGTGTGTGTGTGTGTGTGTGTGTGTGTGTATGTGAGTTGTTGGGGGTTCATCAGCTTTTTATTAAATCACAAAAAGGCACACACATCCTTGTCTTAAGAAAGAAGGGCAAAGTTCTAAATGGCTTTTTTTTTTTTCTACAAAAAGGGTATAGTGCTCAATTTGAAAGTCATCATGGACACATACCCTCACTGGCTGGTGTGCAGGATTTGTATGGAGCCCCAGTGTGAGAATAGTAACAAGTCAACCAAATGGAACTGAGGGTTGTCTTTCTAGTCCCCAAATTGCTATTACTATTTCTAAGACACCAAGATGTGCTCATCAATCAGTGAGCTGGCACATGGTCGGACGATGCTCTATGCCTTGCCTGGAATCTCTCCAGGTGGCCTACCTATGGTTAGCCTTATGAAAAGCAACTGACTTGGATGAACTGTCGAGACAGAGAATGTGCCTTGGAGAGTGGTGTCACTACTCAGAGGTGGTGTCCTAGATCTGGAAAAAAGTTATGCAAGGGCAAACCTCATTGCTAATGAGCTTAACTTTTTGTTGACTGGTTTACTCTGGGTCAGGATGCATTGGCTCATGATCCATTCAACTATCCTGCTCCCATTTGCTTGTGATGCTAAGTAGAATGTTGTCAGGTTGTGAACTTTGACCCAGCAGTACAAAAGAACTCCTGAATGCAAATAAAGTGCATAAGTGGCTTCAGGTAGAAACTGTGCTATATCATCTAAATCAACTGTTCCTAAATTACCAATCTTCCTAAAGGGTCTGATTGACAGTGGAAACACCAATCATGATGTCTCACTGGGGGCTCATTAACTTGTCATAGCTTATCTGAAGTGAGAGAGCCATGCTCCCTCAAGAGCCTGACATGGGATCACCTTTGTACTCTAAACACTACCTTTTTGCTATCAATTACTTTAAGAAAACGACTGGGAGATCTCCATACTTGGTAATACGATCACCGTTCAAGCATTTGTGGCCAAATGATTCTAGTAAACTCCAGTTTTATTGCCCATCATTATATTCTATTTCAACATTATGTCAGTCTGTCCCATGCTGGGTCTTTGGGTACATTACTCTTTCCCTTCATTAGAACTACTGGGCCCAAACTTGCTCATTGTTTCAGGAGTTTTTAGGTTGTTTTAATCTTTCACTGAGTTCCTTGAAGACATGGTATGCACTGTCTATTGATGGTGATGCATTCCATGACTGAGACAGTACTGCACAGGCAGTGAGAATTCAATTATTAGATCAACTGTAAATTTGTCATTGTGGAAAGTAACAGGAAGATTACCTGTCTAAAATTAGATCGGCTTATTGGCTGTCACATATTATCACCTTGGCCTATAATGACAAAACTCTATAAGGAGCATCTCTCCAGTGTGTGGCATTTTTTGGAGGAATGGTACTCCTGAAAAATATGTGCTGCTGCTCCCTGTGAATTATACAAGTTACCCTTGCCACTCTTACTGGCATGAGTGGAACAGTCATCTCTGAAAACGTTTCTTGTCAGTCCTATGGTTTCTCATGTCATCTTAGAATAGAGGCTCCAGGCGATTCTCAGCATCCCTTGCAATTACTGTAGATTGCAGATCTTAGCACCACATTAACTTATAACCAGTCAGACCACAGTTTCACTCATAAAACCAATCAAAGAATTTAATGGACTGGATGAACTGGTTTATTATTATTCTTGGAAGCCAATCAATGTACAACATCACTAAAATTACTATACACCATAATGATCGAAGGTAGGATGTGGATTCTTATAGAAAAAAATAATAAATACACAAATACACAAATAAATAATAAATACACAGTGCACAGTGCATCCTACCTAACACATCCACTCAACCAACTACCAAACCCCCACACAGACACAATGCACAAATTCCTAGCTGCTGGAGCGACTCCTATGCAAATCCACACCCTGTCTAATTTGACAAAATGCACAGATGAATCAGGATGCAAAATGGTAATTACTCTGGAATAGACCATTGAAGAACGATTCTGTTAGCATTCTGAGGCTCCTGGAATCCATTACAGTGCATGGCTCACTGTGCTAGAGTTATGTGCATTCCCATACATCTGCACAATATGGAATATTAATGGATATTGAATGCAATGGCAAATAAATAAAAGTCAGTGTCTGGATTGGGGTTGAACTGCATTCAGTTCTGTGCAAACAGCAGCACTGTCCTCTTGTGACCTCTCCCAAACATCCCACCCACACACACAAAAAATAAATAATAATAATAAAAAAAAAAAAACACACACTCAGACATGCATTTTTCTCCCACACATATATACACTGTGCAAATAAACATGGTGAGTCATGGAGTACTGCCTGTGTGTCTCATGTGCTTCGAAATGGGAATAGATGCTGAATTGTTGGTAGCTCACAGAATCTAATGTAATGAGCAACACACACACACACACACACACTCTCTCTCTCTCTCTCTCTCTCTCTCTCTCTCTCTCTCTCTCTCTCTCTATAATAAATGCATAGTTGAACCATTCAGTACCCTGAAAGTGCAAAGCTACCATCAACCCCTTTGACCGTGGCAAACAGTCCTTTCACACGCACACACACACAGTGTTTATACTGAGGCTGCAGTGTTTGTGATGTAAATGTATAAATGACAATCCAAACACAGCAGGAAAAAACAGAACAAACAGAATCAGACAGAATTCTGCATCAGTTTTTTTTTTAAATGCTTTGATTTCAGTCTGATTTTTTTCTACATTTTGTTATGACTAAATGCTATGGATATATACTATGGATTTTATCAATAAGGGATTTTATTAATTACATTTTTAGAAATCCTATCAAACTTTATTAGTTTGTAATGAACCACTACTGAAATAGAAGTCAACTAAAATCAACCAAAAATGCCAAATAAATATAAGTTAAAAAAGGGTTCATTGACTTGACAAATTAGTTCATTTTCCAAGGCTCAAAGTGAAGTAGTATAGATTTCCTACTTCCTACTAACTCCGAATACATTATGCAGGTCATGACATGATAAAGTTCTAAACTCCAGTTTTTTTCCGGCTTTAGATTTTTGTTTCCAGGGCAATCATATACCAGGTGCCTACAGCATACTGTATTCCTCTGGCCCAATACTTTTTCAAGCCCTATTTTTTCAAGTACTTATAATCTTAGAACCTTATTTTTCTCAAGTTAGTATCTTCTCAGGGTCACATACTGTATGGGTTGAAATGTTTACTTTATTCCAAGAGGCCCAATATTTTGAAGGTCCTGTATTCCAAGTGCCTACCGTTTCTCTGTTTCAGGGTTCTACTCAGATATATTCTAAAGTTCCTATGTCCAATTGTTTCCTAAAATTAATGCTAATAAACTAATGGGACATAATGTCATAACTCAAAACACTCTTATGGTGTATTCAAAACAAGTTCACTATTCCGGTTTAAAACTACTTGACTTTTTCAACCATATGTTTTTTTTTTTCACAAACTATTACTGCAAAGGTTCACAAGTGTATTGAATGTCTTTGGATGTTGTAAGATGAATATGTGCTGGAAGAACTATTCAAGTTCTTCCAGCTGTGCACCTGCACACAAAACAAGCCCCATAAAAATATGGTTTCCATGGGTTGTAGTGGAAGATCTTGTGTGGCCTGCTAAAGAGCTCTAACCTCGACCTATCCAACAACTTCAGGCAGAATTGAAATGCTGACTGCACCCCAGGCCTCCTCACCCTACATCAGTACATGACTTTACTAACACTCTTGTAGCTAAATGAGCACAAATCTCCACAAGCACACTCCAAAATCTAGTGTAACATATTTCCAGAGGAGTAGGGGTTATTATCACTGCGAAGGGGAACTAAATTAAGAATGGGATGTTCAAAAACTCTTTAGAGTCAGATGTCAACAAACTTTTCTTCATATAGTGTATCAAACCCAGGTAACTGTACATTCATATCTTATAAATGTGGAATCAAAACAAGGCAATAAACCAATATAATAAAATATTTGTAGCATTGTTTTGACAAACTATGTATTTTGGAAGTATTCATTATTATCAGTGTGTGTATCTGTTCCCATTCTTTACTAATAGCTCTACTAATAATTCATATATTCTTAATAATGCACCATGAAGAGCATTAAGAGCAATAATCTCAGGAACCACATAGGTGGTTCATAAGGAAGCATGCAGCTGGTAGTTATTCACATTTGGACCTCAACTATGCAAACTGCTGAACATGCGACCTTGGAAAAGGTAGGGAATTATTTAATAGACAGCTAGGTAAGCACTTATAATAATAATACGTTATACTATTGTAATCTGTGTTTTAAAAAAGCTGGAAATGATCACCTACAATCTGTACATGCCTAGTTTATACATTCTAACCGTCATCAGGCAGTAATAACAAAAAAAACATGGTCATGATGCAACAATAGCACTTGGAACACTTGTCTTTCTTTTTATATTTGATGAACTTTTATTTTCTAAGCCAAACTTTCCAAGATTGCCATGTTCTGCCATATACAATAACTCTACTTTAGTGGTGGTTTTGAAATAAGAGGAATAAGAGTACAAGTTTACATAGCAAACACACACAAGTAAATAGATGCACTGTGAAACATTAAAGTGTGGTTAGAGGAAATGTGGGCACTGTTCAAACAACCCAATACAATTTGTGGCCTAGAACTAAACATTAAATGGTTTTATGCTAAAAAATATATGTGTGATTGTATAAATCTAAACGCCCTTTTAATGGGTAAATATTGTAGATCATATGCAAAGAATATGGATCTGTGTGATATACCTGTGTCCTAAGCAAAAGATTTAAAGTTTAAAATAAAATTATACCGCCTATGTTTTTAGTAGATTGATAGTAGATAGTAGATGTTTTATCAAGGTACATACAGTATATACACATAGTCTACCGGAAATTGATTTTCCTACATTTGATAGGTTACACAAAATGAAAAAAGTAATGCTTTAGTAGCCCTTAAGTGCACAGCAGTTCTATAGGCATGGACGAACTCTATCTGAGCACTCCATGAGCAGTCATGTAGAGGAAGTCAGCGATCAGTCAGAGAGTTTTTAGAGAGGATGAGCAAGGTCACACACTGCAGAAGGAAAGGCCTAAACAGTTCCCTCTATCCGTTCTGCTTTAGCGGTTAGTGGTTATGAAGTATAGTGTACATCATAGGACCCTGTCTATCAAATCCCCTGGGTCACACTTTTTCTTTTTTTAGTCATCAACTTTTTCACTTCATCTCTCCTGTTCCATTCACTGCCACTTTCTCTCAGTGTTTTCGTTTTCTCTTTATCTGGATGTACTGTATCTTCTTCATAAGGCTGTACAATTTCTTTAAAAGTGTAGTTTATTGTCCCTGGTTTTGGACATGTTTGAAAGCTGGCTAGTACAGTACATCCTCTCAATTGTGAAAGAGGCTTAAGAACAGATCAAGCAATGATAGAGCTACAGATATGACAGAATGGAGAGAATCTTTCTTTCGGCTTCTCCCATTAGGGGTCGCCACAGCGGACCATCCGCATGTTTGATTTGGCACATGTTTTTATGCTAGATGCCCTTCCCTAACAAAAGCCTTGTTATTTAACCGGGCTTGGGACCGGCACTATGGCTTGTGCAACCCTAATGGCTGGGGTTGGTTTCCTGACCAGGGATCGGACTCGGGTCCCAGCGGTGAGAGCGCCGCATCCTAACCACTAGACCACCAGGGAACCGTCACAGAATAGAGAGAATAAACAAGCAAAATTGAAAAAAGTTTATTAAAAAAAAAACAGTTAGAGCAATAGATTGTAAAGTGTAAATATTGTGAATTAAAGGAGAGGAAAAAAAAGAACAGTTAGGAAACACGTGTCAAAACTACAGAGAATTAGCAGTGAAATGGAGCAGAAGTGGAAGAGAAAGAGCTGTTATTCTGGAATCATCACCACAAGTGCTTGTTCTTGGCCACTGAATTCAAATCCACGCCGACACCAAAATGCAGCTAATTTGGAAGAAGGTACAGTACAAGTGACATCCGAGGATCTGGGTTTGGTGTCATTTCCTTACAATTGCAGTGAATTCCTTATGAGATATGAACATTATAGTATGGATGGGGCTACAGGGGTCTGAACTGCACAGAAGGCCACTGCCAGTACTATTACTATGAACATATTACATTCAATATGTGTGTAGAAGCCTAAATGATAAATGTGTGAGAGATAGATAAAACCTGTTGTCACCATAACAGTGTCATAACTACAACTTAGAAAATCCATTTTGGAGAGGCTGTTTTTAGGCCAATAGCTTGCCAGTGAAAAAAACAAGACTGAAAAAGCGAGAGAGAAAAACAGAAAGAGATTGAAAAAGCGAGAGAATGCAATAGTAAAAGGAAGTATGAACAAGAAAATGAATAAAAAAACAGCAAGACCCTAGAGAAAACATCATATAATAAATAAATAAATTGCAGGTATTTTCCCAGTGCTGAGTTTCAATGTTATACTGTTACTTGTAAAATGAATTATTTTCTAAGAACAGCACGTAATGTAGTGTTTTGTTTTGCTTATTCCACAGAACTTTGCCAATGCTAGGATATTTATTTATTTTTGCTGAAGTTAGCTAAAAAAAGTTGTTCCCATCTTGGAGTTTATAAGGATAAAAAATACAACTGAATACCAATCAACCACAAAAACCCTCCATCCTCAACAATTCTGATTATGCAAACACTGGAGATTCCTTCTATTGATTAAATATACATTTGCTGACAAAATCTTTACCGTATCAACAAATGTACATGTCCTTTATCTTTGCTGTTTAAAAAAAAAAACCCTCAACATCACAATTTTGAACTTTGGATTACACTTTCACAATATTATGTATGAACCATAATACTACACTAGCATACATCTTTTTTTTTTCAAATTCATGGAATAATTCTCTTAGTAGGGCACATCAAATGTCAAATAAAAACTTGTATGTTGTGTTTCTAAAGAATTCCCACTTTCAAACTGACATCAAACCAAGCTAGCTGCTCACCGCATAGCCAAAAAAATGTAGCTTGCCTTAACTTTACATGAGCACTACTGTGTATTCAAGCGTACATGTACAGTACATTCGAAGACTGAAAACACATACAGAAGAAAAATTTTACTCCTCACATAACAACATCCAGCTTGCTGCTAACGTAAGACGAGCATGGCTCTTCGTCGCACGTAGCTTGAATAATAACAGAATTCCCAGGCTCAGACTTCCTGCTTCTGAAGTAACTCAAAGGCAGTAAGAGTGAACAGCTGTTTTTCTGTTACTTTGTAAATAAGAGAACAGTGTGTGGGTGATATATAAAGGAGAGAGAAAAAAAAGTCGATATTGTGGCAGGAACAGAGCTAAATATGAGATGCACAGACAAAGGCACGTTCACAGAGAGAAACACAGAGGAGTATTATGGTATCACATTTGCTTGTTGGGGTTTCCTCACATTAATATCCTGGAGTATCCAGCTAAGTGTGCGTGTGTGAGGGGGGAGTGTGTATGTGTCTTGCTGAGTAACCATCTGGAGAGTGTCCGTGCACACACACACACACACACACACACACACACACACACACACACACACACACACACACAGCTCACAATTACTGTGCAGGTTTAGAGAGAACTACATAATGATTTGTGGATATATATATATATATATATATATACACACACTGAACATGCCATATAATTTAATACTTGAATTCTTTAGTATAAAATACATTTATACTGAAGCTATTTGACATTTAAATGAGATTTTATTTGTTCCAATTAAAACATTAATTTAAACGCTAATCTATATGTTTTTAATCTTTTAGAAGGAAGGATATTTCAGTGACTGCTCTATGTGTAACTACTCAGTGTGTGACCTATCAGATGAAGAGGTATTAATAATGACACCATCTTTTTAACATCACCAGTCATATGCTTGTATGTTTTGCAATGCTTTAGCAAGTGTTTTTTTTAAGTCTGGTTTTGATAACTGTGTTTACTGTTGAACTGGTAGAGAAAGAAATATGCAACATGCGTAAATATGTATCATTAAAAAATGGCAAATGTTGTAAAACTCTCTCAAGAACTGAGCATTATAATAATACTGTGTGTGTGTATATATATATATATATACAAACATACTGTAAAATACTGGGGATGTATGAACAGAATGTACAGAAGAACAGTCAAAGATAAAGCCCACCTTTACAAATAACAGCCATTTGTACTGTTTTAGAATCACTTTGACCTTTCTCAAAGAAATGTCTTCTTTTCTACATGCAAAAACAAATAACATTTTCACCACCATTTCTTCTGTATGTGGCACAGTCAGGATTTGAGCTCATGACCTCTAGATAAATAGCGAACATTTTTCTGTTACATCAATCGGGATCTTTTAGGATTGCACAAATTTGTAGTAAGCAATTTTTGAGACCACTGAGCTAAACAGCAAATATTGACTTGAGGCAAAATGAATTTTGTAAAAAAAAAAAAAAAAAATTGTGTGATTTTGTATTATTGGCTGCTAATAAAAGAAGAATATGACAAAATAATAATAATGTGGAAAATATTGTTTAAATATGCTATATGGACAAACTTACTGGGACTTCTCCAGTTGTATGTGGTTCTGTTTCAAACCAAAGGGTTTGAGGCACACAATTCTATAGGATGTCTTTGGATTTGGTAGCATTAAATATTATCTTTCACTTGAATAAGAAACCCATACCTGTTCCAGCATGACAATGCCCCTGTGCACATGGGTTGGAGTGGAAGCTCTTAAAGATCTTGAATGGCCTGCTATAGAGCTCTGACCTCAATCATATTAAACACCTTTGAGATGAATTGGAACGCTGGCTGCACCCCAGGCCTCCTCAGCCTATATCACTACCTGACTTTACCAACACCCTTATGTCTGAATTAGCACCAATCTCCACAAGCACACCACAAAATCTAGTAGTACATCTTCCCAGAAGGATGAAGGGTATTATAACAGCAAATGGGTCTACTGTATAGAGTGTATTTTGCACTAAAAAATCTGTCTTGCAACAACCCATTACACTACTTTACTAATACTTTACTAAACACAGTAATCATATAATCATTATACAACTTCACAGATTTTCTGCAAACAAGCAAACAGATGTTTTTACTGCATATTTGAAGCTCTCTTTGAATGCCAGTCTTTTAAATTGTATTTAATTATACATTTATTTAATAATGAACAGTATATATGAAAGTAATTATTAAACATTATTATTGTTGTTGAAACTGTCTTTACAAAGGAACAAAACGGTAATAGGTTTTCGAACCTTTCTTCTACCTTCTGCTCTCTGATCTATTATATCGTGGATCAGAGCAGCTGAAAGGGACACACAGAGCTCTGCCTGCTGCTCACAGCACTGCTCCATCTGCTAGAGCAAAGCCGCTTTCACACACACACACACACACACACACACACACACACACACACACACACACACACATGCGCCTCAGTATCAGAGCTTTTTTTGAAGTTGGGGATTCTATAAGCTAGAGTCAGGGAATCCAATTCTAATAATAAAAAAAAAATGACAAAATAATAATAATGCAATAAAAAATGCTCAAAGCTGTTTTAACGGAAATATATAACCAAAAATATATACATTTAAAAAATGTTTAACTTCACCCAAGCAAGCCAATTTCAAAGCCAGAGGTTATAAGGAAACCCATAGTCATGACTGATTATAAATTATTCTCCTTCCCTTTAGCCTTTACATTTTTTTATTTCAATTACAAACACTGAAGTGAAAGCAAGAAAGAAGACAAACAAATCGAAGTACCGTAATTTCCAGATTGTTAAGCGCACCCAAATATAAGCCGCACCCACTGAATTTGACAAAGATTTATATTTTGAAAATAATTAAGCCGCACCTGTCTATAAGCCGCAATGTCTACACTGAAACTAATGAACTTTACACAGGCTTTAATGAAAGACAGTGTCTGTTACACGGCTCGTATCTAAACAGTAGCCTACCAAGAAAGTAAAGAAGACAAACAAATCGAAGTACCGTAATTTCCAGATTGTTAGGCGCACCCAAATATAGTATCCTACCAAGAAAGTCATTGTTTACTGTCTTCCTCCTTCCTTTCACAACTATTTCTCTCGGGAGTTTTTCTTTTAGCATCGTTATGAGTTTAAAAATCACCATCGGTGAATCTTTTCTCCCGATGCCGTGCAGCTCAGAACACAGGTCAAGTGTGTGTTTTCATGCCCGGTTGTTTTCAGCGTGACAAATGATTCGCATTTCCTGTAGACAGTCCGAGTGAGCGGCAGGTCAAACGTCAGAGGAACCTCATCCATATTTATGATGTGGTGCAGCCCGATTCAGTGGGAGCGCATCTGATTTAATATAAAGAGTTTCATTGGTTCACCTGAACCCGTTCGGCAATTTCATTGGTCTAATGTTATGGGTCTCATTTTTTTGGCTTGAAGTTTGTGAAACCGGTAAAAACCCAGGAAAAATCCATAAATTAGCCGCTTCATTGTTTAAGCTGCAGGGTTCAAAACGTGAGAAAAAAGTAGTGGCTTACAGTCCGGAAAATATAGTAATTAGGACTAAATCCTTGCCAGTGTTTTTAATCTGTTTCTCCTTCACTTTTTTCATTCTTCAATCCAGGATAACTATGAGCCTCTCATGATTACTACTTCGTTGTGTTTTTTTCTGATGCTAGAAACCTAATTTAGTTATGTAAATAACAGTTTTTATTCTTTTTTGACAGAAGGTAAGTTTAACATTTTTTTTCCTTAAAGTTGATGGAAAAGTGGGCAAGTGTAAGGATTTGAACAAGTTTGACAAGAGTCATATTGTGATGTCTATTCGACTGGGTCAGAACATCTCCAAAACTGCAGCTCTTGTAAGCTGTTACCGGTCTGCACCTATCAAAAGTGGTCCTAAGAAGGAACAGTGGTGAAGCGGCGACAGGGTCATAGGGGCTAAGGTTTATTGATGCACGTGGGAGCGAAGGCTGGGCTGTGTGGTCCGATCCAACAGTCGAGTAACTTCTGTAGCTTTAATTGCTGAAGAACTTAATGCTGTTATTGCTCGATGGGTCAGAACTCTTTTGGCAGCAAAAAGGGACAATATTTAAACAGCTGCTTTAAAATAAACATCTAATAGAGAAACTGAGTTGTTGCCGTAATTATGGGATTGCCTTTAGGGCGCTTTTTTCCCCCTCACTTTTGTCCACAGCAGATAACGTTAAAAGACAGCTGTCATTATACTGAATGAGACACACTTTGTCTCGGGGCACAAACACTGCACAAAAGTGCTTTCTAACGGCAAATGGACTGCAGCAGTATCAAACCATCGAAAGCAGTAATGAAATAATAAATAAAAGAAATGCTGCACTAATAGGAGTTGTAATAGCTTTAAAAGAAAATCTTTATATCAACATTTCTACATTTACGCATCCATCATCTACGTGGCAACCAAAATGTTCCATATTCACCAGGAAGATAAAATATTCTGCAGTGCTAAATCAACGTTCTTCCTTGAAGTGTTTTGCAGCGCTTGAGCAATGGATGTCAGATAATCTCCTCGGGTTATGCGCTTGTATATCATTACGTCTGAAGCTGTTTCTTACAGAATACATGCATTTGCATGAATTTAAGTTGTCTTTAGGCTAGAAAAGAAGCTATTGTGAAGTGTCCACATTACTACATAATTGTACTACGGTACTGTGTGTACTGAAATGTATGTAGTATGGAAAAAACATTATTGAGTCAATAGAGAATAGAATCGGACTGTTAAATGGGGGGTGTGTGTGTGTGTGTGTGAAAGTGAATAGTGAAAAAAAACTTTCTTTGAGCTTCTCCCATTAGGGGTCGCTACAGCAAATCATCCGCATGTTTGATTCGGCACGTTTTTACGCTGGATGCCCTTCCTAATGCAACCCTCTCCATTTATCCGGGCTTGAGACCGGCACTTAGAGTGGCTGGGGTCGGTTCCCTGACTGGGGATCGAACCCAGCCCGCAGCGGTGAGAGCGCCGCATCCTAACCACTAGACCACCAGGGGCGCTTGAATAGAGCTTATTCTATAACCCCCTAAATTTATAACTTTAGCTAAACAGTTAAAGTATTTTTTCCTTTAGTTTGGCTGAATATTTTGTTATTCATTTATTCTTTCTTTCTTTTTTTAGTTATTCTAGAATGCGTTTCTGTGGATCCAAAACCTACTGAGAACACTAGGCATGGGGCAGGAAAGGGACACCTTGGAACGGAAACCACTCCATCATATAAACATATCCTCAACCAAAAAACTTTTTTATCTGCAAACTGTTCATCAACAATAAGAGAAAAACATCATGAAGCAACACAAAACAGAAAACATAGAATGATAGAGAGAGAAATAGAGTGATCATTTCGTTCTTTATTTTGTCCTACACTGGCACTTTACAATTTATCACTGTTCTTAATTTATTTATATGTTGCATTCTTCTTTTGTATTATTGCTACCATTTTGACTCCATTAATTCAGATAGAGATAGAGAGAGAGAGAGAGAGAGAGAGAGAGAGAGAGACAGAGAGAGAGACCCCCTTGTGTAATATTTTCTTCCTCCTTCCATTTTGACTCCATTAATTCAGATAGAGATAGAGAGAGAGATAGAGAGAGAGAGAGAGAAAGAGAGAGAGAGAGAGAGAGAGAGAGAGAGAGAGACAGAGAGAGACCCCCTTGTGTAATATTTTCTTCCTCCTTCAAATCATTTTGCTAAACTTTGAAGCGGACAAAAAGTAAAAACTTAAATAAACAATCACTAGTTGCATTATGTGTATTGTTATATACAATATACGGACAAAAATAATTTGACACCTGATGTTTTCAGCTATATGTGGTTCCCCAAACTGTTACTACAAAGTGGGAGGCACACAAGTGTAGAGAATGTCTTTGGATGCAGTAGAACTGAAATTAACCTTCACCTAAACTAGAAGACCCAAACCTGTTCCAAATCTCCACACTCACACTTCATCATGTAGTGAAAACTCTTCTCAGAAAAGTTCAGGTTATTATAACATCAAATGGGGACTAAATGTGGAATAGGATGTTCAAAAAACACATACAAATCTTATGATCAGGTGTCCGAAGAACTTATAGTATTTTTAAAATGCAAAAAATAACGAGATCACCATCAGTATGTCAAATTTTACTCTCTAATCCGTGTTTTTAGTTATAAGGCAATAGTTTTTGCAAATTGGAAAATAAGTGAAGGGACAATTTAATTGAAATATGACTGTGTTTCAAATAAACAAAGTTAATATTAGTAACGAAATAATTATTTCCATGTGTATAAGTCAGTTCAATTCAGGAGAACTGACAGTTCTCTATTTGGACTGTGCTATCCAAAGATCAGCCTACTAGGTGATCTCTTTAGAAGTGTACAACAGGGTTAAACACTTGGCATGAAATAACAATATCACAAACAGTTTATTGTGAGATATAAATCATTTTTAGCACATATTCAAACACACACTTCTAAATGGACAAACTGTAACTAAAGATATTCTCTAAAGGAGAGAGAGAGAGAGAGAGAGAGAGAGAGAGAGAGAGAGAGAGAGAGAGAGAGAGAGCAAAGAAAGAAAACACACGCCCTCATACAGAGCTCTATTTTAAACTCCCTGTATCCCCATACTGAGGCTCGCTGAATTAAATGTCAATCATATGTAAGAAAATAGAACGGCAGCTAAGCATTCGTAGCCACAGCAACCAGAAAGCAAATCATTTTCGAAAGAGAAGAAACAGCTGCTCTAATGCAGAGATTCAGATTCGAAACAAACAAACAACTAAAACAATGAGGAGAATTATAATGGCAAGAAAATTTAAAGTAAATAATTTCACAATGAACTAAACAGAATGATAAAGTCTTAGCTTTTAAATCTTAGCTATAGAAAGGGAGGCTGAAATCATGGTCTGGAATAAATTGGGATACAAAATGAGCATCTCTCATGAATGTCAAAAAAGCAAATGAATTTTAGAACATAGTAGATTTTAAATATTTTATATAAGAATTCCTCAGTGCTTGATACATGCCGGGTACATTACTGGGCTATCAAGTTGGCTGTTATCATCACCTGGCAAATACGTAAAATCAGTAATCAGAATCTATTCATATATTTGATCGAGGAGAGGCAGCGCATGTGCTGTGGTAGAGTTGAGGGTTAAAAAACAGGGTCAGATCTCCCCTTCAAACTGTAAACTGCAAGCAGACGACATTGAAAGTGATGTATACAAGAGGTCATATCCGGAGAGCTCTATTAATTACAGATCACTGGCAAGTCAAAATAAAAGCTGTGATCTGGGGCAATTACATGGATGAAAAATACATCAGCTGTATCATTCAATACTGTGTATAAAAGTGCAGCCAGACCTTTTTCAGTGAGACTAATAGACACAGAGGCCATGTCTCCTTTAGTGGGACTAAGGAACAAAGGACATAATTCCTTTACTGAGACCGGCTGTCAGAAACCAAACCTATATAAATGGTACTAAAAGAGGCAGAGACCACACCTCTTTTAATCGGACTAAGAGAGACAGAGACCACACCTCTTAATTCGAAAATAAGAGGCACATAGGCCATAACTTTCAATGAGACCACACCCTTTTTTTAGTGAGACTAAGAGACACATAGGGTCAGGACCTTCAACAAGACAATAAGACACAGATAGGACTAAGAGACAAGCGACACCTCTTTTAATGAAACTAAGAGACACAGAAACCACTTTCTAACCACTTTCTAAGAGACACATAGGCCACATTGTCTTCAATGGGACTAAGAGACACAGAAGTTCACACATCTTTCAATGAGACACAGAGGCCACCTCTCCATAACAAGACATTAAAAGTTATAATACAGATTTGAATAGAAAAATAAGTGCTAAACAATATAAAATACCCAGGTTGCATTCACTAGCAAGCAAATGTCATTGTAATGTCATCTGCACTAAGCATTTTTACAGCTAGCTAACACACTACACAGTACAGTAGCTCCTTATAAAGCAAGTTAATATATAAAGCTAGCATTTTACACCAAACTTGTCTACAAAACCTCAAACATTGTTTACTAAATGCCTAGCTAGCTATGCCATTAGCTACTCTAGCTCTGCAATATAGAACTGATTTACCTCACATGCGGCTCTTGAAGGGCTTTTGATGAGATTGCTCTCATGAGAGAAGCACTTCGGATCGGATCATAAACATTGACACTGAATCGATCGTTACACTGCTAATTGTGCGGCTTTTAGAACATCCAAATCTATCACTCACGCGTGCCGCACTTTGTTCAGGGGAAGTGTCAGAAGAAGATCTATAACCTCTGCTTTATTGTGTGTGTGTAATGAGACAGAGGTGTATAATATGTTTCTAAAATACTGGAGGAAACACCTGGGACATAGCCACATGCTCTATAGAGCTTAGCTGGCTTTAAATTACAGTAAAGGTATGTGTGTGTGTGTGTGTGTGTGTGTGTGTGTGTGTGTGTGTGTGTGTGTGTGTGTGTGTGTGTGTTTGTGTATGTGTGTACATGCAGCAATTATTAGAAATGATCAAATAGAGGAGAAAAGAGAGAGGAGAACAGAGAGATTCTTGAAAAAAATGTTAGACAAGCGACTGAATGCAACAAAGAAAATGAGAAAAGAAAATGTAAGAAATGTCAGAAGTAAAATGTTTACATAAGGAAAACTCACAATTATTAACACGCTATTACTTAAAAATTTGCTTTAAGGAATCTGATACGGTTTGAAAATTAATATATTTGCATAGAAACTCAATTATTTCATAAGAACATTTAAGAGCTGCTTGGTTTCTATCAGGGCCATTCATTTTGACTAAGCTCCGCCCCTGGTTTGATTGCCTTGGTTGCTTTGTCACAGACTTAACAGTCACATGAAAACAACAGCATCGCAGCATGTGTTTCGACCTTTAATGCTCCCCTGTGTGCAAATGTCTCTCCAATATTAATTGATCCAATATTAATTTCTTTCACACAGTGGAGTGACACTTTGTTGGGCCGACATTTGCCGCAGCTGTATTGATTTTGCAAAGTTCTCCGAATTTTTAGTGGACATATGCTCTCCAGACAGTCCAGTACATCATTAATCAAAGTGCACTGTAAATCCAGTGTGCAGGCTATCAACATCTCATGCATAATGATTCTTTTAGCTGGAAATGTACTACGAGTGATTACAGGAGAGGACAACTATACACGTATGTGTAAATGTGAATTCGAATTTTTTTTTTTAATGTTTTAATGTTGCATTTAATCACATTCGCTCCTTCTGATTTCAGGCTGTAAGATTCTAATTGCTTCTGATGCACTTTGATGTTTCCTCTCTAATCCTGTCCATGTTGTCTGCTTAATCAATCTCCTACCCATTGCTCTTTAAAAACATCTTGGATGTTGTGATGGAGTGTGCAAGAACATGTCTGACACGGCCCACATTACTTGAAACTGGAAGAGTACAAATTAAGGATGCTGAAATCTCTGTTAAAAAGGTAAAGTAAAGTAACCCTCATAAAATTTCCTCACATTCAGAGAGACTGACAGACACAGAGGTCACACTCACTTCACCAAGACAGTCACAAAAGACACAGCTTCACAAGGACAGTCACATAGGCCACACCTCCTTCACAATAACTATTAAATAATAACAAACTGTAAGATTTTTTTTGAACATTTGGTCTTCTGAGAAAATTTTTAAAATCATAAAAGATTCCTATAATCCTAGTCTAAAATCTGTAGGGTCTGATCGGCAGTTTGACATGTTTTCGCCGACAGCATATTAACGGCCGTTGCGATAATTTTTTCCTTTGAGGAAATTCTGGTAGTGTCAGAATTCAGACTTTTTTTCTGTAGTGTGACTTTTCCTAGGAATATCGTCAAACTAAGAACCAATAGGAGCGCTGCACCTGATGCCTCAATTAGCACGACAACTACAAACCATGTCAGAGAAAACATTGAAACTAGTCAGGTGGACAGTACAGCAAGAAGATAAACTTAATGAATTATTAAGGGAAAAGGAGAGTTTGTATGATGTTTTTATTATCAAGGCATGTTGAACAAAATGGAGAGTTTTTGTGAGTGAAGACAGGGATGAACGTATCATGGAATAATGATTGAAAACTTCGGAAAATCTTTTTTTGGTGTGCGTCAATTTTGACTGTCACACAGTCTAAATATAAATATATGAATATATATAACATAAGGATCAGGATAAGGATGTTTGTACAGTCTGACAAGCAACAAATGCAAAGAACTATTAAAATCACACAGTATGAGCCCGGCATTACACGGACAAAAACTAGGACACTGTGAAACAAGGAGATTCTGAGAAATTGGAGAACAAGGAAATTCAGAGAAACTAAAGATGTCAGAATTAGAAATAGAAATCTAGAAGTTTTGCAAACTAAGCAATGGATACTAGAAAATATCAAAGCTTAGAAATTTATAAAAACAAACTAGAATACTGAACATTAGCTTTTTACCAATGAAAAAGTATGACCAAGAAACAAAGGGCGCTCCAGTTATATTTGGAGTGGACATGGAAAAAAATAAACTAATAGATTCGCTGTCAGGAAGGGTCCCTGGTGGTCTATTGGTTAGGATGCGGCAATCTCATCGCTGTGGCCTGGGCTTGATCCCCGGTCAGGGAACCAACCCCAGCCAATCTTAGTGCCGGTCCCAAGGATAAATGGGGAGGGCTGCGTTAGGAAAGGCATCCAGCATAAAAACATGTGCCAAATCAAACATGCGGATGGTCCGCTGTGGCGACCCCTAATGGGAGAATCCAAAAGAAAGAAAGTAAGAAATTCGCTGTCAGGAAGCAAAGACAGTTGATCATGGTTGGGTAGAAGACTACAAAACCTGAAAACTCAAAGTCTAAAAAGTTGTTAACGCAGTAGGAAAGATTAGAATCTCTCATCATACTCTAAGACATTGATCAAATCAAAAGAAATCAAATAAATAGGAAATAGGAAGTAGGTTATGTTATGGAATTAAGGTGCTTTTGAAGACTTTAAGACTGAATGAAGAAGAAAAGAGAAGGTCAGAATTAGTTGCCTTGTGTGTTTGTGGATTTAGAAAAAATTTACGACAGGGTGGAGAGAGGAGTTGTGGTATTTTATGAGGAAGTCAGGTGTGTCAAAGAAGTATGTGAGGGTGGTGCAGGACATGTATGAGGACAGTGTGACAGCAGTGAAGTGTGCAGTAGGAACGACAGACTGGTTTGAGGTGGAGATTGGACTGCATCAAGGATCGGCTCTGAGCCCTTTTCTGTTTGCAGTGGTGATGGACGACAGGATGATATTGTTATTTGTGGTGAGAGTAGTGAGCAGGTTAAGAAGAGCCTGGAGAGGTGGAGGTACGTGTTGGAGAGAAGGGAAATGAAAGTCAGTAGGATTAAGACAGAGTACATGTGTGTGAATGAGAGGGAGGGCAGTGGAGTGGTGCGGTTGCAGGAAGAAGAGGTGGAGAAGGTGAAGGAGTTCAGGTACCTGGTGTCAACAGTGCAAAGTAATGGACATAGGGCATATCAGTAGGAGAATGCTGAGAATGGAGCCCCCAGGAAGGAGGAAAAGAGGAAGACCAAGAAGGAGGTTTATGAATGTGGTGAGGGAGTACATGCAGGTAGTTGGTTTGAAAGAGGACAGGGGGCTATGGAGACGGATGATCTGGTGTGGCGACCTCTAGCGGGAGCAGCCGAAAGAAGAAGAAGGAAGACTTTAAGACTAAAGCTTGCAGACAAAAGAAAAATGAACCAGAGACTTGAACCTGGTAAATAAAATAAATAATTAAAAACACTTTTCTCTCTATTCTGTCTGTGCCATAAAGAAATCAAAGTCATTAGCAATGCAATATTATTAGCATTGTATAAAGTATTAAAAAAAAGATAAATAAATAAACGTTTAACACATCAAGTGCAAATGTACAACTATAGGTCTGTATATCTGCAATGCTTTCCATATGGATAAGTGGTGTCAGTGCTGCTGGAGAATCTGTGTGTGTTACAGGGAGGAGTATGAATATAATAAGCCTCCCTCAGAGGAGAAGCGTGTGGGAGGACAGTGCTAACCTTCACGGTGCTGAGAAACAGAGGGACACCACATGGTCTTAACAATCTAGCGAGCGCATACATACGCACACGCGCGCACACACTTATGCTTACTATCCTTGTGAGGACCATTTCATTGATTGGCCAGTCAATCCCAGAATTAATGGAACCAATCTAGAGTTTTTAAATGAACAAATACAATCTACATTACACAGATTAGACCCTAAACAAGACAAAGCACAGTTTAGGGTTGTACGGGTTTATCACTTGCATTTTATCTTGCAGCACAGAACCTCGATATAGAATCATGTGCTGGATCTGATATTGTTCTAAACATGCACACAGGATAACCCAGAAATCCCAAAGGAAACACAAAACCAGAGTTTTGCAAGCTTGGTGTCTGGATTTGAACCCCCTATAGCTAATGAGTTATGGGCCAATAATGACCCTCGCATTCCTGTTCATCTGGCCCCATCTACAGTATATGCCAATCTGGCTGCTAGAACACTGCCTTGATGAGACCGTGTTTTAGAGTCGAGTGTACAGCTGGGACATTTTCAGCCCAAAATTGAAATGCCACACAAACACTGGTTGCATTTGGGATGTTATTGGCCCAGATTCGAAATGCCATTAAAAAAGAAAAACATTAAAGACTGGCTGTTTACTACAGGGCCACTTTTGGCCCATAATAAACTTTCTGTTGCCATAACTAACCCTTATGTGACAAAGCTCAAGCTTATTTGGACTGGATTTTTTTTCTTCTGTCCTGAAAACTTCCAGTCAGGCTCGAACATGATTAAGATTATAAAAGAACTTAACATTATTCTACACGATTCCCTTTAAAAGTGTATCCATCCTGTCAGATATTGCAAGAATATCTTCAGGTGGGTATATCCAGAGAATACCTTAAATAGTAATTGGCTGATTCCAAAACCAAAACCAAATTTTTTCAACGTTTGACCATACCTGAGAAAATTGTTGTTTAATGAAATAACTTGTGTTCGATTTGAGTTTTAAAACTTCCCCATAAGACTACACATTGTAGTCATTTTATTGTATATTTCATGTGGGGATAATTGTGGTGTTGTTTTTTTCACTTGGAACATCCAAAAATCACATACTTGATAGAGAAAAAAACATTAAAATTTCTCACGCCTTCCTTTTCCAAATAAAGCCACTTGAACACACAGGGCTTTGAACCTGTCTATAAATTAGACTTAAAACAAATTGCAAACATTTTTTAAAAAAAAATACCATTGTTACAAATGTATGTTGAATCTACTGTATATTATTCCAACATAAACTTCTCTCATACTCTGGTGTAAAATTAACATGCAACACATTTTTTAATGTGTGTTTTTTTTTTTTTTTTCTAAATGTAAATGAACATAACAGCCACTTGGGTATTCTATATTTTTGCACCTCAAAACCAAGTACCTACTGCAGAGCACCATCACAGACACAGAGCATTTCAATGTGTATTAAGTAACTATAAATACATCCATGAAATTTTGTAACATGATGTAATATTTCAACATTGTTATAATCTTTATTTCACTTAAAAAAAAGCATTACCGTGGCTAATATTTATCTAAAAATGGCTATGACTTGATTTTTCACAGAATTCAGATAAGCACACAGTGTAGTCTAATTTGATGCTCAACGTATTTTAACATTAAAACATTCCAGACTCTCTAATGCTCAGATGCATTCAGTATTAAATCTTTTAAACATTCTGACAGCCCTGAATCGTTACATGCCCGTGAACCCAGAGGCGGAGCGCTGAGTGTGTTAAGGAGCATTACTTTTACGATTCTTACATCATCACCAAAAGTGTGGCGCCTTTTACAGAGACTTTGGCCCGATTACAGAAATGATGCCCTGTTGACTTTTACCAAACGACTGCAATCTTGTGGATCGCAGGTGTTCTCACTCCAAGCTAATTATATCAGCTGTCAGTCATTCTCAGCAATCAAGTGTGTGCATGCATGCACGCATATACCCACACACACACACACACACACACACACACACACACACACACAACTGCACGCACAGTTCCTGAGCCACTTCAAAATGTCTCGCCTCTTTCACTCACTCACTCAGTCTTTCTGGATACTGCTACTCATGAAGCAATAGTCACTGATAATGCCATCAATGGAAGCTGCCCAAATGCTCCATAACCATAAGAATGTGTGCCAGTGTGTGTGTGTGTGTGTGTGTGTGTGTGTGTGTGTGTGTGTGTGTGCGTGTGTCGTGTTTTAAAAGCTCCATGAATCCATGCAAGGCAAAAGGACACATACAGACTCCTACAACAATCCATAGACTCCCATCTAAAGTACACTATATGGACAAATGTTTGTGGACACCTGACCACAAGATTAGCTTTTTTGAGCATCCCATTCTGTTTGCCATTATAATAACATCCACTCTTTTGGGGAGATGTTCCACTAAATTCTGGAGTGTGCTCATAAAGAATTGTGCTTATTCAGCCACAAGGGTATTAAGTCAGCTCCTAATGTAGAGCGAGGAGGTCTGGGGTTGCAGTCAGCATTTCAATTCATCCCAAAGGTGTTTAATAGGGTTGAGGTCAGAGCTCTATTGCAGGTCACTTAAGAGCTTCCACTTCAACCCATGTACTGTTAACCATATCCAAAAACATCCTATACAACCGTGTGTCTTCAACTTTGTGGGAACAGTTCTGGGAACAGTTCTTTTTTGTCTGTAAAGTGTATCTAGTTGTATTTGCTTCATTAAAAAAAAAAACCCAAAAACATTTAAATCAACACATTTGAACTGGATTTAAATAAAATTTCGCTCCGATTTAAAAAGTGTGGTGTAGATTGTAAATAATTCGGTAAATGCAAAATATCTAGTCATATAAATGGGATTATTTTCTCACTTGGACTCAAAAATAATGCAGCACTCTCCGCTTTTCTGTTTGGCGTGAAAGTAATGAGAGCACAGAAGCTTTTGTTATAAATTGTGTATCAGAATAAATTAATTTTGACCTGTAAACAAGCCTAGCAATAGTGCTAAAGATCATTGTTTTAAGAGTGTATCTTTGTACACGATCTTTCCATTTGTATCGTCAAGAATACGAATGAATTCGATAAAATTAGATACACCACAAAAATGCACACTTAAATATTTAAATGTAAACGTGTGTGATTTCAGTGCATGTGTTGTACATAAATATGAATAGTTAAACAGCAAGTTGGGTCGAATAAATAAGCCACAGGGAAGAATTTTGTTTCAGTTCATTTATTATCATAAATCATAATCACACATCATAATTAATACCTATGCAACATAGTACAAGGATAAATTTAGACGATGTTCTTATATTTGTCATAACTAGCTCTGAAATGTTGACAGAAATGTTATTATTCTGAATAACTGCATTTTTGGCATTACAGAGATAAATCACTGAATCTGTCAGCATATATTATATAGTTGGCTTGCACTCAGCTCCTAATGAGTGTTTCATTGCATTACAGCTAAACAAATTTCCTCTAAATTCATTTGGGAATATTTTAAACTTAACTCTGGTAATTCTTGTGTGCCTGAAGACAATGAAATAAAAAATAATATAATACTATGTAGAACCACCCACATTACTTCCAGAACAACCTTAATATGTTCTACCTTGGACTCCACAAGGTGTAAGGGACGGGTTTCTGGTCCATGTTCACATGACCGCATTACAGAGTCACTGCAGATTTGTCAGTGGTGCATTCATGCTGCGAATCTCCCATTCTATCCTATCCCAAAGGTGATAAATTGGATTCAGTTGACTGCAGAAGCCACTGAATTGCACTGATCTCATTGTCACTGTTCATGGAAACAGTTTGAAATGACTTGTGCTTTATGAGATGGGTCATTATCATGCTCGAAGTGGCCATTAAAAGGCGGGGAAATGGTGTAAATTGAAGGGGTACCTGTGGTCAGCAACAATACTATGGCATTCGAATGGTACTCAGTTGATACTAGGGAGCCTAGAGTTTGTCAAGAAAATTTTTGGTACATTATTAGAACACTAGTGCCAGCCAAGGCAGGGATTCATCGGACCAACTGACAGTTTTTGCAATCTTCAACTGTCCATCTTGTAAGCCTGTGCCCACTGCACTTTGTGGCTGACAGTTTTTGTTTTTGCTTTTGTTGCTCATCCACCTTATTGAGCATTGTGCAAGTCTGTGGTGATTTCTTTTTTTGCTCAGCATTACCTTTGAACACAGCTTTCAAACACTGAATTGGTTATACATTCTTACAAAGATTATTTCAGGGGAAATCCGGTGGTATGAAACAAGATTCAACACAGTTCCTAGTGGTAGAAGAAGAAGAATAGATTTATGTTGTATTTATCATGCATAGCCATTGTTTTGTGATGCTACATTTGGTTTGCAGTGCTCCACATTAGAGAAAAAATTTATTTTGTTCCCTTTATTTATTTATTTATTTATTTATTTATTTATTTATTTATTTATTTATTATTCTAATCACCAGACCAGAAATGGACCATGTCATTAACAGCATCCTGCCTTGAGTTAGAAAAGCGTATCTGCCAATCGCTCAGTCGGTAGCTTCCAAGACTTAATAGTCTGTGACACTAGTAAACACTTGGCAAACGCAGCGAGCGTGTGCATCAGAGACATTAAATACAACAGGCATCACAGGAATAATGATAGATATGACTCAAGGCTTTGGGAAAGGATGAAAGTGGGCACCCATCATGTATTCTTTTCTCAACGTTCTCATTATGACAATGATGCCGCAGAGGGTAGCTTTGTTTTCTACATTTACATTTGGGGCATGTGGTAAAAGTGAGCAGATAAGGTTTAAGGGCTTTGCTTAGAGGGCCCCCACAGTGGCACTATGGTGGTGCTGGGGTTAACTACTGAGCCACCACTTCCCTGAAGCTCAATTGTAAGTAAAAGTGGTAGCAGGCTTTCTGAGAGCTTCAAGGTCACTGCCTTGTTCTCTCAAATAAGTGTATAAGACTGTAGAAAGGACATTACGTATAATCTTATATTCCGGTGCTCATGTTAGTTCTCACTCTCCAGTGTTCTGTATTGTTTAAAGACTATAATCACACTCTTGATGTCACCCAAATGAGGATGGGTTCCCCTTTTGAGTCTGGTTCCTCCGCAAGGTTTCTTCCTTATAACATGTAAGGGAGTTTTCCTTGCCACAGTCACCACGGCCGCTCATCAGGGATGAATACACAACATTCACTTTGAGACAATGTCCGTTGTGAAAAGCGCTATAGAAATAAACTCGACTTGACTTGTTCCTAAACTTGTTCAGGTTGCTGCCCGCATAGAGCTTTTTTGCATGTTTTTTCTCATATCTCATATTTTCTTCCATTCTAAAACTGTGCTAGTGCTGCCATACAGCCTCTCATCACAATAATAAAATAATTGAAATTTAAATCTTTATTTAAATAAGCTAAAAATAAGATAATTTAAAATATTTCCTAATCTTTTCCCCTTTTTTTCAAGGTTAAAATGTTTAAATTGTGTATCAGCCCACAGTCAAATAAGTTTGAAATATGTAAAATAAATAAATATTAATGAATAAATAAATAAATAATTAAATAGTGTACTCAACATACCTTTACTAGCTTCGTAGATTTTATTTTGTTTGCAGTACAACAATAAAATATTTAATTATCAACAAATGTAACATGCGCTAGTGTGTAGTCTGCAGCAGTTAGCAAACTATTTCAATGCTAATCTGCTACTTACATTCTGTTATAAATAAAACATCAAATGCTGCTGACATAACCAGTTTCCCCAAGCAACAACCTGATTTTGGCTAGTCTTTGATATCTTAAGCACTGCTAAAAATGCTAGAAGGCATTTTGTTGTCTCTCTCTGTGTCTGTGTGTGTGTGTGTGTGTGTGTTGTAGTTAGCTGTCTGCAAGTTTGACTAGCCTTGTGGAAATGATCACATCACAGACTCTTGAATGTGTGAAATAAGGAATAAAAAAAATCTGTCCATGTGTTAGCTACCAAATAGGATTTTTTTAGTCTAAAACTGCTACCTAGAAATATATAATATCATTATATCAAAATGATATTCAAATATCTGATATACCTAAAATAAGTGTAGACCTACTAATAATTGGAAATGGTGCTGGGATATATATTTTAAGAACTTTAAAATTTTGCTGTAGCTGCTAAAAATGCTAGAAGGCATTTTGTTGTCTCTCTCTCTCTGTGTGTGTGTGTGTGTGTGTGTGTGTGTGTGTGTGTGTGTGTGTGTTGTAGTTAGCTGTCTGCCTGTTTGACTAGCCTTGTGGATATGATCACATCACAGACTCTTGAATGTCTGAAATAAGGAATAAAAAAACATCTGTCCATGTGTTAGCTACCAAATAGGATTTTTTTAGTCTAAAACTGCTACCTAGAAATATATAATATCATTATATCAAAATGATATTCAAATATCTGATATACCTAAAATAAGTGTAGACCTACTAATAATTGGAAATGGTGCTGGGATATATATTTTAAGAACTTTAAAATTTTGCTGTAGCTAAGTGACACATCACAATTACACAATCACGGCATTAATCAATTAGGCTTCATTAATTTATATTCACTGCATTTGGCAGACATCGGTGTTTGTGTCCAGTTCGACAATTGCTCGGTGCTGCTAAGATTTGCTGGGACATGCTTCCCTTCAGTCAGAATTCTAATGCTAACTACTGGTCTACATTTTCCCACTTAGGAGTGACCAATAGGCATAAAGATTAATTTGTCTGTAGTTTTAGTGAAATCTGAATGTAGTTTTGAATCCTTACTAAGCAAGAGAGGCAACATCTCTGCCATGAGGAAGAACCCTCTGAAAAGAACCAGACTCTAAAGGGAACCAATTCTCGTTAGAGTAACACCATGACTTGAGGAAACAAGGATTTTGTCATGAAGAGTCCTGGGAGGAATTCACAATAGCAGTTCAGTCCTAAACAGAGATGCACCATGCTGCCTTACTGGAGACTACACAGCTGAAAGAGATGATCCGAGAATCCGAGTTGCACTGAAAATGTACTGGAAATGCTGGAAATGTGAACAAAACCCATACTCAGGTAAGGAACCTGTGTGTATATGCTTGAACCAATGACATATTAGTTTCCATAACACTCATGTTCCGCGAGTGGCATGTGTACAGTTTGAGACACAGACATGGCAAGGTGCCTCCTGGACATTTGACAAACATATATAGATGTGCCAGTTAACATAATAGCACCAAAATACCCCCCTCTTCCCACCCCCGCAAAAAAACATGTTTTGAGGGAATAAAGTAAATTGGGGTTTTTGATTGCAAACTGCAAATCTTTAGGCTGTCTATCTATAATATGTTCCTATTTTACTACACTATGAGAATACACTGTGCTATGTGCAACAGTTTAGGCAACAAAAACCCTGGAAAGCACAGCGTATTATATAATTCCGTCTAAATTGCAATGACTGGAAGATTATTCCCTAAGGTTATATGTTTTTATGATGTACATTATTACATCTGAAGCTGTTTCGAACAAATATTCGCATTTACATGACTTCATTTGGCAGATGCTTTTATCGATACTGATCCGCAAGTGACGCAGAATCCAATCTAAGCACTGAGCTGAGGAGTGAAGAGCTGGGGTAGAATTTACACAATATCAAACAAAAAATAGCATGTTGTCATTTTTGTTTTAAAAAAAGAACATTGTAATATAAATAGTGAGTGTGACAGTGGTGCGGTTTAGGACGTACAGTATAGAAACACCTGAACATTTACTCATTCATGCATTTATCTAATCGGCCAATTGGGTGGCAGCAATGCAAGAATAAAATCATGCAGATATGATCCAGCAGCTTCGGGAAATGTTCACATCAGTCATCAGAATGGGGAAAAATCATCCGAGAGATTTTGAGCGTGGCATGATTGCTGGTGCCAGAACGGCTGTTTTGAGTATTTTTATAACTACCGATCTTTTGGGATTTTCACAAACGGTCTCGAGAGTTTACTCGGGATGGTGCAATGAAGAAAAATCATGCAAGGAGCACCAGGTTTGTGGACTGAAACACACTGTTAAAACAAGAGGTCAACAGAGAATGAGCAGACTGGTAAGCTTACAGGAAGGTTACACTGAACACCACTCTGTGCTGGGCAGAAAAACACCTCAGAGCATGTCAAACCTTGAAGCAGACATGCTACAGTAGTAGAAGACCACACTGGGTACTACTTCTGTCAGATAGGAACAAAACGCTGATCATGCAGTGAGATCAGGTTCAGCAATTCTGGACAGGAAAAATGTAGCCTGGTCTGATGAATCCTGCAAAAAGGCACACAGATCTGGTCAGAATTTGGCACCAACAGCATCAATTCCTAGGCCCAGCCCACCTTGTGTCAAAAGTGGAGGTGGTATGATGGTGTGGGAGATGTTTTCTGGGCACAATTGAGGCCTGTTAATACCACTCAATCATCCCTATGCCACAGATCATAATCACAGTTTTCTATTAGCTACATTCTACAAAATAATGCACCATGTCACAAATCTTAAACAGGTTTCAGGAACATCACTATAAGTTCAAATTTCTTCCAAGGCCTTCCTAGACACCGAATCTAATCTGAATATAATAGATCACCTTTGGGATGTGGTAGAACAGGGATCCACAGCATGAAAGTACACCTGAAAAGCCTGTTGGATTTGCATGATGAAATCTCATCAACATGGACCAAAGCCTCCAATTTTTTATTTTCAACATAGAATCCATGGCTATGAAGGCTTTAATGGAGAACTCAATATTAGAGTGTAGTGTTTCTAAAAATATGTGAATTGACGATGAGATTGATCATGACACATTTGTGATGTTTATGTGACCTACATAATAAACAGGACAGCAGATGAATTAATGATGTTGTGATTATAGTGAATATAGAATGGGTTTCAGGAAACATCCACTATAAAATGATTTTTGTATGAATACTGTATCGTAAATTGCTTATTGCTTATATGTGGTGTTTATAGAGCCTACATTATGAAAAGGTTTTGTAGTTTGGGAACCAGTAGTCTTATGACATGTGGCCTACATAACATAATCTGGGACACTTTGGAAGCAATGTTTGTGATGGTGTTTAACTGGTCTACATTGTGATGTGCACTATATATACACACACATCCTCCCAGTTGGTGATATCTTCCCTAACTATCATGTCTTCTACCAGCGGTCTTTTGGGATGTTTCCATTCCTGGAATCTATTGAAGCCCCTCTTTTAGCTTGGGAGTTACAAATCTGAGCTTTAAACCTTGATGCTTTTAAAAGTACCTCTCTTTTAGCCCCTGGTGCTTTTCAAGCTTTTTGTATTCCTTTCTTTTGATTGTTATCATCATTCAGGATTCACACATCTATGAGCCCACTGCATGCTGTTTTCTGATGCTTATCTATTATTTTTTTAGTCTGTATTATGGGTTTATCTGTCTGGATCTGGAGGTCTCACAGGACCTTAGCTGTAAGGCTTTTTGCAACTCTCTGTGATTCCTTTTGGCTGAGGTTTTATAGTATAAGAATTTTACATTAAAGCAATTGCTAACCTGCTGCTAATTTGCAAGCCAATTTTCCATAAGTTACTTTTCACTCACATGCTGTCTCAATCCAATTCTCCTTCATTTCATAAACATATGTTTATTATGCTCCATATGCTCTGTAAATAATTCACCAGCTTTCAAAATGCATCGGTATTTAAGTGTTTTTGTTTTTTTATACAATATTTCTATTGTACTCTATTAGATGATGATGATCACATTTATGACCAACAACAGTAGAAGTAGTATACAATTAATAATGCCTAAAATATACATAAGCCAAAAATAATGACACACTCACAGGCTTAAGTGAATGAAATCTCAAGATATAAAATGTTTCCTTCTTGAAAAATGTTTAAAAAAAAAAAAAACTAAATAAATAAATCAGTAATTCAATTAGACAAACAGGGCTTTTGATTTTTGTCCAGCACAAATGGAGCTTTATAAAAATGTGACCCATTCAACTCAATAAACAACTTATAGAAGTGATGCAGACCATAGATGTAAAATATAGGGATATATATATATATATATATATATATATATATAGGAAAACTCTTTGATTGAGAAGGTGTGTCCAAACTTTTGGTCTGTACCATATATATATAAATATATGTACACATACAAATATACACATTTATGCACTTGGACAGGTTGTCTTCAGCAAATTATTTGCAGGATTTCTTGTGAGCCAACTTCAGAAGGGACTTCATTCTGGGATAATGGCCGTGCGAACCGACTTGTTTTGAAGCAGCTTCTGCACCTGATGCACAGCACGAGGACTTAACTTTTTTGATCGACCCTTGCAAGGCCTGTTTCAAGTGGAACCCATCTTCGAAAACCTCTGTATGATCCTGGCCACTGTACTCTATCTTACATCTTTGTGAAAAGCAACAACTCTAATTCTCATATCCTCAGAGAATTCTTTGCCATGAGGTGCCATTTTGAACATCCAGTGGACTCAAAGCACCAAATTGTAACTGTTCTAATACAAGATACACAACTTTATATGGTCCTGTCAAGCACACAAAGGCATAAACATGATAAATAAAACGTGTGACTTTGCATGGTTAAACAACGTACAGCTGATATCACTTAGAGTGTACTTACTTTTGTTGCAACTATTTAGACAATAGGGGCTGTATGTTATGTGATTTATAATTAGAGGACAGTAAATCTATACTGTTATACAAGCTGCACTTTGACTACTCGATAAATACAGTATCTCCAAGTTTCATTTCTATAGTATTGTCCCTTGAGAAGATATACTAAAGAGGTTGCTAAAATGTGAGTGGTGTACTCACTTTTGTGAGATGATTAAAACAGAAATAAACTGGTCAGGTGTAACTTTTGCTCATACAGTATCTCTATACTGTATAACCAAAAAGTGTACTGTTATGAAGCTGGAAAAAATCAATGTAGCATTTAAAGAACATAGTGAGACACTTATGGCATGCAGTGTGTGTAATATTTAGCAGCCTCAATTCATGAAGGTAAAATGTTTTGAAAGGAAATATGTTATCAGGCTCATTCAAAATGATGCTACATAAACATTAAATGAGTAATGTGTGGCTTAATGAGTCAGTACACAGGAAAAGCAGGTAATCATATGCTTGAATTAAACTTTCAGCAAAACGTTGTACTGTAGAAAGTGCCGAATCTAGGATGAGGTTTTGAATTGCTGAAAGGAAATGATGAATATTTAAAAACTACCAGTCTCTATAAGAGAAGTATATGAGACATAATTTATTTTATAAAAACAAACAAAAAAGCTAACAACATTAAAAGAACCAATACAGGCAAGAACAGTATGTTAGTAAAGATGGAAGAAAAAATAGGAGTAAGGTCTTCTTTAAATGGTGCGCCTTAAGCAAAAGCAAAACAATTCATTTTAATTAACAATTGATTCACTAAAAACAAGGCAACAGTTTGGTACTTTTGAAAATGGGGAATCCATTTTTCTTCCAACCAAAAAGACCATAACCTGCTCTGTTTTTTTTTATTGCCTCACACAGCTGAGTTAATAAATTCACAGCTCACAGCTTATATACAGCTGCATAAAAAGTCACTACAAAGCAAATTCTAATGTATGCTTTTCCTGCCACATGTCACTTACCCCTGTGAACGATATTTTCATTCAGTTTGATCACTACTTTTTCTGGTTATTGTGGCATGAGTGTAAAATACTGAGTCAGTATGGTCCTGAGAATATCAGTCACTAAAAACACCAAAACCTACAAATATAGAGCCACTGTATACACAACACTGAGAACATAGAACCTTGGGAATACAGATCCTAAGAACAGAAGACTCTGAAAACACACAGGCCTAGAAAACACAAAACCTTGGGAAGATTGCTGCTAAACCATGTGGACAGAATATCGGATATATATATATAAGATTATATCACGAACCTGTCACTGGTTCAACACTGTTTCTATCTTGGACCACTTTTGATAAATACTGACCACTGCAGACAAGGACATTTTTATTAACACAGCTTATTATTTTTTAAAATTTGTAAACATCATTTTTAATTATGATAAATATAATGCTTGCTTGGTTAAATAATGCAGTGTATAACATCATATTTCATAGTTTTTTATCAAATATTTAATAATATTGAATTAATGCAATACACTTTTTATTACATCAATTAAATTGAGTAACTGTGTGTGTGTTTGTTTCATTTATTATTTGATTTTCTAAAGATTTGATGTATTTACCTGTTCAACTTATTTCAGCGTACTTCATCATAACTATTGTCTTTGTTCCTTTATTCATTCACTTCCTTAATATGCGGAATTGTCAGGATTTTGGCCTTTTAAGAGTAACTTTTAAAGCTGGACATTAAACGCAAAATAACCCATATTGCTAGACAGTTGTAAAAATGTTGTCGATCACCAGGCAACGATTTTGCAGGTGTACCACAAAATCGGTGTTGTACAACGCACTAGAAATCTTATTTCGGCACACTACAAATCATTTTTCCGATACGGACTGAGTATCCACAGATAATTATAGGACATGTGGCTTTGCATGGTTAAGTGAGGTACAGCTGCTATCACTCAGGGTGTACTCACTTTGGTTGGCAGTTATTTTGCCAATATTGGCTGTATGTGGAGTTATATTCAGAGGACAGTAAATCTGTACTACTGCTGTACAAGATGCACATTGTGAACAAATTACCATACATAATTTAGCAAAACAGACCAATTTGCAATAACGTACCTTTATAAATTATACAGTATACATGTGTATGTTGACGTGTGCAGACAAGGGCAAAGAATACACTGTACATTTGCCTACTGCTGCTGCAAAAATAAATAAATAAATAAATAACAATAAAAATTAAATATATATATATATATATATATAATATATGGCAGAAGTGATCATTGAATCTTTGAAACATCTGTTTTAACCACACATAAACACATATAAACATATACAAACATATAAACTGACCTTCAAATTCTATATAAAGGCTAAAATCTCAGAGCATGTTTATTCCTGAGTAGCACTAATGGCTGCCTCGAAGCTATGCCAAGCAGCATGAAGTGATTTGGAGCCCAAACAAACACAAAGCAGCCAGCCTACTGTGGATAACACGCCTCTCTTTACTGTTTTTCTAACTCCAAGCTCATTCACTGCAAAATGTGACTCAGACCGTGCAGTTTATCTTCGGCACTGCTGTCAGCTTCCTTTCTATATGTTCTTGCATTAAAAGTTAAAGAACCGTCTACAGTAATACAGGTGCTGGGAGACATACAGCATCTGACAGCACTGATGCTGTTTCAGTGAACCAGCAGACCTTTTAATGTACCTTTTTTCCAGTCTAAAAGCAAAATTAGTACAAATGTGGAAGATTCCTAATCACCTACTGCAGGGTGTCTACTTTATTTTTTTGTACCTCTGGTTTTAGGAAGAAATTTTTTATTACCTATTTATTCCAAATTGTCATGCACAATAAAGTTGATTTATACCAAACCACTGCTGAATCATCAACTTTGGTTGTTTGGAAAGTGTAGAATAATTTCCTATAACAGCATCCTTGACAATGTGTTTGTTCTAATATGTTATTGTTGCTATAGTAACAACTCACACAGGGACTTGACTTGTATTTCTTTATACCAAGAAGTCTACTGTTGGAGTTGTATATTTTGCAGAGAAAGTCAGAAATGAAGCTTTAACTTGAGTTTTTTTTAAGATTTCTTCAGGACAGAGGGTTTTGCAGCTTCTGATAATGTCAAGTATTATTTTTTTGTCTTCTTTTTTTCTAGAGTGAGCAAGAAAAAAAAAAGAGAAGAAATGATACCTTTCACTGCCATGTATTTTTTATTGCTATTTAAATTCCAGCAATTTCTTGTAAGTTACTTAAGCTGTTGTCATGGTAACAAAATGATGTCCCCAAAGACCCTGACATCATTAATTATTGGTTTTAAACCAGCAGCATTTTGGTGCTCAAGCCAGATGGATTTTACCAGCCAAGAACCATCTCTTTTGTTGTATCAATGCCTGGAATTGGTCCAGATTAAACAGTGGACATAGGGAGAGACTGAGCTTGCTGTCACTGCTAGTCACTGCTAGTCACTGCTAGCTACTTCACAAGTGTTAAACACCCTAGCCACAAAACATCCATTCAGACAACCAATGATAGACTACAGCTTGCTCAAATATGAATAATACAAATCCACATAACTTTATATCAGTATCATCCACAATTTTTTTTTTTAATGTAAATTCTTAAGTTTAAACTCCATTTTGACTTTGGCTAATGTGTTGTGCATTTCCCAGAATTTCATTTTACTACCTGCTCTTACTGGTGCCAGTGGGCCTTTACTTCTACATAAAGTAAGTGATGCATCAGCACTCTAGTCATTTAGCTCTCTAGCTCTCACATCCTCGCACTCAAACAGCTCAGCTCTCAAGCGAAAACTTTCATTCACGCTAATATTACACTCAACACCTTCATCTCATATTGCCGGACCAGACTAAGCCATAGGTTCGGCCTTTGCTTTGTGTAGATAAACTGTGTTCTGGAACTTTGAGTCTAATGTTTGTTAACTACTCTGCCTCTATGCTGGATATCCTATAATTATGACATTAAACATTTTGAAATAATGCATGGAAATATAAATCATTTTACAATACAATACAATGTAATATAATATAATATAATACAAAAGTTAAGGCAACATTTGACAAACATCCGTTTTGACTGTGATCACCGAAATGTTGTTTCCCATTTATTTGAACTTGCATTGTCTTCCTTGGCACATTGCAGAACGACTAACAACATTGTAGGGCAACTAATCACACAGGAATAACAAATAAATATAGCTTGCACCGCCAATTAGCTCCAGTAGTGCTAAACACTTTAGAAATATAATCACATCTGTAATGTACAATAATAGCAAAGACAACAATAAATAATAACTAGGGCAGGTGTACCTCAAAAGCCCACATTAATCCACATGATGAAAAGGCGCCACTGGTTTATACGATCAAAGCCATTTAATTTGCGAAAAGTAAATTGTAGTCTGACATTAGCGGTGTGGGCGGCCAGCATTCTGACAGTGTTAGCAACTGTCATACACACTCCTACGAGGTGTTAGCTTTAAATAAAAATGGAAGCACAGGAAAGACTCAGGAAAAGAATAAGTATGTAAACTGAAACAATACAGGGGGGGTTGTGGGGGGACACTGCAATCAGATCCAGTTCTTTTTTTTTCCAGAGCTACCTGTGAGCTTTTCTTGGGAAATTGGGATTGCAATTAAAGTCACTCAACAGTCAGAAAGCGAAAAAGTGAGAGAAATATATATAGAGAGAATTGGAGCCAAATACAGTGAAAATGACTGTCATAATTATAGTGTTTTAAATCAACATTGGTAAGTTCACTACAGAAGTTGTACCCAGGACTGATCAGATGTTTCGTTCCAGCTCATACCGACTGATAAAGATGAATGAATATACTAAAAGGTCAAAAGAAATCACAATGTCAGTTTTTGAGTGCTGAAAGTATTGCCATAGTTTAGATCTATGGATCCTGATATTTACAGGAGCAGTATGAATGGTTTGATAATCAAACAATTATTTCCAAAAAAGAATATGATCTTGATACAGTCTATGACATTTTTTTGGAATGTACAGCGTAATGCAATGTGACTTACCTAACTGCACACCCAAGCTAAGCTTGGTACTTTTCCAGGTACTGGAAACCATACAATTTGCAGTGCTGCACAAAAGAGAGTTTGTTGTAGTGTTGAAATATATTTACCAGACCTTTTATTACAAACGATATACTAAGACCAATTAATCACTTTATTCATCCCAGATGGAAATGCACCTAATCCTGCTGAGGACCACTTCTTGCTCAAAATATAGCCTCGATTCTTCATTGCTATGCTGACATGATTGCATCACATAATTGCTGCAGATATGTCAGCTGCACATTTATGCTTCAAAGCCTCAACTGCACCATGTCCCATTCCCAAAGGTGATCTGTTGGATTTATTTCTGGTGACTAGGGAGGCTGTTATAGCCATCGGCAGTGTTTCTACCTTTGTACTTTTGCACACATGGATAATAACCTGGTATATTGCACTAACTCTTTTGTTTGTATTCTGGCTGATATTGCCATTCCTCAAATATACTGAACTGGCACTTTCATATTGTTCACTTAATCTGCATTTGATTCTTCTGCTTTTTTTGTGTTCATGAAATATTGATACTCCTACAATCATATCTACACTACATTCCCAAAAGCTTGTAGACCCCTAATCATCACAGGTATGTGTGGACCTATCTATCTTAACAGTGCTCTAGTACAAAAGGCATGGTTGATAAAGAACATGGTATGTACAGGTTGAAGAACTTTAATGTCCTGCACAGGGCCCTGATCTCAACCTCACGGAATACCTTTGAAATGAACTGGAACACTGAGTGTATCCCAGGCCTCCTTATTCAACACTGTTGTCTGAATTCACTAATTCACTTGTGGCTAAATCTCCACAATTATGCTTTAAAATCTAGTGGAAAGCCTTAGTATAAGAATGGAGAATATTATATAACAGCAAATAGAAACTACAGTGGAACCCGGTTATGTCGATGTCGTAGGGGGTCGCCAAAAAGCATCGAGGTAACCGATGATCGAGATAAACAAAAATCAAAATGGCGGCAGTATATTAACGTGCTTGAAATTTCTTTATGTACATGATGTGCGTTAATAAATGAGAATGTGCATGCACGTGTTTTTGGAGGTTTTTTTTACACAACAGCGTTGCCGCGATTTGTTTGATGAAGGCATGCTATAAAAATACATACATGTTACATGTTTATCTGTCAGAAATCCACCTGCCACGCCCCCTTCGGCCCCCTTCAGCGTGTCAGGTGCTTTCTCGGCCGCTTTCTCTGAAGCTCCGCTTCAATCACGCACATATAGTGCTCGTTTATGCTCGACATAACCGATAAAAAATGCGGAGAATTTGCCGGTTCCACTTCAAAAACGTCGACTTAATAGGGTTGTCGAGGAAACCGAGGGCGAGATATCCGGGTTCCACTGTATATCTGAAATATTCCAATAAGCATATCCAATAAGCATGAGTCTAGTGGTCAAGTGTCCACAACTTTTGCCATTGAGTGGAAATGATCAAATCCAATCGTAAAAGCCACGTTGAACTGAAATGATTTCTATGCCTCCAATCATTTGGATAGTTTTTTTGTTTTGTTTTTAAATGCCAAAGGCATTAGATTTAGGCATTTGAGATGCTGCAAAAAATGTGTCAGAGATGTGAATCATGCCACAGATTTGCTCATACTGAGCATTGAAAACACAAAATTATTTTTCACCACATCAAAAAGGCACCCATTCATGATGTTAAAGTTTATCTAATTGACTCCGAGTGTTTTATTTACTTAACTGTTCATTTAAATAACCATCAATCTAACAACCCAGGTCAGTCCTCCTCTCACTATACACTCCATTCAGTCAACTTTTAAGTATCTACCAGAATCAGCACTTCTTTAATCAGGAATCAAACACGGCGACCATCTACTAAAAACTAACTTTCTATATTCATCTACCGAATCAGACCTCCGGTAGAGTTACATCTTAAACCATATAGCAAATCCTTGTCTTTCTCCAACTGTCAATCAAGTTCATCTCGCCTTTAACCATCTACCAAATACAGCAATTTTTTTACGCCCAATATTTACTTGAAGAGTTAGTACTTGGTGACTCTACAAACGTTCAGTAGATTTGGTACATTTCAAAACATTTGCCAAAACAAGCATTTCTCATAAAACCAAATCTTCACTATACCCCTAAACATTTAGCACTTCCTGCTCCAATCTGATGCGAAATTCTGTCGCTGTTCAACGAACCCTTCACAGTTTAGCATCAATTAGTGTACGTCACTTCATAAAGAGAGACCTGCTCAAGACCTCAGAGTTTCAGAGGCATCAGAAGCTCCAGAGCCTGTGTTTACAACAATTCACAGACTTGGAGTCAGCAGATTGTAAATGTAAGCCGAGAAGTTTTCCTCTGAGCCGAATCGAAACACTATTTAACCAGAATAAAATATAGAAAGAAAAAGAAATGTAACCAGTGTAAACAGGGTGCGTTGGGTATTTGTACTTACTGTATCTATGCAAAAAAAGTTGCAATACGGAAAACATAAAAACACACAGGATGCATCAGCGAGTCCCTATGACGCAACCATCTGGTCAGTTCCTGCCACTGTGGAGCAAAATCAATGCACAGCACAATAGTGTGGAATTAGCTACCACTTAAAGCCAACACTTGAATTAACACTCAGGGTGCTCAGTGGGCTCCAGCAGGAAGGAAGTGCATACAGAAATTGTGTGCACTCAGGGATGAGGTTTTTTTTGCACAGACAAGTTGTCCTTACAAACATTCTTGATTTATATCTTTATTAAATACAGCATGTTTTAATTCAACCCTGCAAGATTCTGCTGTGCTCTCGGATAGAATTCTATCCTGTGTGTGTGTGTGTGTGTGTGTGTGTGTTTGGGGGTAGCAAGGGAGGGAATCACAGCCATGCATGTCTCCAAACCCAGTCAAATGCCGCGCTGCTCTGTAAACATTCTGTTTAACGTGCATAACTCACCCTCCATCCCCGGTTACCGACAGGCCGTTATGAGCTCGAGCCTGGAGATCAGACAGCCCGCAGTCTCTCTCAGACTAATCACTGCCCTGACAAACGCGGATTACTGAAAGATCTTACCGTCAGCGCGTGCACCTAATGAGGCTCTCCGGCAACGCGGACCCTTGAAGTAGAACGGCGAGAGCAGCTCATGCATCCGCCGCCGCGCAAATGTGACCAAACAGCATCAGCACCAGCAGCAGCTCGGAGGAGGAGGAGCAGCGGGGACGCGCTGCGCGTGCTTTCTATCACCCGCTCCGCTTCGCTCAAGTGCGCGCTGCCGAAAGTGCGCGTTCCCGCGTTTGTATAGGCTCCAAGATTTTTTGCCTTGTTTTGCGTTTCCGTATTGCTTTTAAAAATGCTCATGTTTATTTTGCTTATCTATTATTATTATTATTATTAGTAGTAGTAGTAGTAGTAGTAATAGTATTCGAATTAATGGATATTGTTAGAGGATATTATTGAGCTGAAAAGCTATAAATCATTGCCAAACTTTATATGGAACCCATTGATTTGATATGTTTAATCAACATTTTAGTATGCATTCAATAATGCATACATTAAACAACCATACAAGTATGCAATACATGCATTTACTCTTTACTCATAACATATTTGAAGCTGTTGATTTTATTTATTTAGTTAGTTTTTATATTTAGTAGAGATTGCATTAGTTTGAACATTGACGGACAAGCCACATAAAATACTTGCTGTAGAAACAAATGCTCACGAAATAATATCTGAAATTGAGATTTTACATTTTTTTTATTAGATCTGAAGTAGTGCCAAGTGACTGATGTGTGTGGCTTCATCCCTAGAGCCAATAGAGCAGAATGATGTTGACCATGGCATAGTGCAATTTTGGGAGGATTCGCTCTTTTTGATTTGTTTCATATTCCAATGAAAATTTTATAATTTTCATATTTTTTGATAATAGGATAGGGATGGAAAAAATATTTATTGAAATAAATAGGCATATACAGTGCCTGGCAAAAGTTTGCAAACACGTACAGTAGTCAAACTCTTTTATTGTTTTCTGAGTTTACTTTTGTTCATATGCAAAAACTAGGCAATTTACCAGAATGAAGATTTACTTTGACCAAACAAATATATAAATGTACAGATGTTTAACTTAGTGTCTTTAAACATTTAGTTGAAATACTTTTAAAACCAGATGTGTTCTTTCTTAGTTGGATATTTCTTTCTTGCCTTGCTATCGAATTCATCCTAAAGCAATTGAACAGGAAGTAAGTGCAGTGACTAGGTAGATCATTCCAGGATCGACAACAACCCAGCTGAATGTTCGTTCTCTGAATAGTGATTAATAAATAATAAAGCTTGGACTTATGCTTGTCTTGTTGTATGGTAAAGTCGGTTTAAAATAGCCACAGTCTAGACGGAATTGTGGCACTGAAGTATGGAATGGTGTCTATGTTAGTTCAGAATTCCTTTAAACCGGAATAAGTATCCAACCTTCCCTGCCCCAAAAAAACCCCAAACCATTAAACTTCCACCTCCATGTTTAACTGTGTGTGTGAGGCAGTCTGATAACATCTCTCCTGTTCTCCGAATTCTGCTGTTAGAGCCAAAAAAATGTCACATTTTGTCTCGTCCCACTGTTCAACTGTTGTGTCTTTTTGTCTTTTACCTGGTTTGTTGCATATAAACAACCAAAAAAAAAAAAACATGCATCACAAAAAGTTGAGTTGTTTTCAAGCTTTTGACAGCCACTCTACGTTAATTAATTAATTAAGTATTTCATTGAGCAGTAAAAGATTTTTGGTTTTGCAGAAAACTGCATTTATATTTCGACTTGTTGTTATCCTTCATCTGCTCCCATTATCAGATCATATTACTGTTTATTTCATTTGGCAATTTTTATTTCAGGCTTGGGACATTGTGAGTGCACTGGTATGCTCAGTAGAACAATAAGAACCTAGCAATATTGGGGGCTGGACAATTTATTATTTTCACATTACATGTTAGACAGAAAAAAAAAACGTAGAAAACCACAGCATTAGTTAGTTTGTGCCCATGTATTTCTTCAATCTAATTCTTCAATAATAATTATAGGGTTTACTTCATCAGTATATATTCTATCTCAAGAGCTTCAGTTAAGAAGTTCAGTTTTACATCATACAATAAAAGTGTGTGTGTTTGGGGGGGGTAAAGCTCACACAGTTGTATGATTATATACTCAATTATTGCCTAATTGTTGTTGACCAGTTTGTGTATTTTAGAAATTGCTGATGTCTTACACTTTGAGCAACATTGACCAAATATTGTCGGGCAGGTGATGATTGGAAAAAGACAATAAGATCACAGTTAGATCTCCCCTGTTTTTAATATGAACTTTAACTAAACCAGACATGTGGCTGATGGATACAGTATATAGCCCTATACATTTCAGAATTTCATTGTGCTGCTTTTCTGAGCGTTACATCATCAAAAAACAAACAAACAAACAAAAAATAATAATAAAAAAAAACACACACACCACTTGTAGCTGTAACTTTATAGCTTTGGATCTTAAGCAGTTCCTTTCCTTCTCCCAAACAGAATCTTTTCAGTATTCTGGTAAAAGCTGGCTTACCTATTTTTACAATTAAGCCTCTACTCTGGTGAAAGATTCTTTTGATGCTTCGATCTTGTTTCTTGTTGTGAAGAAGTTTTTTTAACCTAGAAAGTAATTCTTCTGTTATTCACTACAGTTGTTTACTGCGGTCCTTCAAACCATTTGGTGTTCCTCAATTAGTACATTTGTTCTTTTAAACCTAATTATGACTTTCTGGATGCCATATTGAGACCTAACAGGATCATACTAGACTCAAGACCCTTTATCTGCTCACTTTAAGTGAAATAATGAGGGAAATAACAAACCTGGATATGGAACATTTGAGCACTGAATTACTTATGATCCCTATATATATATATATATATATATCTGTGTGTGTGTGTGTGTGTGTGTGTGTGTGTGTGTGTGTGTGTGTAGGGTAATAGTGTATGTGATGCAGACATTATCACTGTACCCATCAGGAGTACAATTTTTATCTGAGATATGATCTATAGCCAACAGAATTACACCTTAAGTGGAAGTAACTGAGCTTCAGTAATGGAACAGTCTTACGTTATAAAAAACTTTAATCAAATTGTTCTGTTTTATCTGCATTGCTGTTTCATATGTGGTAGAGATCTCATCTGGTGTGAATATGCTACCATCTACTGTCTATTTTATAACATTAAACTTCAGCTCAGTAAGATGATGTTGAACTGATGGTTGACAAATGGACAAGGAAGATACATGTATTTCAAATATAAAATAGTATTTTGTCGTTAAATAATACTGTAAAAGTCTTTGTAAGAATTTCACATGATGACATCATAGAAATGCAGCCCCAAGGTAAGAAACGTTCAGGCTGCTAGCTTTCATATTAGTCATTTAATAATTGCCAAAATGCTAAAATGTTTGTTTTCAACTTCCAAATACATGTCCAGTGATTGATAAATAAATATTTGATCACCAAATAAAAAAACGTTCTTTCTGCTTCTCCCATTAGGGGTCGCCACAGCGGATCAACCGCATGTTAAATTTGGCACATGTTTTTACGCTGCGTGGGCGGGTTTGGTTCCCTGACCGGGGCTCAAACCCGGGCTACAGCGGTGAGAAGGCCGCATCCTAACCACTAGACCACCAGGAACCCTGGTGATATGGCGATATTTGATTGCCAAATATTGTACTCTAATTGAAGTAGCTGTTTAGAAGGATCATGAAAAACAATCAAATGATTAATTAGTTAGAAACTAGTTGCTATGGATACAGGTGCATCAGTTGTCTTTTTATCAAAAGACTTGTTTATTATTCTCTCAGTGTTGCTGACATAAAGTTGCCCTTCATCACCAAACACCAAGTAACTAAATTAGGATACAATTATGAGTCATTCGCAAACTGTTCAACATTAAATTGTTTGTTACTTTAAAACTAACCCTTATCTGGGAGATCACAAGGATATTTTATGTGAATATTTGATCTGTTGACTGGTTGCATATGTCAGATTATTGCATGACTCAACCAGAGAAAATCTGTTGCTATTAAACACTGTTTACTTAATCAGTGTAATGGTGAAAGAACAGATCATTTAAACCAACTGATGGAAGGTTTCCTGAAAAAATGTCATGCTCCCTTGTAAAATAGTTATTTTAGTATTTTCAAAATACAAATTAATGTTATTTTTTGTGTAAATAGGTGGTGGGGCTGCTATAGTTTGTAGATTAGTTTGATACACTTAAAGTTAAGGTATTTGGTGATTTATTTTAAAATACATTTTGATGTACCTTTGCCCAACCCTGCAAATGTGGTATTGAAATAGAAGGAATTAGAGAGTAGTGAAGTTTAAAAAAAATCTGCCATTAGTGTAGTTTTTGGCATTACTGCCAAAGATTCTGAACAGATTATGAACATTTTGAGTTCAATTCAAATGTTCTTTTAGAAATCCAGTCAATTTGTCTTACATTAGTGAGAGACAGTAAAAGCAGTTATGAGCATTTACGAAAAATGATTCAAAATTCTTCAATAAAATCCTGCTTACTTAACTTGCATAAGCATAGTAGCTAGAATTAGCAGTTATGATTATAAAAATGTATGAATATGGTTTTAAATTAAGCTCATATTATTTCTATGGCAAAGTTTTGCAGTGAAGAAGATTTACAAACTGGGCAGGTGAAGACTGGAAAAAAGACAATGAGATGACAGTGAATTCTCCCCTGTTTTCATTTTTGATGTGAACATCCAACCAGAAACTAGAAAGTCTGTGTCTGAATAAATAGATAAATATATAGCCATGTATTTAATAAATGCTGCATTTCTCAGCAGTTACATTTAAATGAAAGAGAATTCCACAGGCACTTATGCACCCTCATGCTTATCAGAGATACAGGTTTATGCAAATATGATTTAAACATTCTACCTTAACCCGGTCTTGCTTGTTTCTTTCTTTGCATATCCTAGCTATTTAAGGAAGCTAGAGTCAGAGTACAAGGTCAGCCATGATACAGCACCCCTGGAGAACAAAGGGTTAATGGCCTTGCTCTGGGGCCCACGGGTGGCACCTTGGCGACATTGGGGCTTGAGCCTCTGACCTTCCAATCAGTCACCCAGAGTCTTAACTGGTTAGCTACCAATTTCTTCTCCAGTTTGTTCACCCTTCTGACTGTAAGGTTTCACTTTATACACTGGAGAGCTTTATTCAAGCTGTGAACACAGCAACAGAGGCTGAACATATAACTGTGGCATACGACATTTAGCTCCCCGACACAGCAGGCCTAATGGGATGCCTCAAGGGATGTTTCATTACCAAGAAAGTGCAGGTTTTCATTTGGCTGATGCTGTTATCTGAAGCATCACCTAATCCAAGTAAGGAGAAATTTAATTCTAACAGAGCCCAGAGCCATTGAGAGTTAAGGCTCTTGTTTAAGGGCCAGAAAGAGGCAAACATTTTCACAAATTTGGGTTTAAATCAGAGCTGCAGTATGTTTTCATTATTACCACGATTACCAGCATACTACTATTTAACCCTTAAACTATAGGAGGCTGATGTTTATAGTGTAACATTAGGCAATATTAAATCTATTATAGTATGCATATATATTATTGTAGTATGCAGAAGGTAATCTCTTGGTGGCTTGCATTGATCAACTGGAACTGTTTTTGCTCTTTCCACCTTCCCAGCATAATCTTGGCCTGTCTTGCTTCAGCTTTTGCACCACCAAGATGATACTTACGTCATCTTTTGTAGCAGCAGCATGAATTTCTATATGGATTCGCAGCAGCATAGTGCTAATCCATCATCATCTAGTTCACCACTACAATACCAATTTACGCTCCAGTCCCATAATTAAACGCATGATTATGAACTAAATTCATGTAGGTTTCCTGACTTTTCCAGATGATATGTACTTTGGATTCCTGTCTTAATAATATACATATTTACAAAGCAAGTACATAAAAAAAAAAAGCTTATGCATAAAGCAAACATATTTTGGGTCAGCTTTCCATGCCTTAATAGTGGCATTACCTCATATAGCGAAATTAGGTAAATTTTTTATTCTTTTAGCTGCTGCACTGCAAAGTATATATCATTTTTAATGCAAACTCTGCACTGAAATGAAATAAGAAATAATTCAATAGAGAGAATGTTTGATTCCCGCTGGGCCGATTCTGTCCAGACTGAAGTATTTGTTCATAAGAGTCGTGGATTCTGGGGCAAAATGTCAAAAAGGCACCTATTTGCATTCATTAGCTTTCATGGCATAATATAGTTCTGCCACAGGAACTGAATATTCACGGCCACTGTGATGGAGTTCCACTCAAGGGAAAAGGCTTTGCATGATAATGCAACCTTTCAGCTTACAGAGGTTTTAAGGAAACGCCATCCATTCTGCTTTTGATTGTCTCAATCCGACGTTTGCTTGAATACAATTTCTCTCTCACTATTACAGGGATTCCATACAAATAATATGTATTTGTAATATTTGTGTTTATTAGTTTTAAATTAGTCAGTACTGAAAGCAAAATTATTTAATATCATGGTGCAGAAATAAGAACATGCCAATGAATGTGTCGGGAAAAAAAAAAATCAAAAATAAATAAAATTGCAATTAACAGAAAATCACCAGTAAATTAGTCAAATGAATAACCACATGGAAAAACTGACAATTAAAAATGGTATTTAAGCGGAAAAAATCCACTCCCCTGTAATGCTCACAAAATTGCACTACAATTAAAAGAAATATCACCTGAGAAAGACCTGGGATAAAATAAAATCATTTGCACAAAATCTTTCAATAAGCATTGCTAATGAGTTTAAGATCTGTGGCAAAAGCAATCCAAAATTCAACATTAGTAAGTCAGACTGGGGTGAGTGTTTTCTGTGTACACTGCAGAGGACTGGCATCCATGGCTGTTTTTAATTTTGCGCCCATGTTAAAAAAAGCCAATAGACAATAGGGACTCTACACTTTAGAATTATGAGACAATGTTCAATGTTTTTGTTTTAAAGTTTTCTGAACTTTATGGTGTCGCAAGGGTGAAGAGTACAATGAAAAATGCATGGTACCAGTAAAGCATGGTGGTGGAAGTGTTCTTGTGTGGGGTTAGGGTTAGGGTTAGGGTTTTATATATATATATATATATATGGCAAGTGGCATCTTGGCAGCTGCACGCTTGACTTTTCTCAGTTCACGGGCAGTTATTTTGCGCCTTGGTTTTTCCACACGCTTCTTGCGACCCTGTTGACTATTTTGAATGAAACGCTTGATTGTTCGATGATCACGCTTCAGAAGCTTGGCTATTTTAAGACTGCTGCATCCCTCTGCAATATATCTCACTATTTTTGACTTTTCTGAGCCTGTCAAGTCCTTCTTTTGACCCATTTTGCCAAAGGAAAGGAAGTTGCCTAATAATTATGCACACCTGATATAGGGTGTTGATGTCATTAGACCACACCCCTTCTCATTACAGAGATGCACATCACCTAATATGCTTAATTGGTAGTAGGCTTTCCAGCCTATACAGCTTGGAGTAAGACAACATGCATAACGAGGATGATGTGGTCAAAATACTCATTTGCCTAATAATTCTGCACTCCCTGTACATATATGCATGATTTAGAAATGCTTCCCTGGGTGTAAGATAATTTAAAATGGACTGAGGCAAACTGGAAAACTGTTCTGTGGTCAGATTAATTAAAATCGGAAATTCTCATACCATGGACCACGCGTAACCTGTGGTTCCATCTTGGTTGTAGCAGGAAGTTCAATGGCTGCATCGCTTACGCTATGAGGGTGCTATAGTGCCTATAGAAAAGGCAGCTTTAATGCTAAAAGGTATATAGGTTTTAGAACAACATATGCTTGAATACAGATGAGGTCTATAACGCATCTAGACAATGCTAAACTGCATACAGCATCTATTACAACACCATAGCTTTGTGATACAAGGATTCGAGTGCTTAACAGGCCTGCCTGCATTTCAGACCTTTCAGCAATTTAAAACATTTGCACATCATGAAATAAAAAATACAACAAAGAAATCCCAGGAATGTTGAGCAGATAGAATCCTGTATCAGGCATGAATGGGACAACATTTCCCCCCCCTAAAACTCCAGAAACTGCTCTCCTCAGTTACCAAACATATATAGACTGTTATTTTTTTTCTTAAAATAGTAGATCTGCTCAGTTTAAACATTTGGTATGTCTTCTAAGTTCTATTGTAAATAAAATATGGGTTATCACTGCACTCTGTTTTTTATTTACATTATACACACCATCACAATTTTACATGTACATGACTATACCTCATGTATTAATATGTATTATTAGTTGTGTGACTAGAGATCAGAAATGGTTGGTTAGACCTGAGAATACAGATTAGAAATCATGGGTTGGAGCTGAGACTGTAGAACAGAAGTGATTATTGAGACAGAAAATTATAGATCAGATATAAATCTCTGATCTTATAATCTCCTTTATAATGAATCCTCTATTTATAGCCTCAGTTCTACAGTCTTTTTCTGCTGCATATTTCCAACTCTGACTTGTCATCTCTGATCCATAGTCTAAAAATTGATCTCTCATCTTTAATCTCAGGTCTGACCAATCTTTTTTTGTTTTATCTCTTTTTTCTTCTTGTCTCTCATCTGTTGTGTCATTGATGATCTCTGATCCATAGTCTAAGATTTAACCAAATTTGTTAAGATCCTAAATTTGAGAAAATTGACAGTATATGACAGATATGACAGTCTAGATCACAAATGATTTATTATAGCCAAACATCACAAATGACTGGTTGGATCAGAAACAACAGAGAATTTGATGAAGTTAAGCTCATCCATCATCGAACAAATAGTGCTTATTCACATCCTGAGGACAGCTATCACAGATGTTTAGATGCTTAGATTTAAGATTGTACATAAGACATGATTAACAAGAGATAAATCAGAGCTGACTGGTTACATCTTAGGTCATCGATCATGCTGCCTGAGGAAAAGGCTTTGGCAGTGACATAAACAACATGAAAAGAACATTTTATAATCCACGCTTAAAACGTGTTTGCTAATCGAATTCAGTATTTATTTTCTTTAATATATCACAGAATCTCACACACAGCTAAAGCTCTCAGCTGCTAATTTCAAGCCTCAGATTTCCTGGTTGTGTATGAGATTATACACTATATCAGAGATGATTGATTAGTAGAAGGTTGCCATGGTGATTGGAATGCTGTACAATCCCTGTGTACAGCAGATGGCAGCAGTGCCGTTTCATAGTTTGATGCATCCTGCTGCTTTGTACATGACGTGCCATACTCTCTTTCTTACACACAATACACATCATTACAAATGTGTCAAAATTGTCAGCTCACTGTGGAGATGCCTAGAACTACACCCATTCATATGCATTTATGAAAATTTTATATTCAACCTAGCTATTTGGGATGATAATTAGACTTAAAAAATAACATATAAAAAATTTAAATCAAGTTTGCAAATGGCAGTGAAAAAAAAATAAGGTTCACAAAAGCGAGTGACAAAGTGACAAGCATCATATTTATTTAATGTGACACAGAACCATGAATCTGGAAGTAGCAGCAAGAAAACAACAACTATTTAGATTATTTATGACACCGTAAAGCAGCAAATATCTAGTAACAGCCCTGATAACATTACCCCGACCTGTCCAATGACACAAACTGTGAATATAGATCAAAAATGGTTGTTTCGACCTGAGACTATAGATGAGGGATCATTGGTTAGACCTGTGTATACTCTATAGAAAGTATTGGTTGGCCATAACATTTTAGATCTAATATTTTTGGTTAGATCCTATGCTATGGATCAGAGATTATTAAATGAGATTATATATCAGAAATCAGACTATGTATTGAAGATGACTCGTTATAAAGATTATAGCTCTGAGTTCACTTGTTTTGATCATAGACTATGCAACAGAAATAAAAACAACAGCTGATAAGATTATTTATGACACTGAAAGCAGCAAATACATACATAGGCAGGTGGCAACTCAATGGTTAAATCATTGAACTCTTGATCAGTAGGTAAAGAGCTCAAATCACAACACAAAACTGGGAAATTGAGCAGGACCCTTAACCCCCCCTCATTTTTCATCTTAATCTTCATCATCTTAATCTTTTATGATCATAATCTATATTTTGAAGCACTATTTAAATACATTTGCAAAAGTTTGGACACTTTATTATTGTATGGTTTTCTCTCTTGTTCACTCATTGGGGAAAAAATATCAAACAAAGGCTTTGTTTTTAAAATCTGAACACCTGATTTCATCAGCACCCTTTCAAAAGCATATTGGCCATGCATTGCACATTGTATTGTGTATTGTCACTGACCTCTGCGGCAAGTGCTGCATTTTAACTGAAGTGCATCCCTTTACAATTAGGCTGCAAAATTGAAATTCAACAAAAAAAAGCACTGGTTTGCTAACCGCAGTATGATTAAGATGCAGAAAAAGTGGCGTACCTAAGCGGGCAATTAGCCCACAGAGAGGGATCTGCCGTGTGTGTGTGTATGTGCGTCAAATGGCATTTTTACTGAGAACCTGTAATCAGTAAAAGAGAGAGAGAGAGAAAGAGAGAGAGACAGGGTGAGTGTGTTTATTGTGTATGCACAGTATAGTCTGCATTCTCTTGTGTTTATGTGTTGTGTAGTCTCTATTGTTCTGATTCACATCAGCCTGCTCAGCAAAGCAAGTCAATCTCTATTCAGCTTTGAATAATACAAAAAAGAAAATATGAAGCAATACAAAAACTGCAAACAATAGAGCTGAAAAAAAACGGGGATATTCTTTCAGTAAAATGTGCCATTTTCCACAAGCATTTAGAGGATTTTTTTTTTTTTTCCTGCAAACAAATCCAAAAGGCATATCCAGAACTCAGAACCTGGGATTTGAGTAGGTGATGGATAAATGGGACGCAGTGGGTTAGAGTTTAATGAGCTGTATACATCACACAAAAATATAACTAGAGATACATCATAATGTCTACTCCACTACACTGGATTTCTAACTGAAGCTCTTACTTGGTTTGTATGGAATTCTGTTTCCGCCACATAACATTTTTCACACTTTTTGTCCTGCAATTCTGACATCATTTCTCGCAATTCCGAATGTATTTTTTAGTTAATCGAGCATCGTCACCGCCTCTGTATTGCCAAAAAGGTTTACACATTGAAAAATAAACAGGCTACAATCAATAGATTGATCTGGGAAACAATGAATGAAATCATAGAGGACTATTTTAGTCATGGTTTCACACATCGTGCGATCTCGTTGTTACTGGAGGAATCGCATGGTATAAAACTAAGCCTCCCTGGAGAGAATTCTGTCTAACAGTCAGCTTTGGAGAAGACAAAACAAGACAGATGAAGCAGTGGAAGCCTTGATCATACACCAACTTGAAACTTCAGGCCAACAACATAGTTACCGTTTGATGCACCAGGAATGTTAGATGTTTTCAGAGAAATAAAGTCACAATTGTAAGGAATAAAGTCAGATTAACGAGAAATAAATTCATGTTTGTGAGATATAAAGTCAGAATTGCGAGAAGAACATTGGAATTGTAAATAGTCAGAATTGGGCAAACTTTTTTATTAAAAAAGGATTTCCATTGTTTTGCTCAATTGATTTTAAACAGTAAGCATTGAAGTCTGATGGAGACTGATGATACAGTATTTAGTTCTGGCCCGTTAATTTAATTGGAAATGTTCCAAATGTGTTTTTATTTAATATAAATGCACTGGCATGTATTTGATTTTATGTCGTGTTAAATGACAAATATTTCCGATTGGTTTTTATTATTTTTGTTTCTTTAACTTCAAGTTAGCTACATTATTAGTGGACATGGCAAACAATACATTCACATGAACATGAACAAGGAGAAGGAAAATCATCATGATAAAGATACCTACATGTAGCTGATAGGAGTTTATTCTGGATAAGCACAATATTCAGTAAAACTCCACACATTTTTATACATTATTGCTAAATTGTTTGTCCTCTAAAATTGTTGGGATGCATTGTTTATTTTGTTCATGTTATTTTTTTGTTTGGTTGTTTAATTGTTAGCACTTTTATTAATAAATTATTTGCACTAAGTTAAAAGCTACCCATAACCGGCCTGCTTTACCATCTATACTGCTTGCAAATGTCTGCCCCCTGGACAATAAATTGGACTACATCAGACGGTAAGCAGTAAGACTCGCGGTGGCGGTCTGTGTGTTTACATCAACACAGAATGGTGTAAGAACTCTGTCCTCGTTTCCACCTACTGCTCATCACTGTTGGATTTCATGGTTGTGATATGCAGACCTTTTTATTCAACCCGGGAATTCACCACCGCTATTGTACTCAGAGTGTACATATCACCTAGCGCTAATGCTAAGGAAGCGCGCAGCTTACTCTACGGGACCATTAGCAAACTACAAAACACACACCCTGACGGATTGTTTATTATCGCCAGAGACTGTGCTCCCTAAATTTCATCAGAATGTGGACTTTGCAACCAGATGAGAAAACACGCTGGATGTTGTTTAGACAACATCCGGGGTGCATACGGGGCGAAGCCCCACCCCCACCTTGGGTACTCAGACCACATCTCTGTTATGCTGATCCCAGCATGCAGACCACTCAGAAGGCGTTAAAGACTAGCTCGAAAGCAGGTGAGAACCTGGCCAGGAGGCTCCATGTCTGCTCTCCAGGACTGCTTTGAATGCACTGATTCAAGATGACAACCATCGTTTTCAAATCAAATCAAATCAAATTTTATTTGTCACAAACACATACATACAGGGTACGACATGCAGTGAAATGCTTTTGACGACGGTCCGGCATGAGGGAATAAAATAGGGTAAAAAAGGAGAATAAAAAAAAATATATAAATATAATAACAAAATTTAAAGAAAAACACAATAAGAAAAGAAGGCAGATAAATAAGATGTATAGATATATAAATATATATGTATATATACGTACATATACATATATATATATATACACACATACATATACATATATTTACACATACCCTTAAAATGTACACGGAAAATGTTTATGGCAGTGTGCAGTTAGCCAGTAAACAACAGTAAACAAGTTATGATTGTCCATGAGTGTCCGTGTGCAGTAAGGTGTGGTGTAAAGTGTCCGTGTGCAGTGAGGTGTGGTGTAAAGTGTCCTTGTGCGGGATGGTGTGGTATAAAAAAAGAGAATATAAAAAAA
>MU570217.1:2197299-2209336 GCA_024362625.1 Silurus asotus
TTTCATGCTGAAGAAGTCTACTGTCTCCTGCCTCAATGACTATCGTCCAGTCGCGCTCACACCCATCGTGATAAAGTGCTTCGAGAGGCTCGTCATGAGGCACGTCAAGACCCAGCTTCCACCCTCACTGGACCCCATGCAGTTCGCGTATCATCCAAACCACACAACCTTTTATCTGGCCCTCACCCACCTAGACAACAAGGAGTCTTATGTACGAATGCTGTTCATAGATTTCAGCTCAGCATTCAACACGATCATCCCTCAGCACCTGATTGAGTAGTTGAGCCTACCGATCCTGAACACCTCCCCCTGTAACTGGATCCTGGACTTCCTGACTGGGAGACCTCAGTCAGTCACGGATCGGAAACAGCTGTTCACTCTGCTGACCTACGACTGTGTAGCAATGCACAGCTCAAATCACATCATCAAGTTTGCCGATGACACGACTGTGGTGGGTCTCATCAGCAAGAACGATGAGTCAGCATACAAAGAGGTGCAACGGTAAACAGCCTGGTGTGGAGCCAACCTGAACGTCAAAAAAACAAAATAGATGGTTGTTGACTTCAGTAGAGAACGAGCGACAATTCTACACTGATTATCGATGGATCATGCGTGAAGAATATCAAGAGCACCAAATTCCTTGGTGTAAACTTGGCAGATAACCTCACCTGGACACTCAACACCAGCTCTATCACCAAGAAAGCCCAGCAGCATCTCTACTTCTTGAGAAGGCTGAGGAAAGCCCATCTCTCTCTCCCATCCTGACCACGTTCTACAGTGGGACCATTGAAAACATCTCGAGCAGCTGCATCACTGCCTGGTTTGGGAACTGCACAATCTTGGATTGCAAGACCCTACAGTGAGGACAGCTGAGAAGATAATCTGAGTCTCTCTCCCCTGTATCATGGACATTTACACCACACGCTGCACCTGCAAAACCAACAGCATTGTGGACGACCCCACACACCCGTCACACACACTCTTGACCCTCATGCCATCAGGTAAGCAGTTCCGAAGCATTCCAAAGGAACTGTGTGACTGATCTGTACAGCCCGGACTCAACACACACTCGTACTCACTTCACACACCCATGTCTTTAGTACCACTCACATTACATCACTTCATTACCAAACATCTTTTCTGGATTGCTGCTATTGCTCTTTGCACAACATTTTGTTTATATTTTTGTTACTGTTTACTGTTTACGTCTCTTTACAACAGGTTTACTGGCGGAGATATTTTTTATTTTGTATTTTCTGTTTTGTGTATTTGTCTTGCACTGTCCTGTATTGTCTTGCACTGTCTTTTGTTGTCTTTGTACTGTTTGCACCAGGTTGCACACATGCACTTTATGTGGCGAGGACACTTACTAGTCCTTAGCCTTGTGTTTTCTGTTTTTGTGATTGTTGTTGTATGTAGCACCAGGTTTCAGGAGGAATGTTGTTTCGTTTCACTGTGTAATGCGTCTTGACTTCTTGACTTGAATTAACATAGATGCACTGCACAGCAATGCTGGACTGCAACAAGACATAGACTTTAACAACCATGATTACAACTAACACACTAAATGACAATGCATAGAAGACAGTACACATTGGCCCATGACAGTAATATTGGCCACTGCAGCTTCAGTAAACAGAGTCTTCTCTTGAGTCATGGCATTTAACTTTCTTTCCTCATGATGTTTCCTGCAGATTTGACCTCCTTCACTCTGAACCTGCTCATTATGAAAAGAACCGATCACAGTACTTCATGTTTTGAATATAAATTTGACTCAGAAGGTAATTTGTATTGAAGATAAACCGTTCCAAGTAATTAATCATTAGCACTGCTGCATTTATTTTTATTTATTTTGTTGGTGTGATAATTAACCTTAGTTAATCCAGGTTAGCTCATGTACTACAGAGATTATTGATTAAATGGCTTCTAATATTAAGCAAACATCCACTCTTGCATATAAATTTGACTTGAATAGGAATCTAATATTATATAATTAAAATGCAACATATAATAGTAATAATAAAACCGTATTATATAGCATGCACGTGTTGGTTTGTAATGTATTTTTTAGTTTAGTTTTCAGTCAAACCCATCATTTTCATCTACTTTTACTTTGATGAAGTTTTCTACATTACCCACAATGCCAAGCTATTTTCTACTTATCGGGTTTCCAGTGGAATTTAGCCCCCTGCACATTTAAATCTAGTCCAATGCAAGTAAAAAAGAAAAAAAAAAAAAAAAATTGTGAACTCTGACAAATTTCTTATTACGTAAAGAAGGTTTAAGATGGAGAAAGAACTGATTATAGAAGCACATTACCATCCTGTGCCATAAAATGCAGCTTTGAGTAAATATTAAATCACCATTTAAAAAATATTACTAGTTAGTTCTGTCATGGCATATGGACACTTCTATCACAAACCACTCCTGCCATTCTTCTCCACCCACTCCACCCTGCCTGCACTCTTTTCTTCACTTCTCCAACACACTCTACATTTTCTGTTGCACTGTTGACCCCAGGCACCTGAACTTCTCCACCTTCTCCACCTCTTCTTCCTGCAACCGCACCACTCCACTGCCCTCCCTCTCATTTACACACATGTTGCTGTCACATTCTTTTACCACCATCTGCCCTTCCACATTCCTCTTCTTTAGGCCATACCTACCCATTACCGCCTCATCACCTCTGTTTCCTTTACCTACATGCCTATTAAAGTCTGCCCCAATCACCAATCATTCATTCCAAGGTACACCTTCTACCACCTTATCTAACTCACTCCAGAATTTTTCCTTCTCCTCCATCTCACAACTCACTCGTGGAGCATAAGCACTGATAACATTTATCATCACCACTTCAACTTACAGCTTTATGTTTATCACTCTATCAGAAACTCTCTTCACCTCCACTACACTCTTACTAAACTCTTCCTTCAGACTCACCCCTACACCAATTATCTTTCTATCCACACCTTGATAGAACATTTTAAACCCACCTCTAATTTTCCTGGCCTTACTCCCTTTCCATTTGGTCTCCTGAACACACAGCATATTACCTGTGGCGGTCGTTGGTAACCCGGGCCTCGACTGATCCGGTATAAAATTCTGATTTGTGATCCACATATTTGATTTGGCACGTTTTACGTTGATGCCCTTTCTAACGCAACCCTTCCCATTTATCCGGGCTTGGGACTGGCACTAACCCCTATATATTTTTAAACCCACCTCTAATTTTCCTGGCCTTACTCCCTTTCCATTTGGTCTCCTGAACACACAGCATATTACCTGTGGCGGTCGTTGGTAACCCGGGCCTCGACTGATCCGGTATAAAATTCTGATTTGTGATCCACATATTTGATTTGGCACGTTTTACGTTGATGCCCTTTCTAACGCAACCCTTCCCATTTATCCGGGCTTGGGGCCGGCACTAAGAGTGGCTGGGGTTGGTTCCCTGACCCGGGATCCAACCCGGGCCACAGCGGTGAGAGCGCCGCATCCTAACCACTAGACCACCAGGGACCCCTATGTATACAAATATATCTACCACTATACCACCTACTGTAGTATATACCATATCTATATCCCATATACCAACACAATCTCACAGCATTTTCATGATATAGTCAGAAACCTCAATCTATTGATTTGTGTTCATGGACACGAATTTCCTTCTTATTTCGTGCCACACATATCACTCATGTCCTTGCAACAGAGGCAAAGGATCATGGGTACATGAGGCTGACGGACATTTTTAGAGAATAAGTCAGAAAATATATGGTAAGGGTATTGTAATAAATGTGTGTCTCTAATTAGTCTCCTTAATTAACCGGGAAAATATTTTTACTGTATTTGGACTGGAATGAACCACTGATGATGGTTTATAAAGTAGCTTATTAGGAATAAACTCTGTGGTATCCAGTGGCAGAAAGGAACCTTTGACGAAGGCACCAGAAATACAATAAATAGAAAGTCGTCAGTCACACGGACTATAAACTATATATGATATACTACAATCTAGTATATACTTTAAACTATAATGCACTACATACTATTATATACTATATATCATTTTAGTTCCTTTACGCCTATTGTTCTCTCTTCTGTCTCGCAAGACTTCTTGTAGCATGTTATTATGATCATCTGAAACTTCTGAAAGGTTTCACTGGAAGGTAGGATCAGGTGTGTGAGATTTTTGTAGATTGTCTATTGTCCGCACCTTACAGTAGCTCTTTGTTCACGCATTTCAGTGACATAGCATGGATCGGCCTACTGGCTATTACTGAGGGGCACTGTAATTGTATTCCAAATGATAGAGAGAGAGAGAGAGAGAAAGAGAGAGAGAGAGAGAGAGAGAGGGATGGAACAAAGTATAATGAGAAAGTGATGGAGAGAAGGGAAGGGGACGTTCATCCAGGACGCTCTGCTGCCCGACTTTCATTAGGCCTAATTAATTTCTCTGCACTGTTGATCAGAGAAGTTCATTTTAAGGACCAGACATACCATTGTTCCTACATCCAGGCCTCTGCACACACACACACACACACACACACACACACACACACACACTCTTTACTCATCAGTACTCATCCCATATAATAGACAAAAACTCCAAAAGTGAATTCAAATTATTCACACACTGCTTTGTAATCATTGGCCGGTTCCACGTCGCGTTTCTCAAGGACGCTGCCGCGGGACGAAAATCGAACGGCGCGCGATATCGTAAAGCAGGAAGTGTGACATGATGGATAGCGAGATCCAAATCGGCAAGAACGCCGATACGCCTTCGGGAGCCGGGCGCAACTTTTAATACGCAGCCGTAATTATGCACGTGTCGATGTATAAAATTGATTTCGGAAAGCTTGCACATAAAAAAAGAGGACATAATACAAGTATATCTGGTTACACAATACGGCTGCATATTTTGATATTCTGGATGTAGCGCTCGATTCCTAATGATCGGGGGTGCAAGGAGAGCATTGGGAAAAGTTCCTGGAGAAATCGGGAGAGGAACCTAGCCTTTTCTGAGGGACACTGGGGGTAAAGAATAATGATAACTGTCTTCAGCTGAAAAAAACTCAAATTTTTACCACAAATGTTCCTTTTATTTTATTTAGGAGCCCCAAACCTGATGGACATGACAATGGCTCTCTAAAGAAGATATGGTTTCCATGTGGTGGAGTGGAAGATCTTAAATGGTGTTCTAAAGACCTTACCAATCTTTGGAACACTATAGCCCGGGCCTGCTCACCTAACGCCCTTGTGACTGAAGGAGCGCAAATCTCCTCAAAAACACTACAGAATCTGGTGGAACACCTTCCCAGAAGAGTAGAGGTTGTTATAACAGGAACATAAAACTAGATGTGGAAGATCTTATGGTCCACAAACTTTTTAGTTTTCTGCTCTTTAACTTTGGAGTCATATGAAAATGCTAAAAATAAATGCTAGGTAGCATTATGCTAATGCGGCGAGGTAGCATAAGATTCGGTTGTCGACAAATAAAGCAAAGCACATTTTCAAAAAAAAATGTAGATTTCATCTCAGAAATAAATCGCACCAACTGGCTCATGCCTTACCCGGCCTACGAACTGCCTCACAGTGCTAAGCGTAGCATCCTACGCTACCCTTTCTAGCAAAAAGAGAAGTACTCAAAATACTGAATACTTCTCCTTCAGTTGGATGTCTTATTTATATCTTTGCGCCGCCTGTAAAACCTGCACTGCCATACAGCTATAGCGCTGATATATATATATATATAAAAAGATTTCAGAGGAATTGTTAGGGGTGCCAATAATTGTGGCACACATGATTTTAAGAATTTTTTTTTTTTCTAAATGTGTGATTTTTTTTTTACCGTCAAAGTAATGTACTTGTTGTTTTTGAAAAAAAGGAGAATTTTTAGAAGTCCACAACCACATCTTAAACAGGGGTGGCAATAATTGTGGAGGGCACTGTATTTGGTGACATGATCAATATTGTTTCTTTTTATTGTGCACCATTTTCAACCTATTGACCTATTTCTGGTCATTGCACAGCTTTTTCACTCGTGCATCATTTTCTGGCTCTCACGCATCACAGACGCCACCAAAATTGCCACTGCTGGGTCCTTGAGCAAGGACGTTAACCCTCAACATTAGTCCAGGTATAGTTTAAAAAAGAATTAACATTAAGGAAAGAAAATGTAGTTTAACATATTTAAGTTGAAGGCCAGTGGATGACAATTCACAGAGAGCTTTATTACTTTGTGTATTTAGATAGTATGCAAGTCACAACGTATAATATGTCCAACAATTTCCCACAATAATTATTACTTATTTTACATTTGGTCTGTTCGCTTCACATTATGCGGGTACTGTAGTTCATAATGTCCAATTTTCTTGTTCTTGCTGCATTAAGGCAAATGGAATCTAATGCTTATACTGGCATAGTGGTGACAATGTTAATTCACATTTATGTCTTTCCTTTAAACAATGTAAACTATTACACACACTATTACTGTCTTACTTGTCAAATAACTTAAAGGAGTGAGCATTTTTAAAGGAAAATTGGTTTTGGTTGTTGAAGATAACCACCAACACAACATTACACTTACAGCTACACAGTGAAGCTTTGCGTGAATAAGTCTGTAAATAAGTCTACTGAAGCAAGCAGCTTTTAGTCGTCCAGCATAAAAGTCGGTTGAGCAAATAGTAAAAATGGGAAACATACTGGAAATTGGTCTCAAGCTAGAAAATATGTAGTTTATAAAGTAATTTGTGTAGCAGAAATTAATCCATTTTGTGAAACAAATAAACAAAAAACTCTTACAAATGTTCAGACATGGATAACACACACACACACACACACACACACACACACACACACACACACACACACATCTCAAAGGTGAGTAAGGAAGGGCAGGTTATTAGCATTAACAGCAGTGTTTCTGCTCAGTGGTGTGTGAAAAGGACGTCCCAATAGAATAGATATCAGAGTAAAGGAGACTTAGAAAAGGAAAGGACAAAGAAAGAGAGGATTGCATCAAAGAGGGCTTGTGGAAGATATAACCCTAAATATATTTGTCATGAAAAAATATCCTTTCTGTTCTCTCATGATGGTGTCACTCTCTGGATGTGTGTAGCTTTTCATGTTTCTTGTTTATCCTGATCTGCATACTTAAATCTGTCATGTAGATGTAGGATTCCTGACATACAGCATGTCTACAGTGTTACTATAAGCAAAACATCAACCTCAACAAACAAACAAACAAACAAACAGTCCATATTATGTGTTAATCCTCACTCACTAGAGTTCAAGCCCAGCCATGGGGTCAAAACATGGTACCAAAGTGGGGTGGACCAGCCTGCAGCGTCACAGAGGTCTTGGAGGGACACTCCAGAAGACCAAGCCTTAGAGGCTGCCACACTCCGGGTCGAATGAGCTCTGACCCCGAATAGAGCGGGGAGACCAGAGGACTCATAAGAAGACGCAATAGCATTAATAATCCTTGCTGAGCATCTGCTTATGAGCAGGAAGGCCTCTCCTCGGAGGGCCATAGCAGTTGAAAAGTTGTTCTGACTTTTTTCAGGGACTTGTACGGTGGACATAACAGTCCAGCGCACGGACCAGGCACAGCGGGTTCAACCTCTCCTGGAGGTTGGGAGAAATTCAAGCTTGGAATGCAATGACCGGGAAATCCCAACACAGGGCCTTGGAGTAGGAACCCGGGATCTCCCCCTGCATCTAAGGCACATAGGCATCGCTGTGTGACCTTGATTGTGCGAAGGGGATTGCCTTTCCGAAAGAACCACTGGCCTCTAAGCCACCACTGAAGGGGTCTCATGTACAGGAGGCCAAATGGAATGACACTGGACGCTGCTGCCATGGGCCCAAGCAGTCTCTGGAACTGCTTGACAGTGAGTGACTGCCCTTCTCTGACCTTTCTGACCAGCGTGAGGATGGACGCTATGCAGGCAAAGGAAAGCTGTGCGCGCATAGTTGCCGAATCCCAAATGACGCTGAGATAGGTGGTTCTCTGTGATGGAGAAAGCCCACTCTTCCTGATATTCAGCCAAAACCCCAGCTCCTTCATGTTAGCGAGAACGACATCTCGATGTCGAACCGCTAACTTCTCTAAATGAGCTTATATAAACCAATCATTAATATACTTGAGGATACGGATGTCCTTAAGTCTCAGGGGAGCCAGAGCCGCATCGACACACTTCATAAAGGTACGAGCTGACCTCAGGAACTTTCTGTGAGAAGGGAGGATGGATACATGAAAGTACACATTCTTGGGATCTACTGTAAAAAACAAATTTTCAGATCTGATCTGAGACACGACCTGCTTGAGGGTCAGCATCCTGAACCGGAGCCTCATCAAAGAGCAGTTCAGCTGACATACAGTGCCCTCCACATAAATAGCCACTCGCCTTAACTTGCCGGTATCTACAGTCAGAGGAATCATTAAGAAGTTTAAAACAACTGGAACAGTGACAAACAAGGCTGGAAGAGGTCCCAAGTTTATCTTGCCACAACGCACAGTGAGGAGGATTGTGAGAAGGGAGGATGGGTACATGAAAGTACACATTCTTTGGATCTACTGTGAAAAAACAAATTTTCGGATCTGATCTGAGACACGACCTGCTTGAGGGTCAGCATCCTAAACCGGAGCCTCATCAAAGAGCGGTTTAGCTGACATAAATCTGATAGGAAGCAACTCACTATCCTTTTTGGGAACTATGAAGTACCGGATGTAGAACCCAGACTCTCTGTCGGACAAAGAGACCACTTCGAGAAGAGTATCTACTTCTTGTTACAGGACCAGAGCCTGCTCGCTTCTTACTGGAGTGAGAGAAAGCCTGTTGAACCAGGGCGGGCAAGACCCGGACTGAATCACATAGTCTGGCTCTACAGTATGCAGGACCCAAAGGGACACGTCTGGCAAAGCCTTCCAGGCTGCCAGGTTCATCCTTAAGGGTATTAGTCTCTCAAGACTGACCTCTGGTGTGTCCAGAGCTGGGGCAATGCCCAAATGTGGTTCTGAAAATTAGATCTCCTGGTCCACAACTGTGCCAGGTGGAACCAAAGGAGGGAGCTCGGTGGAGCTGGCCGTGCCCTGAAGCACATTGGCAGAGTTATGTTGTGTGAATCCCTTCCCGAAAAGAAACAAGGAAAGGGAGATGCACACGGGCGAAATGTGTGCTTGGCTTTCTAAGATACCTTTATTCTTTGACAAACAGACAGACAAACATTAAATTTCACACTTCATAAACAAACATAAGCTGAAGCAGTCTTCTCTCCAGGTGCGCTTTATACTCCCTGGTCGTGACGTCACTCCACCGGCAAAAGCCTGTCTTATATTTTGACTGATTAGACCCATTTCTCAGAGCATTGACAATGCAGTTGCATTCCCAAAGTGTTCCGAAGCAGCTCGAGTTCCTAGAAGGAACATAAACTACACAGGGGAGAGTAGTAGGATTTGAGGTTTAAACAAAATACAAGCAGAACAACCAATGCTTTTTTCTGAATAACCCTAATCTTTTTTGCAGGGAAGAAAGCTAAAAGCATCACACTTGCACATGCCACTGATAATTCATTGCCAAAAATGATGAGAATTAGTATCAGTATGTTGCAATTAGACTTTGCTTATACTGTACTGTCATAATATGAATAGATAAAACATAGCAAACATTTTAACTATTCAAACATCACAATCAACATAATCTTAAATACATTTATTTGTTGAATAAGTAATGCGTCCGTGAATAAATAAATAAATGTTGCTATTTTGCAATAGTGCTGTTGCAAATAATGTAAGCTTATATTTCAAATTGTATCCACATTTTAGCTACTGGCAGCACATTTATCGTGCATCTAATCGTCAGGTCACAGTAAACTAAATCTATATAAAGCAAACACCGTAACAATCTAAGATGGCAATCTAAGAAGGTTCCCATTTTCCACACACTGCAGCACTCCCATTCATCCAGCTTTCATACCACATTACATAGAATACGTATATAAGTGTTTCCTAATATAGTTAATGACTTGGACTTGGACTTGACTTGATTTTAGAGAACTTGAAGAGTCTGATAACTGATTTTGGGTCCTGCTGTTTCAGATAGTTTCGCACAGTAAAATGACAGCCCTCCTAATCCCTTCATGTCCTCATCAATCAGGAGAACAGACGGCAATTGCAGGGTGCAATCACTCCAGGCATTATAGTGGCATGAAATCAGGACATCCAGCTGGGGCACGCACACATTAATAACAGGTTATGAGATACAGTATGGAGGGGAGTGGAAAAGGGAATGCCATATCAACCAAAGGATTAGAGAAGACAGTTGTAGAGAGGAAAATGCTACAGAATGACTGGCTATTTTGCCTGAAGCTCCTGACACTACAAGCAAAGCATGAGAGGATTTTGCAATGAACGGGCAAGAGAACGAGGGAGTGAGGAAAGGGGATTAAAGATGACAGTGGCAGCTGAAGCATTAGAGACTGCCGAAGGAGACCAACATCACGGCTCTACACCTGTGCAAATGAGACAAAGTACAGATGTGGAGGGTTCATACTGAATCATGTATATACATTGATGGCTGGGAGAAGTAAAAAAAAAAAAAAGAAAAGTAAGCAATACAAATTTCTATCTATTAATGGTTGACTTATACTGTCCTCCAACTCTCCAAGGGCACCTGGATTGCTCCTAAAAACATGGTGTGCTCAAAGTCAGCATTCTACCCGGTATTAATTTTACCCGTTTTAATAGAAACACCTGGACATTCTTACAATTATGTAATCAGCCTCGCATAAAATCTCGCACATACACTGATACTAGATTTATTTGTGGCTGCATGAATACATTTTGCAATTAGAACATTTTGAATGACTGCATAAAGAAGTACCAGTCAATATGAGGTTAATCAGTTTATTTATGTCTTCCAAATTTTGTCATATTTATAGGAAATGAGTGGAGACACACTCTAGCAGTCATTATGCCGGATTATGAATAATTTTTTTTGTGTTATTTATGGCAACACCTATCATGAGGAATCTAAGTGACAGGTGCCACAGGAATTATCTCTCTGTCCGAGTAGATTGTGTGATTTTACTTTAACCTGAACCGTAATGGACTCATTGGGATATTAACATGTAATTTATATAATATTAATAACATTCATTTATTATAAATGTGTTTAATTTAATTATATTTCTCAGGCTCATGTTTCTACCATGGTTTGAAGGTTCTGTTTAGTGTCTTAGCTTTTCCTGGATTACACTGATCTGGACAAGACATCCAATGTTATACATGGAATTGGCTGAAGTTGTGACTTTGGACAACACCTTCTCTATCTTCTCATGCTCCTTCTTCTTTAAAACTAATGTAGATTTTATTGACAAAAGTTTTGGGACCAGTGTTGGGCTTTTAAAAGTAACGCATTACAATATTGAGTTACTCCCCAAAAAAGTAAATAATTACGTTACTTACTTTTTATGGAAAGTAACGCGTTATATTACTTTTGCGTTACTTTTGCGTTACTTGTATCTCTTTCACGCCTTACAGGTGTAACAGGTGTAATATAGATAATTGCCATTAAGAAATAAGTTACATTAGGGCAAAAGACGTGTGGGCGGCACACCGGTGATGTGGAGGGAGAACATCCCTTTCGCTGACATCTCATAAAACTTCCGTAAATATGACCTCTTCCTCGTCTACCTCATTCTCTGCTTCATCATCAGCTTAAAACATTCTGAACGCTTTTACAAAGTTCGTGCTATTATCAGTGACCGTGGCAGTTTATCTTCCCACAAGGAGCAAATGAGCTGTGAATTTGCTCTCTATCTCCGCTTTGGTGGCATCGTACATGTGTCTCCCACGGAAAACCTTTATTCTGAGCAGTCCATGGAGCTGCAGTGGTGAAAAGTCAGCAAAAGTTTTCTATATATTCCTGTCTTCATTTCTATATATGCAACATTGCATAATGTTGCATATATTCAACATTATATACACACACACACACACACACACACACACACACACACACACACACACACACAC
>MU570217.1:2209360-2259519 GCA_024362625.1 Silurus asotus
ACACACACACACATCTGTAGTGCTGTGCTTTGCATGCAGATGTTTTTTTTTTTTTTAAGTGGTATTTTTTGCAGTTGACTTTTCACCATAATCTACACTTAACCATTATTCCTTTCTCCTTTTCCTTGACTATTACTGCTTCTGTTCCCGCATGTATGAGTGCGCGATTCTACGTGACTACTTTCTTTTCAATTCAGTATTTCTTTTTTAATGCAAAATAATTTAACTAAAAAAAAGTAAAAAAAAAACTCAGATATTAATGTGTTCATTTATAAAGTAACACGCTGATTTACTCTTTACTCCAGAAAAGTAATATTATTACGTAACGCACGTTACTTGTAACGCGTTACCCCCAACACTGTTTGGGACATCTGACTTTTCCAGCAATATGTGGGTCTTTCCCAAACTGGCAAACAACTGCATATGTAATATGTGGCTGCACTTAACCTAGGAGACCTGAACCTGTTCCAGCATGACATTGCTCTTCATTGCTTTTTTTGTGTGTCACTATTGAACGGGATAAACATTAACATTCTGCCCACTCACTAGTCAGTGCAAACTCGGTCTCTTAAATGCATTCACACCTTTTCTGACACTGGTAAATTTCTGGGCCTTTAGACATTTTGACTGTGATGACTTACTGCAGGCGTGCTATGAAAAATAAACACTGCAGGGCTGCTGTGGAGCTCAGACGTGATGCTGGTTAAAGTAGTTGCTGTTACAAATCAGTATTCGCAAACCTCGCAATTTGAAGCAATTTATTTATTTATTTATTTGTTTGTTTGTTTGCATTTACAAGCCAAACGTTAGAGAGAACGTTTGTTGACAAGCACCAAAAAAGTGCAATCTATATGATGCGTTACAAAAAATGCGTTACACATATTATTTGTAAATATACTGTATATATAAAATTCAAATACAAATTACATTTATATACAAATTCATTTTAACAGCACTAATTTTATTAACATGTGAATAATGCAGTGCGCATTTCTGTTTGACTAATTTAATTTAAAAAAAGAATTAATATAATAGAAGCAAAATGGAAAACCGTTGACACAAAGCAAGTCTCAAATCAAACACCAAAATCCGACATGATGCTCACATCCGGCAATTAAAACCCTCCGTGTGGAAACATTGCAAAATTCCATTTGGTGTCCTATTGATTTATGTATTTTTAAAAAACACCATAATACTTTAAAACAATTAAAAAAATATTTTGTTTTTTAAAACTATTTAAAAATGTACCTCATAAATTGTTGCCTGTGTATGAACTGCTAATTGTATTAAATGCTAACAAACCACGATTAGCAAATAAATGCTTGTTAGCTTTAGTGATTGCAAATCAGGAGCCAATACCAAGTACACAGGGTGTCTATCACAAGGGCACCACACACAACACACATTATATAGGGTATGTCTTTTACCCTTTTAATTACCTGAATTTAAATGAATTCCCATGGTGCCTTAACATTACATTTTATTCTCAACAATAAATAGCAATGCCTCCAAACCTCTGAACAATTACTCTACAGACACCGTGATTCATGCAAACCCATGATGAATTCATTTGTGGAGTGGGTTAAAATGTTGAAACACAGGTGCACACAGCAAGAACATTGTGTCCCTGAATACAAACAATGGACACCTGGGGTTGTTGCATGCTGTTCACACAAAAATAACATTTAATAGCATCCTAGATTTGAGCTACACATCTCTAGAGCAAACATATAACAAATACAGCATTGCTGGATTTTAAACGTATTAACAGTTGTAAGGGTCTTGTTCAAAGTACAAGTGGCAGGTTTTAAACTCATGACATTCAGACTAGTTTTCCAAAGTCTTACACACTGAGATCATTGATGTTATTTAAGTTGTGGTCTCACACGCCAAACTTCTAGCAGTAGAAATGTAGAAATTAATGTAGCCAATAACAAGCAACTTTAGAGTCTAGTTTAAAGAAGCTAGTTGACTGACATAGAAGTGGCCAACAAAAGACCATCTCTCTCCACAGACACAACCACAAACACACACAATCTAATTTACTTACCACTAACTGCGTTAAACAGAATTGGTATTGACTTAATATGGTTTAAAGTCCCAATAAAGTGCTTTAAAAACTTACAGCATTAATCAATGTGTTAATGTAATTTCCACTTTGATCAGGAGGTCACGGTAGAACATGTCAAATAGCTCCTCCTCATTTTAAAATAATAGTTTCAATAGTTTTTACAATTATTTCAAGCTTATTTCATATCCCAGCTAGAATCCCTTATATTGTGGCCAAAAAAATTGTGGAAAACATATCAGAGTCTACATATGCCCATAGGTGGAGCACCTGACAAGCTGCTAAACTGGGACTGAAAGGTCCATCATTTCATCAATCATTAGTTACTTCCATACATTACAAGTGATTCCACTGAAGTCCATTGATGTCAATAGGATTTATGTGCAGAAGTTGTGTCTTTGAGTTCATATGCAGAAATGAGAGCAGCCCGAGAGTTCAGGAACAGGGTAGGTTTTTTTTTCTCTCTCTGATCTTTCAAGCTGAAATTGAATCTGAAGAGAGACTTGAATCCTGCTCCTCAAGCAGTAATTATGCTCACATACCTACTGCACACTGACGGGACCAAGATTCATTCTACCTGACAAAACTCTGGAGAACGTCTGGTTACTTGTGCTTTATAAGTAATATGCAAGAAACTTTGAGCATTTAAAGAGGCTTATGGCGGATGCTATATGCTACGTAAAATGCAATACATTATTAATATAGAACTCAAATGAAGTCTTACTAGATTTTTTTTTATAAATGTTATGAGTCTCAGCAGTTACCTTTAAACAAATGGAAGAAATGTAAAAAAAAAAATCCATTATCTCTCCATCTTTGTCCCCTCCTCTCTCTCATGAGGCCTCCTGTTTAGCTCCCCTTTATTTTGCCCTGGAGTTGTCAATAAATGGTATTGTGGATTTGAATTACTTTTCAGTCTTCAGTGTGTACCTGTTGAATGACTGGCTGAACTGGGTATTACCCTCAAAGATCTGCTCTTTGAACCTCAGTAACAAAGGACTTTCTGATTAGACTTACATGGTCAAAGGTTCATTTATGAAAATACTGTTTAAAGCATCTGGAAATCCTCAAACCGTTTGCTTAAGAGCAAAACTAAATGTAATGCTAACTGGCAATTAACATTTAAGACTTTTATACCCAAAAAAATAGAGCAAAGCCACAGCAAAAACCAATGCTAAAAGATTAAGGAGCTGGTCTTGGTCTTAGTCTGGGTCTCAGTGGGATTGTATTGACTACAGCTTTAAAGGAGATGTGCTCCATATCTGTAGTGCTTTAGTTCATACTGAATATTGAATATTCTCAACAGTATCTGATTGTGTCAAGATCAAAGCACAAAAAAACACGTTAGTCTCATTTCTCTCTTCTGCAGCAGACTGACGTAAAAAAAAAAAAAGAAAAGATTTTGAAAAAAAAAAGGAACATTTTCTGTCCATGAAACTCAGTGAGCTGTAGCAGCCAGGTTCATAACATCCACCAATTATCACAGATGGTTCAAAAACCTACAATTAACCACAGGCTAGAGTTCTGAAATTGTTGTTTATTCTGCCCTTTAAAATTAAATGGTGCAAACGAGAAAAATAAACCGGTCATTGCCAATACAGCTCATTCAGTCATGGGTAGGAAAACAAGAGGGTGCAAACTAAATGACAAGGCATTGTTTCTCAAGATCACATTTTAATTATGTCCATGCTTTCATGGTTATAATCTTACAGGTGTCAAAATGCCAAAAAGGAAAAGTAAAATGCTGTGTTTTAAAGTTTGGATTTAACATTAAACACGGCTACTAAATGCATAGAAGGTAAAAGAGATAATATTAAATATTCAGCCATGTAACAAAGTCCAAATTACAAAAACACGTTGAAATAAAGCATTAAAGATTGTCCTGATAAATAACTGTACATATTATTCTTTAGAATATTAATAACCTGGAGCAACACAATATATGTAGCAGATTTATGTAAATAAAATACAATTCCAAGACTGCACAGTGTGCTTATTGTAAGAATAAGAAAGCTGGATTCAGAGAACAGGGTCAGTGATGTTACAGTGTCTTGGTGAGGTTTAAGGGCCCTGAGCAAGGGTCCCGAGAGAGGCTGCTGGAACCGCTAACCTCCCAATCAGTAACCCCGAGGCTTAACCACTGAGCTATTACTTTCTGTATGTCAAGCAGAACTCTGGCTGTAGTATGCAGATAAGTGTAACTATTGAAAAAAGATGATTAACATCACTGTACCAAAATACAGTATTTTAGGCCATTATAAGTTTTGTTGATGAGTGCTGTTTTTTTAGCCATCTTTTTTATCACTTGGATGACAAAAATGCACCTTATATTTCTGATTTAAAGTGGGCATGGCATATGGTTCTTAAGCAGCTCACAGACAATGTTGATTTTCAGGCTTGTCTGATTTTTGTTGAAAAAATATTATTGGGGACACGGTGGTGCAATGCGCCACCTTTCTTTTTCTCACAGCTCCATGGTCTCTGATTGAATCCTAGGCTTGAATTACTGTCTGTCTAGTCTTGCATGTTCTCTGTGATAAAACTATAGGGGTTTTTATTAAAGTTCTCTGGTTTTCGCCCAACTTTTAAATATATGGCAGCAGCTGCATTAGCTAAGATCAATTGTTCAGGTATGAATGTGTGTCATTTGCAATGCATTGGACTCCAATCCGGGTGTATTTCTAACTAGCACTTACTGTTCCTGGGATAGAATCTGTGACCCAGAGAAAAAGAAAGCAGTTACTGAACGTAAAGTTTACAGCCAAGTTTATGAGGAGAAAACAAAGAAAGTGATGAATGTATTAAAAGTGGGCACACTCAAAACCAGTGTTTCCAGTGTCAGTCTATCTCTCAGTAACCAGATAATATGTAAGCGGCAGACCATTCTCAGTAAAGAGGAGACTCAGGCATGTAATGCTGAAACTATAATTAATGAATATTCAGTGTAACACAATTAGGATGAGTGCCTTACAAGGTTTCTTTCTAATATAATCTGACAGATTTTTCTTTGCCACCATCACATCTGGCTGACTCATAATGGATCATTTTATGGGAGCAAATGTGTACATATAAAATGTGTATTCTTAATCAGTTTATTAGCTCTGTGTCTTAATAATGTCTATTGTTGAAAGAGTATGAATATATACAATAAAATAAATAAAACTGAATTCAATTTGCTTTACTGGACTGATAAAATTGCCACAGTACACAGCTTTACTCTATACCCACTTTATATTTACAATCCAGAACAACAAGACAGATGCGAGTTTTAAATGGCCTGTAAGTCAGAGAGCCAGAGTACCTGAGATCATCATGATGAAACATTTTATAGTGCAAAACACACTGATGATACAGTAAATGTTTAATTTATTAGGGTGGTAGATCACACAAACTGCTACTAAATGTGCTCAGTGTGAAGTGTAAATTACTATTTAAAACCCTGTGAAATGGTGTAAATTAGAAATGGATGTTCAGTGTTCATAAAGAAGACTCGTTGGTGTTAGTAAACACTAGGGCACAATTATGATTTACATGGTGTTAAACAAACCCTTTCTTCCAAACCTAATTTGTTTAATATAGTAATGCACTATATATGGCCATATGCTTTTTTGCATCTTGTCAGCTTTCATAAGTTAAAAGGGTGCAAAAATGTTAATTACGCTTCATTTGCAGCTCTGTGCTTCACTGGCCGGATTCAGCACTCATGGAGATCGTGTCAGAAAGAAAACTCTGAGGCTGGACTAAATGAAGTGCACACACAGCTCGAGGCTGTTGACTGCATTTGTCCACCACAGCGTAGGATTCATCAGTAATAAAAACAGAACACCTGCATTTGTGAGACCTTTTGCTTCATTAACAACCACAGAGCTGAAAGAGCACACATTCATCCTGCTGAATAATAACTACAGTAATAATACCCACTATATTGTACAAATGCATGATAAGAAGCTCAAATCTTTCTGACACCTCAATAGTTAGACAACTTGTCTAAACATCATATGCCATGCATTGTACTCTTAGACCATATTTACATACATATATACACTATATGGACGAATGTATTGGGACACCTGACTTTTCAAGCTATATGTGTTTCTTTTGCAAAAACTGTTATCGCTAAGCTGAAGGCACACCACTGTATAGGACTAGTAACAGGAAGATTTCATCCTAGTGCATTCAAAGACTAGGATGAAATCTTCCCTTTACTTGGACTACAAGACTTAAACATGTTCCAGCATGACAATGCCCCTGTGCACAAAGCCAACTTCATTCAGATAAGCTTTGCATGGGTTGGAGTGGAAGATCTCCTGCTACAGAGCTCTGACCTCAACCACACCTTTGGGATGAAGTGGAACACTGGCTGCACCCCAAGACTCCTCACCTCATCTACATCAGTACCTGACTTTTATAACAACCTTGTGTCTAAATGAGCACAGATGTCCACAAGCTCACTTTAAAGTGGAACATCTTCCTAAATGAGTGAAATTGTCACTAAATGTGGAATGCGATGGGGAAATCACATTTGAGCTTTTGATATAGGAGCAAACCATGTTTGGGTGATTATGATCTAATTTGCCGTTTTGTAGTTTGCTCACTTCAATCAGACAAGGTTATTTATTACATACAAAGAGCTATGGTGTATACACATCGATCACTGCATAGACAATAGCAAAAAATGATTTGTGCAGAATATACATTGCAAAATGTAAGTGCTTTTGAATTCTGTCATCTCTCTGTATACCTGATTCTGGAAACTTCATCCTTTGTATGCATGCATAATATAGCAGGTGACATGAGGAAAAGGGTTTAAGGAACTGTGAGCAACATATCAAATAATATAAAGCCTTTTTCTTAAGCAGAGTTTCTTTTTTTAATCTGGTAGTTGTTTGAGCATACTGAAAAAAAGAATTGAAATAAAAAAGCGTGATAACCATTATATCAACAGTGCTGGGAATACTGATAGCCCAGGTTAGAGCAGAAATTAAATGCTACTGAACCACCAGTGTACACTCTTGGCAACAAAATCGACCAAACCCCGGCATGGCAACATATTAAGCTTACAAAATACTAAATAATTGGTTAATTAGCAAGTATAAAACAAATGCACTCCTGAGACCTCATATGACACCACCTGCTTGTTTACTGCTTATGAAAGCTAGAAACAGGAAAATTAAATATTTTGCCATTTTGGGCCTCTCAGGGGTGTACATATAAACAAGCAATGATTTTAAAAAGTCACTTTGACCACTAATTGAACTAATTTAATTACTTTAGCAATTGTTTATATCGATTCATTTAGCAAGCTTTTAAGGCTTTAAACAATTCATATATAGAATTGGACTACACAGATTCTCAGATTTTGTAATACAGTAGCCCTGTACGTAGATTTGTCTGTAGCACATATTATAACTTTATGTTGATGTGCATGTTCTTATGTCATCATTAACAGTTCTCTTGTATGGGATGTGTTTAGCTAACTAAAGCCTCATGATAAACACAGTGTTTATATATAGTCACTGATTTGATGGAGTACTTTAAGAGAAATTGTAAGTAAAATATCTTGTGGTTTTGTAATTATAAATGGTTAAAAAAAAAAACCTATGGGTCCTGGTTTGGCGGTTGCCAGGAGAACAGTACTGGTCTGACTGCATTGTGCCAAATGTAATTTTGGTGGAGGTTGATCTGGGGTTGATTTTTAGGAGTTGGGCTCGGCCTCTTAGTCCCAGTCCCAGTGCTTCCACATACCAAGACATCTTGGACCATTTTATGCTCCCATCTATGTGGGAACAGTTTGGGGACGGCCCGTTCCTGTTCCAACATGACTGCAGCAGTACACAAAGCAACGTTTATAAAGACATGAATGAGTGAGTTTGGTGTGGAAGAACTTGACTGGCCTGAACAGAGTCCTGACCTCAACCTGATAGAACACCTTTGGGATGAATTAGAGCAGAGACTGCAATCCAGGCCTTCTCATCCAACATCAGTGTCTGACCTGATAAATGCGCTTCGGGACGAATGGTCAAAAATTCCCATGAACACACTCCTAAACCTTGTGGAAAGCCTTCCCAGAAGAGTTGAAGTTGTAATAGCTGCAAAGGGTGGATCAACATCATATTAAACCCTATGTGTTAAGAATTGGATGTTACTTAATTAAAAAAAAACATATGGGTCCTGGTTTGGCAGTTGCCAGGAGAACAGTACTGGTCTGACTGTATTGTGCCAAGTGTAAGTTTGGTGGAGGGGGAATTTTGATTTGGGGTTGATTTTTAGGAGTTGGGCTCGGCCCCTTAGTCCCAGTCCCAGTGCTTCCACATACCAAGACATCTTGGACCATTTTATGCTCCCATCTATGTGGGAACAGTTTGGGGACGGCCCGTTCCTGTTCCAACATGACTGCAGCAGTACACAAAGCAACGTTTATAAAGACATGAATGAGTGAGTTTGGTGTGGAAGAACTTGACTGGCCTGAACAGAGTCCTGACCTCAACCTGATAGAACACCTTTGGGATGAATTAGAGCAGAGACTGCAATCCAGGCCTTCTTATCCAACATCAGTATCTGACCTGATAAATGCGCTTCGGGACGAATGGTCAAAAATTCCCAATAAAACACTCCTAAACCTTGTGGAAAGCCTTCCCAGAAGAGCTGAAGCTGTAATAGCTGCAAAGGGTGGATCAACATCATATTAAACCCTATGTGTTAAGAATTGGATGTTACTTAATTTTATTTGCATTTAAAGGCAGAAGATACTTATGATGGAGATGCATCACAATGAGCCCATAGTAACTTGAATGAACTGACATGTCCTAGCCTACCCAGGAATCTAAAAGATTGTCGAACAGTATGCTGTAATATACTGTAAAATACATTTCTGTACATAATTAAGCAAAACAGTGCGATTTACACTATCTTAATGTAGAAACTTTACAGTATGGGTGCACCAGTGGCAATTTGCGAATGGAAGGCGGAGCCAGCGCACTCTGTTTTATTCTGGCAACGCTGGTTAAAACGATAGAGAAGAGCTAAAATTGGGCTTTGAAACACTTAAAACAGAAAAAAAAACATGCACTCAAACACTGATGACGCCGAACTCTGTCGACTGCTGGTGAGAATAAGGCATGTCACAGTGCAGGTGATTGACACATCATGGCAGAATCCCAAAATATCACATGAAAATTAAAATGCTGTGTAAAAAATCTCATATTTTTTTACAATTTCTTTGCATTGCTATTGTCATCAAGGCAAAATCCAATCTAATTATAGGAGGCTCCTGCTCAAGACCCAACTGCAGCTCTCTTGCAATCCTGAGCTCACAATGTGCATTCCAAACCCTTTGCTTGCTTCCTTAATGCTATGTTAAAAATAATGTTATTTGTTACTTATCCTGCAAATGCATTATTGATTTGAGAAGTGAGTGCATTCGACAGCTGCTGCATTCATTTTTTTTCCTGCACTGCTTCTGCCCATCATTAATCAATTGTACATTCAGTATAATTACTGTGTAAATGCAAATGAAGTGGCAACATGCACCAAGCAGTGTCACAACAAACTATTCTTCATCAAATATTCTATCAGGGTGAGAAAGCACACCTCTTATGGTGATATTGGTGGAAAGCAACAAACACATTTATGTTTTTTTTCCTCCTAACCTGAGTAAATGAAGTAGAAATAGATTAACCCCCCCTCATGCCTTTAATTCCTGATAATCATTCTGCCTCAGCTAATATCTCCAGTTATCACACACACACACATACACACACGCACACACAAACACACAAACACAGAGACACAAACAAGCCACTACAGAAATTGAGCAGATGATCATGAGACGAATATAAACCGCCTTTTTAATATGCCATTTAGCATGCTGGTTTCCATCACTTTATTTTCTAGAATTAAATTAAGAAAAAAAGCATTGTCTTCTCCTCCCCAATCTATCACCCTGCGGTTCTAAACACTTGTTTGTAAGAAAGCCATGAAACACAAGGTAGGGCCATGTCATTTATCCCTCTTTTCATTTTGCTTCTCGTCAGGACACGTTTTCTGCTGTTTTTTTTCCTTCCAAAGCTTTGTCATTCTGCCATTTATATGTTTTGCTTCCATTAATTTTTCTTAAATGATTGATGGCAGGGAAGTTTCTATAGCTCTCTGCATGTGTTGTTTTGTCATTTAGAGTGGTGCCCAGTGGCACCATTGCTGTGTGGGCTGTTTGCACTATTCTAGTATTTTCCATCATTGGGAACAGAATCAAATTTTCCAGTGGAATTTGACTACTTTGTGCAATGCCGTAACATCTACTTCCAGAGACTTTGTAAAGTCTTAGAACAAATAGAACAAATCTATTATATCCAATAAGAACCTGGTCAATCACTACAGGTACTTAGCTGACTTTATGTTATGTTGCTGAACCTGGACCTGATCAACTGAGACAACCCCAGGTTAAAAACTGCCTCCAGAAGCTTGTACAGTAGGCACTATGCATGACACATTTAAGATTCATGCACTTCCCTAACATTCATGTCATACCCTGACATGCTCATTGCTGTTGAAGATAGTTAACCTGGACTTATCAGACCACCTGACTTTAGTCCATTGCTTCACAGCCCAAAATTTATGCTCCCCAGCAAATTGAAATTGAAGTTTTTTCCTATTAGTCTCACAAACAAGTGACTTTCTTGTGGCCACACAACTATTTACTTGTAATTTGTGATTCAGGCCAATAATTTGGCCATTCTGAAACACAATTGAGCACTTGGTCATCACAATTGAGAATCTACAAACTGCATCAGTTAGGGTTAAAAGGCCAATCAGGGTAAATATGTATTCATTATGTTAATAGTTAAATTTGTATAATAACTCAATAAATCAGTGTTTATCATCATTACATAATAAACAATGTGATTGGAACAAACTAATTTCATAGGCAATAATGTAAGTTTGATTCAATTTCAGAACAATTTCTCGTTTGCCAGGTGTCCTGACCCTGAAGGAGATTGTAGCTTAGTGGGTAAAGCATTGGACTTTGGATGGGAGGGTCACCAATTTAAATCCTGACACCATGTAAACTATCATTGCTGGGCCTCTGAGCAAGGCCCTTAACCCTCATCTGCTCATGTGTAAATTGCCCTGAATTAGGGATACCATTATTACAAATGATTTAATTTTAAATCCAATAAAACGGTCTGATTTTGATCAACTTTAAAAGTTTGAACAGCTAATTATTAAACAGCTATACATTTATTCTTGAATGATTTATTTGGCCTCACAATAATAAATCATAAATTCACATTAATAAATTATCCACCAAACAAAAAGATGTTTCCACCTAATAGTAACATTATATGTTTTAGTTATGCTGTACTTCCAACAAAAATGGTTACAGAATAATGAATTACCCACTAATGACACTTTGCATTTTGCTATCATTTATGTTGTTCTGCATGGGGTCACGCCTTTTTGTGTGTTAAGTTGACCATGCCAATGCGATTTTGTAAAAGGTCAATGTCTTGTATTTGTGCGTATTAGCTGCTCAGAGAGAGGGGACAGTTTCATTCTTTTATTTGAATCAAAAAGGACCTGTTCCACTCTATCTAAATCTAAAACTAAAAATGCTTCTTCAATGGCATCTCCCTAAAAAATCACACATTGAGCTCTATTAATATTTAATCCCTTTTTTCCTCCTCAATAGGACTGATTGAGAACTAAGCAAAGCGAAAAATATTAATGTATTGATTTATGGGTGGTAGAAATACAAAAGTCCCATGTTAATCAGTCTTCCTTCCCTATCAGATCAATCATTCAGCTATAGATGCTGGAGCTCCTTTCACCCCAACACCATGCCATGCTCATTATGCCTTTACAAACAGATTCACTGGCACAACAGAAAATAATCAGCGAAATAGAGACCGTGATTGATGAACCCCATATTTTTAGAGTACAAAGCAATGTCTACTGTAGTAAATTAAATAAAAATTAATAAACCTCATTTATTCCCAAGGGCACAGCTGCACAATTGATTGGATTGGGTGAGGGCTTGATCAGCATCAATACAAATGCTTTAGATGAGACATGTGGTTTTGGTAGCACAGTGGTTGAGTTGTTGGGTTACTACTCAGAAGGTGAGGGCTTCAATTACCAGTATTGCCAGGGTGCCACTCTAAGCCATTCTGGAATTGATGCTTGCAGCATGTTTTGCAGTAAGGTATCAATACTTTTAGGCAAGTAGGATTGTCAGGAAGTCTATACATCAAAGGTTGTGTTGAAGTTGGTTCCAATTAGCTGCAGTCCAGACAGAATTACATGTTGTTGAAGTATGGAAAGGAAGCCATGTTGATTCACTAGGTACAGTGACTGTTGGATCATGGATTGTTTGGTAGCTCAGTGGTTAAGCTGTTTGGTTACTGATCAGAAGGCTGGGGGTTCAAGCCCTAGTATCTCCAGGGTGCCCCACTGGTATTGCTGATTTATAGCTTTATATTTTACAGTAAGGTTATGCAAGTAGTATTGGCAGGACAGAATTACATGTTGTTGAAGTATGGAAAGGAAACCATGTTGGTTCATTAGGTCCAGTGACTGCTGGCTTCACTGGTGCTTGGTAGCTCAGTGGTTAAAATGTTGGGTTACTAAACCGAGTGCCAGGGTTTAAGCCTCGTTATAACCAGAGTGCCACCCCAAACCAAACTGAAATTAGTGATTTATAGCTTTATTTGCAGTAAGGTTTCAATACTTTTACACAACTAGGATTGCCAGGAAGTCTTTACACCACCGGTTGTGGTGAAGTAGGTTCCAATTAGCTGCAGTCCAGACAGAATGACATGTTGTTGAAGTATGGAAAGAAAGCTATGCTAGTTCATTAGGTTCAGTGACTGCTGCTTCAGGGGTGGTTTGTTAGCTCATTGGTTAAGGTGTTGGGTTACTAATCTGAAGGTTGGGGTTCAAGGTCTAGTATTGCCAGGGGGCTATCCTGAGCCCACTGTAGGCCTTTACTGTGATGAAATAGCACTGTTTTCTCTATTCAACCACCATTGTGATTCAGTATGTGTACTTTCTACTCCACAATGTTTTTTTTATTGACAATGACCATTAGCGTTTACATTACATACATTATTGGTTAATTAAAGATACCTGTTTGAAAGATTGCTTTATTACTTTGTCTTTTCTTTTGAAAGACTTGTTTGGCCTATGTTCAATATGAGTAAAATACTCAATTACTGTTAAAATCACATACTCTACATTTTACTGCAATTGGCGACTTATAACTTGTAATGGAGTTAGGCATTGATGCTTTTCACACAAGTAGAATTGTCAGGAAGTCTTTACACCTCAGGTTGAGGTGAAGTTGGTTTCAATTAGCCGCAGTCCAGACAGTATTATATTACTGACTGACTCAGGAAGAATCATAAGAATGAACTGAATATTGTTAGATGGAGCGGAGCAGTAAAAGCTTACACACGCTTCTTTATTAGAAACACCTGCCATCATTTTAAGAATTTCACTGTCTTGTAAAGTATATGTGACAAAGTAAAGCCTGCTTCTGCTTCTTTATGGCAATTATATATTTTATGCCTTATAAAGGGTATAATGTTAATGCTGTAAAAAATGGTTTCTAGTTAAATGATAAATAAGCAGATGTAGCATCTGTGTAGGGTCATTTAGACTTCATGTCTCAGGCATTCTTTTTAACCCTTACTATCTGCATAGCTTGTCACAGTATGAGCAAAACGGTTTATACTTATATTGGGGGTTTTTATACCACAGTGTTGTACCCCCACACCAAAGACACAAAACAGGATAGTCCCTGACCTCTATAGCTGACTTCAAAGGAGCATTTAATCATAACGCAAGCCAACCTCTAAACTCGGCTCTAGTACCTTTGGGTGTGAGACCCCCAGACACACAAGCACTCACACACACACACACACAAACAGGAAACATTTTCATTAGTTAAATAGTAAATAAAGTGTTTCAAATTCTGTATGACATACATATCATTGTATTTTCTTCTTTCATATAAAGCTTTTAACTCTGAAATCTTTAAACTTAAATCGTTTAACTCATATAACAATAATTTACACTTTAAAGGTTTATTAATGTACAAACCCGATTCCAAAAAAGGTTGTACACTGTACAAATTGTGAATAAAAACAGACTGCAATAATGTAAAAGTTTCAAATTTCAATATTTTATTCAGAATACAACATAGATGACATTTCAAATGTTTAAACTGAGAAAATGTGTTATTTCAGGGAAAAAATAAGTTGATTTTTTATTTCATGGCATCAACACATCTCAAAAAAGTTAGGGCAAGGTCATGTTTATCACTGTGTGGCATCCCCTCTTCTATTTATAACAATCTGCAAACGTCTGGTGACTGAGGAGACAAGTTGCTCAAGTTTAGGAATAGGAATGTTGTCCCATTCTTGTCTAATACAGGCTTCTAGCTGCTCAACTGCCTTAGGTCTTCTTTGTCGCATCTTCTTCTTTATGATGTTTTCTATGGATGAAAGGTCTGGACTGCAGGATGGCCATTTCGGTGCCTGGATCCTTCTTCTACGCAGCCATTATGTTGTAATTGATGTATGTGTCTGGCATTGTCATGGTGGAAAATGCAAGGTCTTCCCTGAAAGAGACGACATCTGAATGGAAGAATATGTTCTTCTAGAACTTGGATTTACCTTTCAGCATAGATGGTGATGTGTAAGCTGCCTATGCCACACGCACTCATGCAACTTCATACCATCAGAGATGCAGGCTTCTGACCTGAGCGCTGATAACAACTTAGGTTGTCCTTATCCTATTTAGTCCGGATAACATGTCGTCCCAGTTTTCCAAAAATAATTAAAAATTTTGATTCATCTGACCACAGAACAGTTTTCCACTTTGCCACAGTTTATTTTAAACGAGCCTTGGCCCAGAGAAAACACCTGCGCTTCTGGATCATGTTTAGATATGGCTTCTTTTTTGATCTATAGAGTTTTAGCCGGCAACGGCAAATGACACGGTGGATTGTGTTCACCAACAACGTATTCCTAAGCCCATGTTGTGATTTCCATTAAAGTAGCATTCCTGTATGTGATACAGTGCCGTCTAAGGGCCCAAAGATCACGGGCATCCAGTATGGATTTCCGGCCTTGACCCTTACGCACAGAGATTGTTCCAGAGTCTCTGAATCTTTGGATAATATTATGCACTGTAGATGATGATAACTTTAAACTCTTTGCAATTTTTCTCTGATAAACTACTTTCTGATATTGCTCCACTATTTTTCGCTGCAGCATTGGGGGAATTGGTAATTCTCTGCCCATCTTGACTTCTGAGAGACACTGCCACACTGAGAGGCTCTTTTTATAACCAATCATGTTGCCAATTGACCTAATAAGTTGCAAATTGGTCCTCCAGCTGTTCCCTATATGTACATTTAACTTTTCCAGGCCTCTTATTGCTACCTGTCCAAACTATTTTGGAATGTGTAGCTCTCATGAAATCCAGAATGAGCCAATATTTGGCATGACATTTCAAAATGTCTCACTTTCAACATTTAATATTTTATCTATATTCTATTGTGAATAAAATATAAGTTTATGAGATTTTAAATTATTGCATTCCTTTTTTATTCACAATTTGTACAGTGTCTCAACTTTTTTGGAATTGGGTTTGTATCTCTGCTTTAAAGCTGTATTTTATTTTCAGGCTTGATATCAAAATTAAAATAAAGATCATCTGCTCTTTGTTTTTCAAACAAGGGTGCAAATTATATGCCAGAACATAACATTGTATTAACACAAGTTATACTTTAAAGGCTTAGTCCCGGTATTTTAATGTATCTCTGCTTTAATGCTGTCTTTTCTTTCATGCTTAATATCAAAATGATCCATTCTCTATTTCCCAAATAATGGTGCATGTTATATGATCATGAAGTGTACCATACTGTTTTAATACACTTTGGATAAAACTTTATAAGTTATCCAAACCAAGCATAAACAGGTAATCCCCACAAAAGCAAGAACAAAAGTTTTGCTCTCCGAAAGTTCATGCCTGGCAATGGCCATTCCACCAAAGATGGGTGTGGCTCAGAGACCTTTAAATGTCCTGAACCCCCACCAATCATTGCTTTTAGAACTGTTCTTCGAGACGGGACTCAAACCCTTTGAGGCAGATCTTCTTTCAAGCTTTACCTTCAAAAACGTTTCCTACTCTGATCTTTAGGAGAACCTGAAAGAACATCTAACTCCATCCTAACTGACTCTTCAAGAATTGACTTTGTCTACCGCATCCGGACTCAGCAAAAAGTCAATGCATGTAACCATTTTACCAACCATTCAAATGCGTGATTAAGCCTGAGCCCCTTTATTAAGGTGAATTTAAATTTCTTGATGATTCTAATTTAGGTTGCGGTTATTTCGAAGTTAAGCTTGCCATTCCTTTTCTTCCTTTCTCTCTCTTTCCGTTTCTTTCTCCTTCTACATATTCCTAACTTCTTTTCCTCTTTTATATATGTTTGTGTTTGTGTAGTTATATGTTTGTGTTTGTCTCATTCATTAAACGCCGTATTTTTCATAAGTGATTCATGAAGTGCCGCTCACATTTCAAAGTCACTGCAATATTTTGATCTTACTACATGCTCATTTACTTGTGCGGTATAAAGTAAGGGTCGCGTCTTTCTTGGCCGGGAAAATACCCCTTTTGTAAAATTTATTAAAGATATTACTGTCTGTTTGGTGGACGAACAGACCAAATAATTGTAATGTTAATTCCATTACCGTTAATTCAACAACTGAATTTAAATATTTATGAGTAATTATAACCCGTTATAATTACTCATAAATATTTTCTTTTTTTGCGAGCTAAATTCGCTACACATGCTTTGGTTATTATGACACTGGTATGATATCTACAGTTCAAGCATAATGTATAAAAAAACCAAAAACATTTTAGAGGATATGAACAAGATGGGATTTATTGTGAGAATTCGAAGGTACATCTATTTCTGACTGTGTTTACACCATCTCTGTGCAACTATTGCAAAGACACAGTTACTGCGAAGCTATAAAAAAACAGATCTTTCACAAAAAACTAAAAACCTCATGTTGGATTAAAAGAATATTAAAGACCTTATCTTTTTAAAGAAATTATAAAACATTCAACTGGATTTAAAAATGTACTGGGATCCAGTGGAGAGCGGTTTGAACCTTTATTTTTGGAATTGGTCGTGTAAGTAATCCAGCTGGTCACAGTTCCAGAAGATGAAAATAATGATTCATATTGATAAGCAGATTTAAAGCATAACTCGATGGTAGTCATAAAACACATAAAACGTATACTGCTGGTAAAAGTCAAGTAACGAAATGCTATAATCTGATGAAAAGCTTTTTATAGGTTATAGAACATTAGTAATGAAACTTAAAATTGAGTTCCCATTAATCTTCAAAAAGAAGATCTAACACTTGAAAGAAACGTTTTTAGGGAGTTTGTATATGAAAAACATAAACCATAGTGCAGTGGCTAGCATTTTTCAGATACTGTCTAAGTCTCATTTGTGTAAATTGTGTGTATATAATGTGCCTTGTTTGTAATGCAAAATCCCATCCCGCACATATTCCCATTTGTGTCCAGTTCTTTCAGGATACACAACAAGAGAAATCAATTGATACACATTTTTTAAGCTTTAGAACATCCAGTCTGCTTTTTAATCCTATTAATGCTATATATATATATATATATAGATAGATAGATAGATAGATAGATAGATAGATAGATAGATAGATAGATAGATAGATAGATAGATAGATGTGAAACAAGGGGACCTAAAAGTATTAGCCTACATATTAAATATTAACATTATAAATGTTATGTTTGAAATATCACCATATGAAGTTTCACTATATTAAGGGACTTTACATTAACTGTCTTGGAGAGTACAGGTAAGCAAAAATGCAGTTACATATGTGCATTAAGAATTTATTTTTTCCGACCAACGTTGAACCCTAAGGTTAAAAACACACTGAATTTAGAAAGTGCAGGTAGATGTAGGAGCAGCATGGGGGTGCAGTGGGTAGCTTTATAGCTCCAGGATCCCTGATTAGATTTAAAAAATTAGTTAGTGTCTGTTTTTCCTGTGTGAATGTTGTTTTTCTGTGTGTGTGTGTGTGTGTGTGTGTGTGTGTGTGTGTTTGTGTGTGTGCATTTCGGATTTTAAAAGAATGGTATCCCTATGTATATGGGTATAGTCTGACCTCAGACAATATATTTTATTCCTTATGTAGGCTCTAGATCAAACTAAATCATGTACAGGATAAAGTTCTTATTAAAGATAAATAAATCAAAAAAAATAAGAGGTTTGGTGTTTCCAAGGGCACCAGGTCTAAGACTACAATATATGTGTACATTTTCTTATGTAGAATATTCACTGGATAGGAGAGTCATTCAAAATTAGAGCTATTTTTCATTTGGATGAGACACTAGAGGCAAATTGTTCTGTATGACAAGATTGCAATGCGGAAGGTGCATAATTTGAGTAACTGCATGTTCTGCTTCATCTCATGCGTGTGTGGGGAAAAAAATGCCTCAGGATCTCAGCACCTGCTCTGAATCTAATCAAGGCCTCATGGAGGGTGTGTGAAGTACTCTGCCCAATCAGCAACATTGTGCAAAGCTTTGCTGTATGTTGGCGTGGTGCACAGGGACCTGCTTCAGTGCCTGCCAGCTTCACTCTATTGCCAAGAACTTGTAGCTACAGTTTACAGACATGCTGTTTCATTGCTTTGAATTTATTTTTAATGAGTCTACACTATCCTCTGCACGTAAGTGCAGTTTTTCTGTGTACGGTTTTATCATTGATCTTGTGTGCACAACATGGGAATTCTACCATGCCAAATCTCCATGTGTTAAACAATGTTGTCTCACATATGTACAGTATTTCTGCTCATTTGTAATCTGCTACAATGATCGTATTGTGAAAATTTGCAGATCAGAGTATTTTCATTAATCTGTGAATGGAAAAATCTAAATAATTTGCATGATTTAAACTGCAGTAACCAGCATTACATTCTCTCATAGCATGTTTAAGACTGTTAACAATCTGTGAATTGGAATCAAGTGCAGAAATGACACATCATGGTGCAGTGGCTTATGGAAAACATCCAGTCCATAGTCCTCTTACAGTCTGATCTACGGTGGTCGAAGAGTGCAAAACACATTAACAAATCCGAAAACAAAATAACAAATGCAAAACCAAAATAACAAATCCAAAAACAAATTAACAAAAACAAAAACACATTAACAAATCTGAAAACACAACGACAATCAAAGTGAAAATAAGTAAAAAGAAAATAAACAAGGCTATGGTTTATTCTGTAAATCATATTTTTTCATAAAGGACAAAAGATTCATTGCATTTTTCTTTTTAATCACTTTAAGAGCTTTTAAAAGAAATAAACTTATTATAAAATGCAAAAAAAAAAACGGTTTAACTTTTAAGTATTTCGGTTTTGTATATAAAAATTTCCCATCAGAAGTATATTATTGACAAGAAAGTAATCTTTGTTATTGTTCATTACAAGTCCAAAGATAATGTACTTCACAGTGAAATTTCTTAGATGGAAAACCTTTGGGTAAAACAAGTTTAGATATCAGACTATAAAGCGTCTGAAGTACAACAGTCTTCGGCAGGAGAAAGTTGGAACGCATGTGTAAAAGTGTACAAACGAATCTTTATGTCATGATATACTGCAGCTTCTCCAACATCACTGCATATGAATGTCCTTCCTCAAAGTAGATTTGAATTAATTCCAGTTTCTCTCTTGCTTGCCAATGCTTACTTCTGTTATTTTCTTATATTTAAAGGTGCACTAAAATTTTTTTTAAAGTAAACAGAGAATTTTACACATGTACAAAAAAACAAACTTATAAGATGTCATACTTTCTGTATATCTTGAATGACAGGTGTCTTATCCAATGATCTGTAAGTTTCCATTCACAAACTATACCTACCTTTTCCAGTTTTCTGTTAGGAGACATACATTATTCATAGGCATAAGCACTTTGGAACAGTACGTTTTCTGCCACAGCTGCATTAAAATATTTGCTGCTGTTGTCATTAAAAAAAGATGAAAATTTATAGTAGGAGGAGCTGCTATAACATATGTGAGAGTGACCAGTGCACAACATTACTGCAACTAAATATTACAAAAAATCGTGATGTGTCATTAATTAAGAAATTAAGAATACCATTCTTTGGGTTGGCATCACAGCATCCTGTTATTCAGCATTTTCCTTTAAGAGAATGGCATTATATTTTATTCCTGATTCATTAAACAAATCACTTGTTCATTTTCATCAAGCAATTCATCCTGGTCATTATTGCTGTAAATCCGAGTCTCTCCAGGAAACATTAGGGAACAAGGAATACATACGTTTTTCAACTTTAGCTCAACAAAACTCAATGTTTTGCCAAATGATTTTATTCAGAAATACTTCTACTTTTTATAAAGAGTAAACTTGCTGTTTGGTACAATATAGCTGTGTTCAATGGCTCATGGATTCCACTCATCACTCTTTGGCTTTTTTTTAACTGTTGTTGGAAAACTCATGAAAGCATAAATGTGCCACACAGAAGCATATTTAAAACATTTATTGACCAAATTCGACCGTTTTTTCAAAGAATTCCATTATAGAGGAGTATCACATCAAATGTTTTTATATATATATATATATTATTTCTCACTTCAGTAAAATGTGTAAACATGATTAATAGAGATTACATCTCACCTAGTGAACATCTCAGTAATATGTCAATAAGTAAGGCGTGTGACTTTATTTTCGTTGACAGGTCTCTTTTAAAACAGTTCTGGTTCATCACCGTTGACTTAGCGAGCCTTATTGAACTTTTGCTGGTACATTACACATCTGACATGGTTCTTTTATTCACTTTATTATATTTCTGAATATGAACTCCAAATCCTAGCAGCAGGCTGTCAGAAAAGGAGATGTGTGTGTGTCCAGAGGGATCTTTACATGAAGGGCTTATGTCACTCTTTTTCTACTAAAGAGGAGCAATTCATTATTTGAACATTAAATTATTTATTAAGACAGTGTTGAGATTATCCCATAGCTCCCAAATGGCGAGAAAAAAAAGCACGATTTGCAAGAAAGATTTTTTTTTCCCGATGGAAAGGATTGTCTTTCCTGCAGGGGTGAACAGTCAAGGAAACATTAATATTGAGTGCAATGATTCATTGCTAAATACTTACTTTTTGGCATGAGATAATAAATGCTTAATGGGTAGCTAGTTAGTAAATCAATTATGGGCAATGAATGTCATTAACATGATTACAAAATATTTCTAATAGTTACTTAATCAGGGTTTTTATTCTTACAAAAAGGGTTTTATTAAAAGAAATTGAGACAAGTATTTGGTGTTTCATGTCAGAAGAATTTCCTTTCTTTCTCTCTCTCTCTCTTTCTCTCTCTCTCTCTCTTTCTCACGCTCACTCTCTCTATCCTTTCCCAGATTAAGCTGATGATATAAAATGCAAAAATCTCTCAGTTTTTTCTCTAAAAAAATCTCTCCCCTGCCCTTGCTCCAGTATAGCAAAGCCTGGCCAAGCATGTCCACACCCACACGCTCCATCACCATCTCGATAGGTCTCTGATTGGCCCAGTATACTGCTATAATAAATAACCAAGAACGAGTGGAGATGAGCAGTAAACAGTGCTGAAGGGAGACCATTTGAGGGAAATTGGAAATTGTTATTTGTGTAGAGGTGTATAATAGGAGAGTTATGCAAATGATTTGTTCTGATTGTAAATTGGTCTATTGTGATTGCGCACGTTTAACCATGGAGCTGAAATGCGTTCATGAGCACTGGGTGACTTGTAATGCAATAATAACAACCCATCTTGATTATAAGGACAAGTGTCATTTAAAAAGGAAAGTAGACATTGAATACGTTTTAATGTGATTGAGACGTGGGGTGTTTATTATTAGCATTTAGAAGACTTCTCTCTGACTCAATAACACACACACACATAGTGACAGAGTTTAACATGGCCGTGGTGTTTATGGTGATGAAGCCTGGAAGCAGCAGATTTAGCACTGAGCTCATCCTTTACACAGAAATGGAGAAGTCGTGTAGCTGGCAATAAAGCAGGGACAAACACACATCCATCACCATCTCCAAAAAAAAAAAAAAATGTCAAGACAAGTTTGAGCTGATTGAAATTCCACTTTGTGGTCACAAAGTCGTCGATTCCTTATTTCCTTGAGGAAAAGAGCAAAGAAGTTTTGGTTTTCCGTTAAAACTAGATTGGGCTTAATAGCGATTACCGGGTTCCCAAAAGTGGATTTGTTTTCAATCCAAATTTTGTTTACTACTTACAAAACTACATATTCTCATGTTTTTTTTCCTTATAAATCTTGTGACGCTTTTTTTGGTCAGTGTTTCCAACTGCACCATATTTTTGACATTATGATTACAGCAAGCTAATAACTCTATATGGAGACCGATGCAAGCAGACATTTTTGTGCACTTCACTTATAAATGTAGGGGTAGAATAGGTAGCACTTTACCAAAAAAAAGTGCTCTGTCAGCTTTGTGTGTATTTGTGTATTGTTTTAGTGTGTAATGTGTTTAAATTAGACCTATATCGGGTGAAGTTGCATGACATTTGAATCGTATCCTTCGCTGAGGTGATAAAGCATATTTGTCTCAAACTATTTTTATTTTCATTTTGGAGAACTTCAAATCCTAACAGTGCAAAGCATTTATTTATAAGGCAGGAAAAAAAAACACGTAGCAGGCAGAGGTGATTGTTAATGTAATGATTGATCTCACCCACATATTTGGATGACTCATATAATATATGATAATGATTATATCAGACTTATAGATCCATTATTATTACACTTTGGCTTTGCATTTGGATGCATGCTTGCTTTTAATTTTCATATATCAGACTCGGTGGTAAGCATTGATTGTTTTGTGTGTATGTGTGTATGTGTGTGTGTTACCCATCAGCTCTTAGAGAATATTTTTTACTTTTACAAGATGAACTCCCACCTCAAAGCCAAGCGCTTGTTGTTCGCCACACTGTGCAACACCGACCTTTGCAGTCACCATCATTTGTCTTTATTTATGGCCTGCGGGAGGGCTACACAAACACACACACACACACACACAGTATGCTGTACATGCTGTCAAGATTGTACCAAAATTGCCACTATGTTGTATTAACCATCAGCCCTTGCACCTCACACAATAGTCACATGATATTCACTGATGTATGATATTCACTTCCTTGTTAAACCTAAATGGCAAAAATGTTTTTTTGGTTGAAACCTTTGTTAGGGTTTTCATGTTTATGCGGTTTTGTGTGTATCTCAGCTTTGTGCCTAGTCTTTCTGTGGTTTTGCTGAGTACATGTTTGTGGTGTATGTTTACAGAAGTTTGGTATTCATAGCTTTTGATTTTTTGCACTTAATAAAATAGTCTGCACTTGCATCTGCCTTTGATTCAATTGTGTGACATATGCATACATCTATTATGTGTATTTATTACATTTTATATGTAGACATCCTTTAATTTAGGAGGGTGAGAGCTAGTACAGTGCTTGCCAAATGTTTGGAAACACCTAGTCTTTTATAGTTTTTGAGACCCAGCTGTGTTCCATTTGTTTATTTCCAACAAACTAGGCAAAAGTCAAAAATACACAAGAATTAAACAGTGAATGAGTGGAAGAAGTTCTGTGAACAGATGAGTCACAATTTGACATTTAAAACATACTGCAACAGCAGAAATTCTGTAATATAGATAACAGGAGAGAAGAAGTTTGTAGACTGACTCACACCAACAGTCAAATACAGGGTTGAAAGCTTAATAGGTTGGGGTTGTTTTGGAGCAGGAAAGGTTGAAGACTTACAGTTTTTCAGGTGAAAGAAGTACTGAACCAACATGGCTGCCATTCCATAAATCAACAACATGCAAGTTGGGTCATGGTGTGGTTCACCCATGTAGTCTTTCTCTTTTTTTTTCTAAAATTGGGCTCCCGAGGGATTAGACCTTTTCTGTCATCCATAATTTTGATGGATTTAGCTCTCCTTACTGAAGTGACATCACTACAGGACTTGTAGGTTCTCCCACTGGAAATCCTGAAGGCTAAGGTGACGTCACTCAACCCCTGCTGCTCCTTTCTGAGTGTATGAGTGAGGGTACTTCTCCAGACAGTTGGTCCTGACCAGGTTCATTGACCGTGACATGATATAATAATTGACGCAACCGTAAGAATTAGCGGCAAAAAAAACAAACGATAATTTTTTTTTTTTTAATGGATGCCCATGTCGTCTATTGCCAAGCACCAATCAAAACAAGTTTAAAACAGAGCTTAACTATAAAACAAGACAATGGCCCAAAGCATACATCTAAGCTTTGTAAGCTTTTAGAGAGCAAACAGTCAGTTTTATCTGCAATGGATGGCCTGCCCAGTCACCAGTCTACTGGACACTGTTTTGGTATGTACTGACATGCAAGGTCAGAAATACAATCCAACTAGTGTAGCTTGTTTTTACAAGAGGCTATGGCAAGGTATTTCAAGAAATTAACTGTCCAGATACAAAGAGTGTGTAGAGCTGTTATTCATGCTAAGGGAGTATCTTTTTACAAAAACTAAATTTAACAACTTTATTATTTGCTTTAATATTTGCTTGGTCAAAGCAAATTGTCATACCATTAAATTATCCAGTTTGTTACATGGAAACAAAAATAACATGCACACATCTCTTGAGAGAGAGGCACTGTGCACGCTTCCTCCAAAACGTGTGTACGAACAACCATCTGTACAAACTGCTAATTTTCCTATGCCACCTGATAGCTAAACATATATAAAGAATAACTTAATTTTTTTTTTTTTTATACAGGAATTTAGAGATTGTTATGTTAAAATGTTCACTTTCAGCTTCGAATGATGGTGGCAACTTTAGGAATTTAAACATGCTACCTTTAAGTGATAGGTACATTTTTATTTAATTTTATTCGCAAAATTAACAAGCCGTAATATGCATTTCTGAAAATATATGACATGTTTTTATACTACTGTATGCTTCAAATCACATGACAGGAAAAAACAAACCATATACAAATACCCTTATACAGCTTTCAAGGAGAACATTACAATTGAATAGCTCTGGAGTATAACGCTGACATTTAAGGAATGAATGCAGACAGTGGAGGGAGATTTGTCCAATGGAAAAGATAACATGTGATTTAAGACTTCAAAGGAATCGAATTGCATGGAGAAATTGACATGATTAACAGAAAGACTTGCTATGGACAGAATACTTTTCTCAAGTAAAACAAAAAACAAAAAAAAAATGGTATGTATTATATGGGAGCAATTTGCATGCCCTGTAAAATTGTTTTCTTTTTAAAGCAAAGCAAAAAACAACAAACTAGATACCCCTGAATGATTCAAGTCACTGTAATGTTTTTCAAGCCTCATTTATATCACATACTATCCAACTACATCAAATTGTACTGCCCTCAAAAACATGTCATGTAATTCGAGGGAAGCAGATGCAAGCGAATTGCAGCTGTTCAAAACAAACCCAGTGAAACAAAACACAAAACAAACAAAGAGCAAGACTGAATAAGTGGATCATTAACACAAACAATCATGAACAAAAATTATAGAGAGACAAGCAAAAGACAAGAGTTGCAGCAAATGGGGAGCTGCATGTGAATAGCTGTATATGAGTGGTAATTGCCAAGCTAATTGTAAAAGGTTAAATCTGATTAAGGTGTGCAAACATCTGACATGATCACAAGAAGTGCAGTAACTACAAGGGGATGTATTTTTCCTGAACATATTCCTAACAGCTAGTAGTAGACGAAGTTATTATGGCTATAAAGTTTGATCATTTTTATCACAAGATTCTTGCTCTTTATGTGAAACGACTTTAAAGTTGATTTTAGCACATTAATCTATTACTAGAATGATATTAATGAGTCCAACACCAAGTGATATCTAATAAATGATCTTTAGCATGAACCTTCTTTTCAATCACTTTTTTTTTTCAATCGCACAAATAAGGACACAGGACATATGGTGAGTTAGAATCTGGAGATCCTTCCATCATTTATTCCTCTCTAATGTTTTGCGAAATGTTCTGCTTAATGAACTGATGCTGAACTGTAGGTTGGTGCAAAGTAGATACCACCAACCGGCAATGGTGGTTCTAGTTGAATGAATGATTCCCTGGGTGAACCACGCCATGATCCAACGTCTCCCACATTAATTAGTTTTAAAGCTGAAATTAATCAATAGGGGAGACGTTGGGTGATGGCATGGTTCACCCAGGTAGTCTTCCTCTTTTTTTCTAAAATTGGGCTCCTGAGGGTTTAGACCTTTTTTGTCATCCATAATTTTAATTTGGATTTAGCTCTTACTGAAGTGACGTCACTACTGAACTTGTAGGTTCTCACACTAGAAATCCAGAAGGCTAAAGTGATGTCACTCAACCCCTGCTGCTTCTTTCTGAGTATATAAGTGAAGGTACTTCTCCAGACAGTTGGTGCACATTTAGAGTCCTGACCAGGTTCATTGACTGTGACATGATATAATAATTGACGCAACCGTACAAATTAGCGGCAAAAAAACCCAAACGATTATGTATTTTTTGCGTGTATGCCCATGTCATCTATTGCCAAGCACCAATCAAAACAACTTTAAAACAGAGTGCGCACTTTACCCTGATTGGTACAGAGTACAGATATGAGAAAAACTAATTAAGTATAGTAACTCATTAAATGTACTTTGTTACTGTCCACCACTGGTGACAACAACCATCCACTGGTGTGCTAAAAAGCACACATTAACAGGTTGCTGAAAGAAAAGAACAATAAACATAAAAATTTCTTTATTTCAATTGTATATTTACATTTTGTTAGTTTTAAATGCATTTTCTAGAACCATGATGATGCAATGCTGAATATTCTGATACTAGGATCAGATTTGAATGCGGCTACAGAAGCTAGCTCAATAAATTATATTAGCTAATGTTTCTAATAGAAGGCTATTTCAGAAGATGGGTGGATATGAGAGGATTTCTAAAACTTTCATATTGCACTTTTTATTCATGTATGCAAATGCACCACTTAAAATGTCACCACTAAAATTTAGCTACAGTTCAAAGATCTCCAGTGTAGCCTTAGTGAAGAAGCATATTGGGAACTGCAAAAAAAATCCAAAGCGCTCTCTCGCATTCGAATGTCAGGCTGGTTTCCCACAGTCTCCTCCTCAAATGTGATAAGTGGCTGCTTTGCTGTCTCTTTCCATCCAGCTTTAGCATGGTGTGCTTTCTAAGTCCTGCAGTGATAGTTTGGGATTCCTGCTGTTATCATTGAGCACTAACATCAGGCGCCACACGGAAACGTATGACATGTCAGCGTGACAGATATTAGGATTGGATCCTGCTGTTACACCACTGACAAATTAACTGCAGCTAAAACAAACAGGGATAATAAACCGTCAATAAATAATAAATACATCAAAAACATAACAGTAAAATCAAAGACAAGGCATTATTGCGCCAGCGTTGCTCGACTGTTGCACCATAGCGTTATTTGATTGTACATTTTTCTTTACCCTTTTTTATTTTCCTAAAGAACGCTTATGTGTTGTGAGATACAGAGGCCATCTTTGTCTGAATGATATATATGTGTGTTGAGTACACAATATATAGTCATTCTTCCTCTGTTGTTAGTAATAGCTTATTTGTGAAAAGTATATTTTAGTTGGATCTCTAATGGAGTATATTGCAGCATTAAAGGGTGATTATCCAGATGCCAGAGAGCGTTAGTAAGAATGACACCACTGTAGTTTCCATGAGGGAAAATCTGGATGTCTTAGGTAGAGACAGATATCACCTAAGTTCAACATTAGAGCCCTCACAGCGGGGCGAATGGGTGATGGCTAGGCAACATAATCGCAAAGTCAAAGCAAACACTAAGGATAAAGGTTTGCTCTCCTGCTGAAGCTCATGCTGAGAAACCTAAAAGAGCGCTGGTTATTGGAGACTTAGTGTTTAGGCACCTAAAATTAGGTAGGCCTTCGTAGGGACTTGCAGCTTTAGAAAGGCTTATATCGGTAGCTAGGGCAACGGACATAACAGGTGACGCATTAGGGTTATTTTTCATATAGGGTAAAACACTACTTATAAATGGCTTCATCAGTCAGAACTTGGTAAGATTAACGTTGAACACATGTATGGCAAGTGAAGGCAATATGGTAGGTAATATGCTCTTTTATGTTAGGGTCACTGAACTTCACCGTTGATCCAAAGCCAGGACTGCTAAATATTACAGCTTAAGTGCTTATTGTTAATGAAACCATTACTGATCAGAAGTTTAATGTACTGTGTTTAACAGAAATATGGTTTAAACCAAATAAATGTAGCATGAAATGACACTAGTCCTTCCATATAGGGAATTATTTATTATAACCCTGGTATCTGGTCACACTACCTCACCCAGATGATAATAGCTTTGCCTATGAGTCTGGCTTCTCTCAAGGTTTCTTCTTCATATCATCTCAGGGTGTTCTTCCCTGACACTGCTGCCTCAGGCTTGCTCACTGGGGACACATTTATTACATCGAAATTTATATCCTGCATTTATATATTTCAGTAAAGCTGATTTGTGGCAATGTACATTGTTAGAAATGCTATAAAAATAAAATGGAATTAAATATAATTATACCCAGTAGAGCAATAGTTCTCACCAATGAGTTTGGGGATGTGTAGGGGTCCTTGAAGCATATCTAACAGTTTAGTGAACTTAAAATGTATTTATGGTGGTAGAAATCATGATCCACTATGAACTGATTATTTCATGCTTACTGTATATGTATTGACGTGTTTAACTGAAAACATGAATTCGATTAAATTTAGAAAGCTTATAAATAACATAAAAAAAAAGAGTTTTGAATCGACTACAAACTACTGCTTCTTACTTACAAAACACTAAATAGTTTAGCTGCTAATTATCTTTCCAGTCTTATCACGCTACAATCCATCATACTCCCTGAGATCTCAAAACTCTGGACTTCTAGTAGTTCCTAGAATAGCAAAGTCCTCTAATGGCGGTAGATCATTCTCACATTTAGCTCCTAAACTCTGGAATAGTCTTCCTGACAGTGTTTGGGGCTCAGACACACTCTCCCAGTTTAAGTGCAGATTTAAAACGTATATTTTTAGCAAAGCCTACACATAACACACATCACATCATAACCTTGTGCTCCAGAACATCTGATCACATGCTCATGATCAACTTGTGCTGTTAATATCATGAACAGCAGCTACGCTAATTCCTCTCCACTGCTTCTCTTTCCCTACCCATCCTGCGGTTGCTCCAGCCCCAGTCATGTCCCACCTTATGAAGATTGTGGACCTTTAAAGAAGTAGATGCTGACTCCGCAAACATCTCGAACCATCTAGAGACGTACCAGCGCCAACTGGAGTTTTGAAATTGGACCTCTTTGAGTGTTTAAAGGCTCTGACATGGAAACGATTGTGTTGGATCTATAATTATCACAAATGTTGAGCTATTTTATAACCATACCTATTAACTATAAACTAGTTTTATAACCACAGATGACTGTAAAAGACTTTAGAAAGATCATTACTCATAATCTTCTCATTATGAATAATCTTGGAATGTGGAATCTCACATTCCAGTGCTCATGTAAGTTCTCACTCTCCAGTATTCTGTACTGTTTAAAGATTTATCATCACACTCTTGATGTCACCCGAATGAGGATGGGTTCCCTTTTGAGTCTGGTTCCTTTTAAGGTTTCTTCCTCATAACAACAACAAAGCCAAAAACAGTTGATTTGCAAGGTTTTATTTCCTAAAATACAAATTCAATTGTACACCTCAACACTGCATCAACACAACAGCTTTTTCAACATGACAGAATAAAACAAAGATCAAACATGTTGGTAAAAAAACAGACAAAGTAGTAAATCAATCTTTCAAAAAGGGGTAATCTTTAATGAAAAAATTAAATTAAGGTATTATGTCACAAAGTGTCATAAAGAAGAAGCATTCAATAAAATGGTGATAGTGATCAGCTCTTCTCTTTCTCAAGTCAGAAAAAAAAAAAAGTAGTGAAGCAAATTTTAAAAAGAGATTTTCAGTTGTAATTGCACAAAAAACAACTATTGGTATTTAATTGCCAAATAGAATAAGATCCAATTCGTTTTAGATATAGTAAAACCAAATATTCAGTGCTGCAATGATGCACCTCTCAGTCTCAGAGAGGGGCAGTATTTTTATTCAACTTCAACAAAAGCTGGTTCTCAAAGATTTTAAAACTTATTCTAACTCTTTTATTATTCTAACTTTTTTTTTTTTTTTTTTTTACTGAAAATGAGGCCAGCAGTGCTAAAAAACCACTCACAGGCAGCAGTTGTGGGTAGGAGAATTGTGAGCCTTAATGACATCTTCAGCAGAGGTGCAAAATATAAAATATATAGGAGTGAAAATTACATATATAAAATTATAAATGTAGTTGCGTTATATCCTCGATACCTCGATTTTGTGAAAAAAAGGACATTTACTCAAATATTTTACACCACTGGGATAAACCCTTGAGAGGATCCAGCTATAAAAGGAAACACATCTCCTGGATAACACCAATTACTGAACCATTGCCGATTGTAATAAAAGTATGTATAGTATAGGAAAAAATATTTAGCCCCATTAGATAGTATGACTCTTGCAGGGGTCGGTCTTGGGCTTGAACTGTTTTTTGGAAAGCAAGTCTTTGTTTTATCCATATGGGACAATCCACAGCGGCAAAAGGTTGAGTCACAAGCAGAACTAGAGCATCACGATGAATCAGACAGCAGAAGAAGTGTGTCAGGATCTGGCATCAACTTCACATCAAGCAGCAGGAGTGCACACACAGCTCGATGGAGAGTGAACAGATGATTAGGTATGCTCTTTCATTCATCTTCAGTAGCAGCTTTTTCCTTGTCAGGGTCGCGGTGGATCCGAAGCCTAGCCCAGGCACAGCAGACGCAATGCAGGGGAATTTACTGCTTCAACACAAGCCACAGAGTCACTGTACTGCTTTAGGCAGAATCTTATTTAACAGGTTTTGCAACCAAGAAAATACTGTGTCCCTGATTTCGAAACAATAGGAATTTTTTTAAAATATATTCTATATGTAAAGAAGGTTTGCAGGATAATATTTCCCCCTGTTGTACTTTATAAGCAGGTCATTCTGGGTCAATATCTGATCATCCTTGTTAATTGGCCATTCACAGGTGTTAAGTTTAACGTGTACAATAATATGATAATAACAAAGCTAATAAAAATTGGTCTAAAGCCAGAAAGTATTGTTCTGAAAGGCAAATTTGAACTGCTTCAAATTTCAGCTTCCATATATCGCTAATGACTCCACTTATGCCAATTACAGCCGGATAATCAGAAGCCTGTGCCTGCTAAATCAGAAAATAGGCTCCACACACCCACAGCTCTTGTTACTGTAGCATGCTTCAGCTAATCCAATCATATTAATAGCAGCCATTTTTAGCACTATAGGGGTTCATTGTATATAGTCTGTATAGAGTCTTCTATAGTGTCGTTCTTTTCACTGTGATAAGTACGAGGTTCTATTTAAAGATGCACAGCTGCCTCTCCCTTAATTCCCACTCAGTCCCTGTTTTTTTTTATTTTTTATATAAACTCTTTTCTTCTTCTCTCTTTTCTATTTTCCTGTCCTGGTTTTGTTCATATTCCATTAATTCATTTCTATTCTCTTTTTTTATTTTTATTGTCTACTTTTTTCTTACCTGTCACCCATTCTCTTTTCCTTTAGCTTATTTCTTCTTTCCCTCTTATTTTTTTGCTTTATATTCCTTGTTTCCCTCCTGAGTATTTCTTCCCATTTCCACATTTCTCTCTCCTCTTCTTGCCCTTATCCTCCATTGTATTTTCTCCTCTTCTCCTCTGTAAGTGATCTATCATCACATGAGTTCACTGACATGAGAGTCTCTCTCAGTATATTGCCCTTACTCTCTCTCTCTCTCTCTCTCTCTCTCTCTCTATATATATATATATGCATCTCTATATCACTTCTTCACTCTTTCTCTTTTTTCTATTTCAGTGAGGTTAATAAATAAATGAAACCAAACCAGAGTTCAGGATGGTGTGAAACAAGATAAGAGTGTTCTGAAGCAGAGGTGACCGCACACTGAGCGCACCAAAAAACATCTAATATACGAGCAAAAATCTTATATATTGGGTTCTACAATTTTCTAATATTGCTACTGTCACTAAATAAGGCATGTTCTTGGGTGAAAATAAAAAGGCAATAAAAGACTTCCCTCACCAAGTAAGCTTTCTATTTCTGCCTAAAGTTATTAAGGTATTCAGTTCAGATTCAAGACTGGGATTTATTTTGCTTTTAAATGGGGACCTATATATTAATTTATCATTAAAACTCTTGAACTATTATTGCATTTTTATGGACTGACTGACCAACAGATCAATGCTTTTGTAATGGTGCAGAGACAACATTAAGGATATTTACATTTGGTTATATAAGATATGGATATTTGTGCAATAATTCAATCAGCCCATCATTTGACAGTAGCAAAATGCCTAAAATCATACAGATACAAATCAAGAGCTTTTGTTCATGCTTACAACAAACATCAACCTGGGCAAAATGGGATCTTTGACCTTTAGTGAAAATAATAATGGCTGGTTCATTCTGATAGAAATCCTGCAACAAACTCAAATAATCAGTTTATACAACCGTGGTGAACAGAAAAGCATTTCAGAATGCTCCACACATCACTTTGATGCAGTTGAGCGCCAACAGTACATCAGGTATAGCTCATCTAAGCTCCAAACCAAGATCACTGATAAAAGTTGAAGATTAAAAAAGGTACTCAGTTCACAGTTCTAATTTAATTCTAAAGTCCTTACGCCCTCAGGTCAGCACATAGTGATCAAAATGCACATGTTACAGGCAGGTTACAAAGTGAATGTAAGTGAATGACTTTTATTAGGCTGGATTTCAACATGGATATAAAAGAATCATTCCCCTTCTCATGCCTAGCACTGTGCTGATTGTATAAAATGGTGAGGTGAGATGCATGTCACTGGAGCAACTTTAAAATAGACCTTTATATAAGCTACCAAAGAAAGAAAGAGAAAAAAAAGAATTAAGCACATACTCTTTTAAAAAAAAGGAGTCACATCAAGAGTCCCTGCCAAAATTATTATTATTATTGTTATTTTTTTTAAGAACAATGGTGGAATTATTAGATTTGTCATGCACAGTGGTGCAAATTATTTAATGTTTTTTTATGTCATAAATTAGAATCACTAAGAAAATCCTTTTTCTCACTACTATACTAGAAACATAAAACATTTAAACGACAGTTCAAGAAACCAGAAAGTTCTACTACCTTTAAGATATGAAAAGAAATTCAGGAGGACCCTGATCCCTATACTCAACTTTTTCTTTGTTGTTGGATGTGTTCAGTGTATTCACCCCTGTGAATCAACTTTACTCAGATAACTACTGTATAATAATAATGTTATAGCAATACATAACATCAGAGATTATGTGGATGATAAAAAAAGTGAAGTAGGCATGTCTATGCAATCATGTGGAAAAGCATGGGCATCTAATTATAAGCAAAAATACGTGCATGTGCATAAATAACTGGATAATTGACATAGGCAGTGATTATATATATGATTTGTGTATTGTAGCATTAATTTTTTTCATAAAAGGAACTTCCTGCCAACTAGCCAAGGTATTTAGTATAAAAGGGTAAAGGTGTTTGGTGAGTTGGAATTAGGAACATTGAAATAAGTTTAAAGGACATACTGTACAAATGCATAGAACAGAAGAATGTAATAGAGAAATCACAATTATGCAGAGAAATCCTCCTCTTTTAATCTGGCATTAAAAAAAAATAAATCAATGTCAAGATGTGAAAATGTTTTGCTGATGCCACACACACCACAACACAAAAGATTGTGCATACTGAAAACCATCCACTTGAACTAAAGAAGCTGTGAAGAATTTGCTCAGAGGACAGTGGTCCCTCGGACTTCTCAGCAGGTGTTACAACAATTTTCCTCAAGAGCTTCAATTTGTGCCTGAAGAACAACAAACATTCTGCTGGATGTAATTATTTCTGATGCATTGCCGGAATAAAAATATGGATCTGACTTTAACTCTGTCAGGGATCCACCAGCCATACCCTCACTTGAACCACACATTTCTCCTAGCAGCTCCCCGTCCTACTAATCATGCACACCTGACTCTCATCAGCTCACACTACATAAGCACACACTTCCAAACACTCCCCGTGCATTCTACCGATTAGTCTGGAGAACTTCACTGGACCTTCTGACTGCTCTTCTCATTTGACTATTCCATATGGATTATCACCAAGTACTTCTTTCTTTGAGATTCTATTCTGTGGATATCTCTATTGAACTGCTCTTTGCCTGTGCATTCTGTCATCCCGTGCTTAATGCTGGTTTGGTTTATTTATATTCCCTCCGTTATTAAACACATCTTTGTTCTGTTGAACTTTGGCTTCTCCTCGTTCTTCCAGCCTGACAAACTCACAGCAGAAACAGCTTTTCATTTATTTTAACACTTTAAACACATCCTAAAAAGACAAGCCTAAAATTAAATTTGTTATTTGTTACTAAAATCTATTTGTTTTATGTCCTGATGTATGTAAAAATAAAGTGCCATAATTAATTAATCAGAGTTTTAGGCTGATGTATTCTAAGTTTGCAACCTAGTAAGCCAGTGTTGATTTATTCATTGATAGATGCTTTCAAACACTTTTGATAAATGCTTTAAATGTAAATCTAAAAATAAGCAATTTGGAAACCAATACCAGAAAATATAATAATATTTAACCCCCTTTTTTGTTAACCTAGCACAAATTTTACCTCAAGTAGACTTTCATCATAGCATGACAGATGTGAATTGTTCTAGCAAAACAGATTACCTCATAATTTATCCATAGGCCCCTTCTGGAATGAGCCTACGTTTAATAAAAAATAAAGCTAGACTTGATTTATCAAGACTGCTTAAGACTACAGCCAATAAACTGGGTGCACTTGTTCAAGCAACTAATAATGTCAAAGACAATATTTCATTTGCTGAAATGGTGCCACATGACTGATATCCTTATCTGTCATCTTGCTATAGATCTAAAAGTCATTAAAATAAATAAAAAAACAGAGGTTAACGTTTTTTGTATTAAATAGCATTAAAACGAGATATTAAGTGAAGATTAGCTAAAAAGAAAAAGCAAGTTCTATAAATTGACATATTTGTCATGTTACATCATTAATATCAATGAGTATTAAGGATGGTCATTAGAATATAAGAATATTAAATTCGATATTTATTAAAATACAATATACGTAGTGTACACATAGTGTAATGAATATTGAAAACGATTGTGCGATTTTGTTTATGTTAGTACCATCTGAAATAAAGAAAAAAGGGTTCCTATCATATCTTTATTGCACTAGCTGGTGTCGATGTAAGCTTCTTTTTTTGCCCCCTATTTTGTCTTTAGTTTATGCTCCTCCAGTAACTTTTGTAATGAAGCTCAGTCCTCCGAGAGGCGACCTAGTTTAGTTGAAACTACTGCCAATAAACCAAAGTCACCAGTTCAAAGACTATAAAAAGCAGTTTTCTAATCAGTCAATAACATTAGGTGCCTCTTGAGACTTGGAAATGAACTACTCAGTAAGACTTCAAATTGAGCTTCTGTCAGCTGCAGATATTTTAAATGACCTGAAAAGGTATTAACTACCGTGGTAAATTAAATCCCAGTCATTATATTGGCACTACTTATCTCAATAATTCATGTAATTGGTTCATCCAAGACAGCACTGGTCACTTGGTCATATCTATTTCTTTTTTTCTGAAATCACTTTTCTTCAACCTCTTCATTTTGGCTTAAGTATAAAAGTTACATTGTCTGGGCAAAATTATCGGGACATCTGACCATCACACCCATGTATGGATCTTCTTCAAATTATTGCTGCAGTTTGAAAATTTCCCTTCACTGCAACCAAAAGAGTAAAATCTATTACAATATGACAGTGAAATGGGACAGAACATTTTAAATATATGAGGACATGGTTTGTCAAGTTTAAAGTGGAAGAACTTGAGTATCCCTTACAGAAAAGCCAGACATCAACCTCACTGAGCACCTTTGGGATAAACTGGAACGCTGACTGCGCCCTAGGACCTGATTGCCTGACCTCAGTACTGCACGTTTACATGAATGAGCACAAATACCCACAGCTATTGGAAAGCCTTACCAGAAGAGTGGAGGTTTGGGAAATCTGCAATGAAATGTTTAAAAAGCACACATACACAAAAATGTGATGATCAAGTGCCCATAAATCTTTTTTCTGCCCTATAGAGCGCTTCAAATTATTTGCAAAAAAACATAAGGATACATATTGTATGTAACAATGTTTTTATAAGTTAGGACATCGGGGTTTATGATCCTAAAGGATCCAGGATCTACTGAAGTGTTTCAACTTGCTAAATTTCTTACCATACAGCAATCCCAAATTGTTATTTCATCCATAACCTCATGAAGAAAGCAGATAAAATTAGCATTAATCTTTGGGCATTCTGGTCTATTGATTTCTTTGTGTTCTACTTTCCTTTAATTCCATGAACTGCATTATGATCGAGCCATAAATATCAGTTCTAGGGCTTCAGTGTCTGTCATTTCAGACAGTATGTCTAGCTTTTTAACAACTCACCTCTTCTGACTCTTAGATGTTCAAAAGAGGTCTTTAATGAAAGTGGTACATTGTAGAACAGCCGCCCGGTCATTCACCTGGACAGAGGTTGTAGATAGCTTTGATGTTATGCTACCAGCACTCTCTGCAAAAGCTCAGAAAATGAGACGCAGCCAATGAAAGCATATAGAAATCTGCCTTATATGTGAAGTGGCTGTACTGGGTCTCTTCTGAACTTCTCTGCAATGCTGCACTGCCACTAACATGCCTGGCATTTAGCCCATGCCCTCTCATCATGATAAAAGCCCTAGCTGGTCCATTTCCATGAGACTGATCAGTTGAGTCTCCTGCCTTTTTATATTCTTGCTGCTAAAACAAGTTGAAAGAATTTCATAGCTTATATTTCCAAGCAGTTTTTCCATTTCTGTTCATTGTGACACCAATAACATTACCCTGTAGTTATAAGGAAAAAACTTTGTAAGTGCTGTTCAGGTCCCAAAGCAATTTGGGCATTGATAACGTCCATTATCCAGCTTTATTGAGGCTGGGCAGAACAACCCATCCTATTTCAAAATATACATTAGGTTGCAATTATTATTATCAAGAAACAAAGAAGTGTTTTGAATTCACTTTGTTCCAACTGCTGAGAAAGATGATAATATGAAAGAGCAAGTGTATGGACCTGGTTACTGTTTTGCTATTGGGACTTTGGAAATATTCCACTAGTTGAATACTTTTTCAAGCGCCAAATAAGCAGTTTAGGAGCCTTAATCACAAATATATATTTTCATTTAAAATTCAGGAGAACATTATACAAATTACTTAGCAACTTAAGAAATCTCAGTCTTCTACAATGGCTCAGGACCACAGTTTGCATGTACAGTTTGTATCTGAGCACCTATGACTGCACACCCTTAACAGTGATGGAATTTTATGGAAAAATAAATGGAAATTAATAGAAAATTAGGTGCCACCCGGATGAGGATGGGTTCCCTTTGAGTCTGGTTCCTCTCAAGGTTTCTTCATCATGCTATCTCATGAGTTTTTCCATGTCATAGCTTTATAACTGCTTTATCTCTGAAAGACAATGTCCATTGGTAAAAGCGCTATACAAATATAAACCTGAACTCAATGAAGAATGACAAAGTAATAATTTGACTGTATGGTGTAACAATGTTTTCTGAGAATATGACAATAACCTCTCAAATATTTAATCTACCACTACTCTGATGTCCACAGTAACTATGCTTCTATTAAACAACCTTTCAGATCTCTTCTTAATACAGGGAGACGTCAAATTTCTAGTCTCTGCACATACGGCGATGCATTACAAATGCATTAGGTTGCAGAAGTATTCTTTTAACCTTTTAAGTCTAAAACAATTACTTCTCTCGCCTGTATTTCTTCTCTTTTTTCGGCCACTTCACTTTCTCACGCTAACAGCAAAGCAACAAAGCATTTATAATCTAGGTATGTGCACTTCTGAACATGAATCACTCTCTGGGCATAGAATTCCGGAATCTTGACCTTTTTCATCAAAAACATGTCAACCTTGAAGGTACTTGTGGAAAAATAAAACGTATTTCATCATGGCTTTGGCATTTTCTCAGTAATAGTTGTTTAACTTTTTCATTGCAATACTCTTAATGCTTTTGTGTATGAAAGAGTGATCTTTTTCTCCTTGCCACACATGTATTGTACATATTAAACAAACCTTCTAAGCATGCACAATAGTGTTTAAAGAGTCGAATGAGCTTTTTTTTTAGTTTATTTTTTAAACTTTTTTCCCTTTCTGTGTTGACATTTTTACACTAAACACACAGTTAACTTTAATTAAACTTTCTTTCGGCTTCTCCCATTAGGGGTCGCCACAGCGGACCATCCGCATGTTTGATTTGGCGCGTGTTTTTACGCTGGATGCCCTTCCATTTATCCGGGCTTGGGACTGGCCATAAGGCTTTTGCAACCCTAATTACTTGGGTTGGTTCCAGGGATCAAACTCGGGCCGCAGCAGTGAGAGCGCCGCATCCTAACCACTAGACCACCAGGGAACTTGTAATAAGCTAATTATGCTAGCAAAACCGGAAAAAAAAACAGGTTTTTTTTAAATTATGTTTTATCTTATCTGAAATAAACCAAAACCTTAACTTCCTTTTAGCCTATTAGTTGCATATAATATATTTATAATTGCATATCACACATTCTCATTGGTTATATTATTTCGATCACACACTTTCTTTAGCATCTGTTTTTGTGGAATAAGTGAATATATTTGCATAAGTATTGATTGTGTTTAAATGTTTTTTTTTTTTTTTTTTCAATTAAATATGTTTTATTTGTATAGCATTTCAAACAAAGGATATTGTCTCAAAGCAGAGATGAACTGGTAATAAAATAATGTAGAAGTCTATTCTTTATAATTGTAAGCTCGTTCCTAATAGCATGCCAGTGGCGACTGTGGCGAGGAAAAACTCCCCGAAATAGCATAGTAAATAGAATAGTTCGAAATCTTGAAATGAACCAGACTCAATAGGTAACCCATCCACATCTGGGTGCCACCAGATGCCCATTCATTACAGTTCAATCACTGTTGAGGTGTGCAGTCATAGGTGATTAAATGCAACCTGTAGTCCATTGTAGAATATTTTGTATGCATAATGCATAAGCAGCGTGGACCTGGTGTGTTATTTTGCTTGTTGAAAAGATGGAATTCTCTGTAGACCCTGTTAGCAATGGGATTTCAGTAAATTCTCACTGTTTATTTTCTCAGTGCGTATGTCTGTATGACGTACAAACAATAATCATCAAATTATCATTCATAGTACAATTGCACACTGACTTTTTCATTGCGTACGTCAACAAAATCTCATTAAAAAATCGGGCAAATATTACTAACAAGCAAGAACTTGTTTTTTTTATTTTCAAAATCCAATTTTGTGAAGGATTTCTATTCCCTGGGTTTATCTGCCCCGCATGACAGTCAGTACTGTGAGTCACAGATTAAGTCTCACATCAGGAAAGAAAATAAGCACAGCTAGCGAGCTGCTTTCACGCTGAAAGCATTTGGGCTTTTACTTTAACTGCTAATGAAATTACCTTTGTGTCCTATTGTACGGCATTTGTATTTACTCAAACTCGTTCCAGCTGAGGCGTCATGCTCTGGCAAACATGCACCACATGTGCAGCTTTAAGTACACAGAAATGATTTTAAATCCACTTATATATGTGGAGTTTTGCATGTTTTGTTCATGTTTGTGTGAAGTTACCTATAAAAAATATATACAAGTGAATTAATAAAAGAACATTAAATTAAGATATTATTACCAGTAAAAAAAAAAAAAAACCCTCTATAAATCAAATCTACAAAACAAAACCAGTAGGTTCCTATTAAATGGCACTCTATAGAAGCTTTTTTCATTAATGAATACTGTAATCACATTACTACGGAAGCGCATTGCATTCACAAAGAGAAAAAAGAAAATCACAGAAAGGATCTCATAATTATGACTTAATATCTCATAATTATGACTTACTATCTCATAATTATAAGATCCTGATCTCATAATTATGACTTGCTAACTCATAATTATGACTTAGTATCTCATAATTATGAGATCCTGATCCTGATCATAAACTTATTAACATGACCCTAACATGCGAAAAACATACTTTTTTAATCAGTTATTCCAAAATATCGATGTCTTAGTGCACTACTGACCCCTGTTTATGTATATTCCTTTAGTGTTTAACAGGACACACATGAGTGATGAGAGCACTGGGTTTGTTAAAAAAGAATCCAATAATCTTTACCCAAAGAACACATACACAAACACACATACTACAAGTATATTCAGGAAAAAAACAGATACACACCAAATTAGATTCACAAAACAGTCAAGTGCCAGTGCATAGAGACAGACGTGTATAAAAAGACACGTTAATTGGGGATTACAATAAAAACATGGGTCCCCCCAATTTTCTCCCCCAAAAATCACAACAGTACGTTATCCATTTCCTGAAGAGCATCAGAACCAGAAAAGAAACTTCTCTTACTCCTTATTTAACTTTATTCTCATTGAAATACTAATATTGATTGAGGAGGTCACTTGTTACCTAAATTATAGATTCAGTCATTTGGAATGGCCTTAAAGTCTTTATGTGATTGATCAATGGTTAAGTTCTTGGATTTAAAGGTGTTGGAAGTTCATGAGTTCAATTCCCAGCACTGCCAATCTGCCACTGCTGAGCCCTTAAGCAAGGCTTTTAACATTCAACTGCTCAGATGTCTGAATTTAGGTAATTGTTAGTTACTCTGGATAAGGGTGTGTGACAAATACTGTAAATGTAAATGATTGGCATAAATGTGATCGCATTGTGTGTATTTGCACATTGCTAACTAGTCTATTGCTAACGTACAACAGTGCTTTGAAGTCTCTTAGGATACCACTGGACTAAAACTCAATCTAAGTTCATTCCACCACCTCAGCGCCAGAACAGAAAAGGAACTTATTTATTCTAGATTTTTTTTCTAAATTAAAAAGTAAATTCCAGATATTTTATTTTTATTTGTTGTTCAAATTCGCTTCTTGCATAAGATTAAATGAAAAATTCTTAAGACCAAGTGTTAAAGATTACACAAAATAAACCAATTTAAGTATTTCAAGATGGATTATTTTTCTACTAGAGTATACATTGTACTGAAATGAAAATTCCCTCAGCCTTGACCACTATATCCCACCTTCCTGTGCAAGTGTATTTGTAAAACCATAAAACCTGGCTTTCAATACTGCTCCCAGGTCTCCTACTTGTATTAATGATTTAAAGCATTCATGCAAAACAACCCCTGGGTATTGACTCTGTTGCTGAGGTATGAAAGTGAGAGATTTGTTTGTTTAATAAGCATTTGAATTGCAATCCCATGCCCCCCTTTGTTGTGCCATTCTTTTTATTTAGAATGGGTTTCATTCAGAATGATTATTTTCTTCCAGAAACCATTCACCCAAAGGATCAAGGCCATTTATATTAGCTGCTTTGTTTTTTTTTTTTGTTTTTTTTTTTTTTAATTTTTTAAAATTTTTTTTTATAGTTTTCATGTAAATCAGGGGGGTTTAATTTCAGTAAAAGACAATATTCAGGGCTGAGACTGGACTGAGAACCATAGTCTCCATTTCTCTCCATTTCTTTCTTTCTCTCTCTCTCTCTCTCTCTCTCTCATCTTGCTAACATGGACCAGACTTGTAAAGTATTCCTGGGCAACATGAGCTCGGGAAAATTACAAGAACACACACACACACACACACACACACACACACACACACACACACACACACACACACAAACACTCAATGTCTCTCTCTCACACCCAACAAGTACACCCAGATAATGATGTTCAGTGCAACAGAGTGCAAAAAATCAGCTGTTAGCTTTATATCGAGACACATGCATTTTTAAATGGATCTTAAATTGTTAATACATTTGACAGTTGCAAAAAATAGACACTGAAATTTAATACAGATATTTAACAAACAAAGAAATAAATATCATCATTAACATAATCAATAGAAAATATGCTCATGACATAAGATTAGAGGTATGATAGCTGATTACGTTAAGGATATTGTGCTACACAAGTATTAATAATAATTGGCCTAACAAGATGTGTATGCGTGCGTACTGTATTTCATCTGAACTTTAACACAGCTTGACTTCCACGTTCATGCCAGATGTAAGGATACACGCATTAAAACTCCCTGTTCCAACTGACTAAAACTCCACTTCTTCACAAAGCACATAAATAAACATTACTGAATGGGGGAAAAAAAATCTGAATTTAACCACTTTTCTTGCTCTACTATCTTATGCAAAATGATCTCTACAAGGCTTTTAGCATGATTACATTACTTATTTGACATTTTTGCATTAGAATAATGTAAGCTTAGGTACTGTAAGGTGCTCTGGTAAGGGAGTCTGCCATAGGTTCTAAATGTACCAAACCAATGTAGCTTGTAAATTATGGAAGGCTATGTCAATTAATTGTTTCTTCAAAATTAGTTTATTTACATACTTACATTATATAAAACAAAAACAAGGAAGTCAAGTCAACTCAAGTCAAGTTTATTTGTATAGTGCTTTACACAACAGACATTGTCTCAAAGCAGCTTTACACAAATCAACAGTGATTGTGAATGGTGTGAATTTGTCCCTGATGAGCAGCCGCCACGGCCACGACTGTGGCAAGGAAAAACTCCATTAGATGTTATGATGAAGAAACCTTGAGAGGAACCAGACTCAAAAGGGGAACCCATCCTCATCTGGGTGACATCAAGAGTTTGATCATACATTTTTCAACAATACAGAACACTGGAGAGTGAGAACTAACATGAGTACTGGAGTATAGGATTATATGTTCTTTCTGCAGTCTTATACAATCTATATGGTTAGTAGCTCCTAGTTTTATGAGCTCAGCATTTGTGATCACCACAGATCCAGCATCATTTGTTTTCTATGTACATACTAAACATGGATTTCAGTCCAAGGGACAAACCAACTGTTTTAAATGGAGATGCATGCTAGGTATGTGGCAACCCGAGATGATTGGCTAAAATGAAGTTTTCTGTTCATTCCAAAAGTAATCCTAAGACATTGTAGCAGATTGTAAACATTAATTACAGTCCAAATCCATCCTTATAGTTCTTGAGTTGCTCAGTAACTTTATGGATCTTTGGGATGTTCATGTGGAACCATACTCAGCTGCACAGTATAGTCTCCAATTAAAGAGAAATCCATCCAGAGGTAAATCAAGCAAATCCAGAAAGTAGAAAGGGACAGGATGATTGGTCAGTGGTACCTCAGAAGCATGTTTAACTCAACAAAGAGGGAGAAAGGGAGTAGAGGGGTAGAGGGGTAACAAACCTCAAAGATTATTAGGTATTTTTTATTGTTAAATAAAAGTTAAAGACACTGTGCCGTGTGATCAGGTTGCAAGTAGGGACTTTAGCAGGATTAGCTATGACAGCATAACTAAGGGAGAGCCAGAAGGAAGCACAGAGATAAGAGATCTTTGGTATAAAAGATAGCCTGCCACACCACCACAAACCTGAGTAAATGCGTGACAGTGGGAAGACGACAGCATAATAAATAAACACTAATTGGAAGGCTGTTTCATATCTGTGAGGCATGGTAAAAGAAAGCTCTGTCCCATGTTGTAGCCTTCACTATTCCTGGTACCAACAAATAGCCTGCACTTTACGATCGAAGTAGACGTGGTGGGTCATATGGACCAAAATTTCACTTAGCTACATCAGCATGAGACTGCAGTATCTGAATGCTTTTTACTTGCTTTAAGCTTCAGCAGTAGCATTTTATAATGAACACAAGATTTAATTGGGAACCAGTATAGATTGTCTAAGATACTGCTACATTATTGGATTGTGAAGTATATTATATAAAAATAATTTTAGCCAACAAGAAAAAACAATCACACCTCAAACTATAATGAGAGGCAAAAAAAATCAGGAAATGATACATCCTTAAGGGAAGGAAACTCAGCAGATGAAAAAGTACAAAAAAACATACACACATACACACAGATAGATAGATAGATAGATAGATAGATAGATAGATAGATAGATAGATAGATAGATAGATAGATAGATAGAGAGAGAGAGAGAGAGAGAGAGAGAGAGAGAGAGAGAGAGAGAGAAAGAGAGAGATTAAATGATTTGTTAAAATAATGTAAGCATGTAAAATTTGGTCACTGATAAAATCTTAATCTTTTTATATGATCAGATCATCATGTAATCTCCCAGATAAACTCCAGCTTTCCTTCTTCTCTCGACTGAGATTACACTTATTTTTCTCAGGACACGTCTAAATACAACCTGCAATGAAATAAATATTCTGTGCTGAATATTAAGACTATCTATTAAACCCAGGCACTGTGTAATATCGCCATAATACTGTACTGTAAAGTTTTTACAGATATACCAGTTTATGGAATGTTCACTTAATAGCTTTCTTGTTTAGATTTTAGGTGAAAATGAATTAAGATATTTACACTAATATTAATAGATATATTTGGGATGTACATTATTCAGAATTAAAAATGTTTTTTATTCAGATGGATACAAATAGTGCATTCTTTTTCTTTTTTATCAAGTTTATCTAGTTGGGAATTGAGTTATGCACCGTAAAGGTCTATGCACAGACACAGCAAATAAAAACATCATATATTTTTACTTTTTTGAAATAATCCAAACCTGATGATGAGAAACTCCCACTTGTGAAGTGGGGAAAAAGTGGATATATAATAGGTAAACAATCTTTTTAATTTTCATGTCTTTGCCCATAAAAAATTCTGAATATTCTTTTCTCTTCACGAATCACAGAAAAACAACGTTAGAAAAAAACCTTAGAAAAGTCCAAGCTATTTGACTAAAACCCCTGGAATTTTTTTTTTTATTCTTCCCATGTTCAGTTTCTCAAAACCAAATATTGTTTACCTTCATCAATGCAAAAATAAATAAATAAACAAACATCTCTTTTAAATCCAGTCAGGTTAAAGGAGTTTTTATTGACAATTCTCTGTATACTATGAAACTAAAGATAATTTTTCCAGGACTGTAGTCTGACACAATATATATCAAGACTACATAAAAGTACAATACAAAATAATCTGAGCAAAGTTCTGGACGATAAATACAAAAAACATGCGCTGTTAAACGTAAACTAAATAGTACATTAGTACAGGATGTCAGATGGGTTAAAACCCAAAGACTGAGATGTTCATTGCAAAACTTGAAGCTTGATGGCATCCTATGTAAAGTTATAAAGGAAAATGATCAGAGAGCAGGGGTACGCTTCTGCTTGGGTGGATGAGTACAGTAATTGCCCTACAACTGTAAGTGATTCGGCTTCACTCTGGCGAATGTGCTGTTTTTGACACTCCAGGAGACGTCCAGCCTCATTGAAGTTACTGCACAAGGTACTGAGCCAGTGTTATAGCTGCTCCGTGTGCAGCAATATTCCTGCAGGGCCCAGCATCACAGCATGTATTTACCGTATATGCTGTATAATATCAGTGTCAACATCATGCCTCTGGCTCTGTCCTCCATTCAGAGATTTGAGACTTACAATCATTATATCTTATTCCAGTCTGGAGGCTGCTCTTCTAAAGCGTGTTTAATTCACAATTGTCTGAGCAACAGCCTCAACCTACATGCCATGAGACTTCACAGAGGCCCACAGGAGCAATTAAAGCCAGAGTCAGAAAGTCAGTCGGAACCCCATTTCATTTCAGGTTTAAGAGAATCATTTGTCAAAATATCACATGTACACCCTTTTCTTATTTTCCAAATGTTTTTCATCAGCCAAGACATGATTGAGATGCTATGTTTACCTTTATTTAATTGATTTATTTATTGCATGAGAGGCTTCTACATTGAGCAAAACTTTGCTTTGAAATAAATGCTTTAAAATAAAAATAAAAAAATATATTTTTTTAAAATAAGAATAATTGAATGTATTGTGAAAATGTGAAAAATGTGAATATGTATATATATATGTATATGTTATAATCTAAATATCTATAACTTTCATGCAATGATAAAACATAAAAATGCAGTTACAGATTTTGTAGCTTTAATTCAGTAAACAATCTAACAGGAGAGAAGATAACAGTAAAGAAACGATATTTACAGGTCAAGTAGTTCATAAAAAGACTACAGTAGGGAAGGAGTCAAAAAAAGCAAAAAAAAAAAGCGTTGTCAAAAATATCACATTTACACAATTTTGTGCTTTACTACAAGTTTTTGATCAGTCAAGACATATTAGAAATGTTTTATTGATTGATTTAGTTTATTTATTTATTTGTTTTATTATAATAAACGTCATGGATCAAATTCATAAAGCGTATTGTTTTTGTTATTTGTGTTATTGCACAAAGGAGTGTGTGAGTGTGTTAGGATATGGTGTCAGAATCAGCCATGTTCAAAAGCTTTACTAACTGCTAGGAATTGGATTTGTGTTGGAGGTGAAATCGGAAAATTTCCAAATATAATACAGTTATGCTAAGAGTGAAGTCATAACTTTTCAGCTAAATGGGATTCAGCTTCATTCTGCCACAGATTTATATCAGGGGATTAATTAACAAATATGCCATTTCAAGAGAGAACATTTTATCTTTGTCATATTATCATCTTCGGAATGGAAATAAAAAAGGAATATTTATTGAATGTAAATAAAAAAAAATAAAAATAATTTCTATTATATACAGTTCACATTATTTACATTATTTTGCTTGTATTTTCAAACTTCTATTGCTTATTATATACAATTCAAATTCTAAATCTAATTAATGCACAACTACACAAAATAGTCTGCTATATGTATTTATATTTATTGCTATATTTTGGATGTAAAAAAAAAACATTTACAAACTTTTGACAAAACTATATGTTTCTTAACAATCTATTGATCAGCTTTTGTTTTCTTCTGGCTGTGTCCATACCCAGGTTTTCTGTCCAAAGTCATGCAGAAATGTGTGTTCTATAGTGGCTGAAAGTATTTAATTAAAAACACATTATGACCAATCAAGCCATTATAAAATAACTCACTATTTACATCAACAAACTAAAAGCGATCAGTCAAATAAGACCTAAGCCATTGTAGCCATTTGCAATTGTATTCATACAATTATTATTATTATTATTTTTTACAAAATATGATTAAATAAATCATACATCAAATTAAAGTTTTTACAATAAGGAGGGGTTTTTTTTTACAAATCATTGCCAGTAAAAATTTGACTATAGTGTATATTTCACTAAGTTGACCAGGTTAAAATGAATATTATCTGTGTTTAATATTATCTGTGTAAGTGTTTAGAAACCATACAAAAAATGTAACAGCTTTTTTTGCATAGGCTTTTGCAGAATTTTAAACTGATTTAATTAACAATTTGTGTTAATGCCAACAGAGGAAAAATAAAAATTTCTGGGAAACAAGAACTACTCTACAGTACAGAAGAGGAAGTCATCTGATATGGCCTGACACAGTAATTAAACAAACTCATACTATGCTCTTATTCTGTGTAAAATTAGACTCCACATTACTCATACACTGATTGTAGGATTCACCCTTTGTTTGTTTTTTTTCATGTGTTTTTCCCTGGCATATAAATGGTCATTACCTGGAGGAAATAAATTTCCATTGAGAGACAGCATAGCAGGTATACTTTATGTCATTTAGTTTTCATTTGATGTTAACCTTAAAAAAAAAACAAAAAAAAAAAACAGTCTGTCCCCAAGTTAAAAAAAAAATAGCAACCATTAGTTCTCTACACTCTCTGAGATAAAGTTTGGTGTTCTGCAAGGATCTGTCTTAGGCCCACTACTTTTATCTTTATATATGCTGCCTCTAGGTGAAATTATACATAAACAAGGTGTTCACTTTCATTGCTATGCTGATGATACACAGCTGTATATTTCAGCAAAGCCAGATGAGAGAGCACAGCTTAACAATGTTGAGGAGCGTGTAAAGGACATTAGACAGTGGATGCTTGATAACCTCCCTCTGTTCAACTCAGATAAGATAGAAGTACTTTTACTAGGACCACAGGCAGAAGTAAACTTTCAGATTACGTAGCATCTCTGGATGGTGTTCTGTCTCAGTGTGTACAGCAGTCAAACATTTTGGTGTGATTATTGACCCTAGTCTTTCCTTTAAGGATCACATGAATAAAATTACCAGGATCGCCTTCTTTCACCTTAAAATTAGAAATAAAATTAGATAAAATTAGAAATATGATGTTGTTTTAGGATGCAGAAAAACTAGTTCATGCTTTTGTTACATCTAGATTAGACTACTGTAACGCTTTACTGTCTGGGTGTGTGAGTAAGTGCATAAATAAGCTTCAGTTAGTCCAGAATGCAGCAGCAAGAGTCCCCACTAGATCTAGAAAATATGACCACATAACCGCTGTTTTAATCAGTCTACATTGGCTCACAATGAAATCTCGCATTGATTATAAAATACTGCTACTGACATATAAAGCACTTAACGGTCTCGCACCACAGTATCTGAGTGAACTGCTGTACCAGTATGATCCTCCATGCCTACTTAAAACAAAAGATGCAGGCTATTTGTTGGTACCTTAAATAATGAAGACTAAAGCAGGGGTCAGATCTTTCCCTTATAAAGCAGTTAAGAAACAGCCTTCCAATCAGTGTTTAAGACTCAGACACAGTCTCAGTGTTCAAGTCGAGGCTGAAAACATTTTTATTTAGTCAAGTCTTTTATCAGTAGATTTTTTTTAGGTAATGGAGCAGATCTGGAGAGAAGATGAATATAGAGTGTTTGGTGAACTGGGATATTTGTATGCTGTCGGCCCCTCACTCTCACATGTTCACTCAGGTTTGTTGACGGTGGTGTGATGGGTCGTCTCTTATTCCATAGATCCCTCATGTCTGTGTCTGTGATCCCTCATGTCTGTGTTATGTTCTGGTTCTCCAATTTAGCTATGCTGCCATAGCGAGTCTTGCCGGAGTTTTTGATTTGAGACTTCATTCAAAAAGTGACCCAAAGTCCTTCCACACATTTCAACATCCAGACATGTTTTACGGCTAAAACAGGAAAGAGCCTTCCTCAACTGCTGCAATGAAATCAAAAGAATGTGGTGTTCGTAATATGTGATTGTATTACTTATTATCTGGTTAAATGGCTAATGGACAGTTCCTAGAAACCTACATCCAATCCTACAATCAAATCCCAGAGGAAGAATACCTTTACTTGATATCTGAGATTAACTGCGATTCTGTGTTAATAGCTCATAAAAGGTGATTAAATCTAAGTCATAATACATTAATTCTGTCTAAACTAATAACACAAAAAGCTTTTAATTGAGGTCTTTGATTACTAATTCACAGCACTGGTTGAAAAAAAAACTCTTTATTATTCTTAGAGCTAGTAGACCTTATTTTAGAAGCTTATTGTGTGTTATCAAAAATATTCGATAACAATAGTTTTTAATTTCGCTAATTTATCTTTTAACCATATGTGAATAACATAACTACAGTAAATTACACAGGAAGTGACCCATACTGAATGTAAAAATATTGTAAATTGGTAGTTACATATTGAAATTATTAACAGCTTATTGCAAATGTGAGCATGGTTAAATTAACTTTGAGCACAGCCCGTGCAGCAGCCCAAGTGTGTAACCATGTTTGAATACAGCACACACAGACATATATATATATATATATATATATATATATA
>MU570217.1:2263826-2311514 GCA_024362625.1 Silurus asotus
TTCTTTATTTTTATGACTATGAAAATTGTAGAGTCACACTGAAGGCATCAAGGGCTATTTGACCAAGAAGGAGAGTGATGGGGTGCTGCGCCAGATGACCTGGCCTCCACAGTCACCGGACCTGAACCCAATCGAGATGGTTTAGGGGTGAGCTGGACCGCAGAGTGAAGACAAAAGGGCCAACAAGTGCCAAGTGTCTCTCGGGGAACTCCTTCAAGAATGTTGGAAGATCATTTCAGGTGACTACCTCTTGAAGCTCATCAAGAGAATGCCAAGAGTGTGCAAAGCAGTAATCAAAGCAAAAGGTGGCTACTTTGAAGAACCTACAATATGACATTTTTCAGTTGTTTCCAAATTTTTTGTTATGTATATAATTCCATATATAATTCCACATGTGCTAATTCATAGTTTTGATGCCTTCAGTGTGAATCTTACAATTTTCATAGTCATGAAAATAAAGAAAACTCTTTGAATGAGAAGGTGTGTCCAAACTTTTGGTCTGTGCTGTATATACGTGAAACACACTTTCCGGAATTCCAACAGTTTCATTAGCCAAATCCCATAGCGGATAATAGACTCTAAAACCCCTTTACTAGTGAATATGTCTGTAGTCATTTCAGGTGCCGAAAATCAAAAACTGAGGACAAAATTCTAATATTAAATCATATATAAAATACAGTGTATATTGAAAACCTAAATAAAAAGAATCCACATGTATATATTAGCTATCTACAGTACCTAGTTAAAATCAATAATTAGATTTGTGATTATGTGGGGTGTGTGGATGACTGGTTGTCGTGATGGCAGGTGGTACATTATGATACACTGGAGGCAAGTACTATTTCTGTTTTAATCTTCTTTCCCCTTGCTAGACACATCTACTGGAACAGACACAGATGAGTGTGACAAGCTGAACTAAGCCCAACGATAGCCTTCCAATCTCTTTGCTCAGTGCTGCATTAATAAGTGCGAGCCATGCATCAAGTACAATAACATTAAAAACTCTCAGCACCAATCAAAGAAGAGTATGTGATTAGAGAATGGTGTTTGGAACTGTTTTCAATCATGAGATGACATTGTTTGAATTGTTTCTTTTTTAGGTAGCTTTGGAACATCTAGCAAGTGGGGGAGGTGGGGAGAGAGAGAGAGAGAGAGAGAGAGAGAGAGAGAGAGAGAGAGAGAGAGAGAGAGAGAGAGGAGAAGGGGAAAAAGAAAGAAACAGGAAAGGAAACAGAGAAAGAAAGAAACAGAAAGAGAGTGAATGAATCTCTCAAATGTGCACAATTTATCACCAATTCTTACACTGAGCATTTTAAAAACCATTTGAATCAGCTAGCATTCATTGCTAAGTCTCAAATACACAGAAATAGCATCTAGTCTTCTTAGAACATGGTCCATACTAACACCACACTAGCACCATACAAGGACCATACTAGCAGCAGTTCATGATGTTGTATCTTTATAATACCAATAATCAGTGAGTTTTGTGTGTGTGTGTGTGTGTGTGTGTGTGTGTGTGTGTGTGTGTGAGTGTGTGTGTGTGTCCAGGGAGTAAGCTAAAATGGCTTTCTGCTCAAACATGTGCATAATGTTTTTTTCCAGCCTAAACAGTAAAAGTATACTGTTTAAATAGACTATACCTTATGTTATGGAATACAGAAGGTATATCTGAACACGAATCTATGTATATTATACAGACAAGAGTATTGTAATACCTGACCTTTCCTGCCATATGCCGTTCTTCTCCAAACTGTTACCACCAAGCTTAAGGCACACAATTGTACAGGACATCTTTGGATGCAGTATAATTCAATTTTGCATTCACTTGAACTTGGAAAACCTGTTCCAGTGTGTCAATGCCCCTGTACACAAAGTGAGCTCCATGAAGATATGGTTTACATGGGTTGGAGAGGAAGATCTTGATTGGCCTGCTATAGAGCTCTGATCTCATCCCGACTGAACACCTTTAGGATGAATTGGAACACGGACTGCACCCCAGGCCTCCTATCCTACATCAGTACTTGACTTTACTAACACCCTTGTGTTGGATGAACATGAATGTCAACACAGTCTCACGGCATTTGGTGATCTAGTCACAGATTTTAATCTTTTGATTCATTTTCATGGACAAGAATTTCCTATTTTTTCGTGTCACTCAGCACGACTGCCTTCGTCTGGCTCCGTCTCCAGAGCAATGGAGGCAGAGGATCATGGATAATGCTGCAAGAAATGCTAAAGGTAATCTTTTTTTCAATTTTTATCAGATAATAAGGCAGTCCTAACCTTAACCCACGGTTTAGGGTTATACTGTAATGAATGTGTGTCTCTAATTAACGCAGTCTTCTTAATTAACCATGATACTATATTTACTGTATTTTGACTGGAAGAGACCACTGACGATGGGTTATAAAAGTAAGTAGCTTAACGAATATAAAACAATAAAAACAAGCATAAAGTCTCCTGATTAAATGTTGAGTAATAATACTTGAAGATTAAAAAATCGATAACAAACAAGAAAAAACAATACAGTGTCTGTGGTATATACAGTGGCAGAAAGAAAAGTTTGGCAGAGGAACCAAAAATACTTCCTATTGAAATTCATTACATAGAAAGTCGTTCTCAGTAATCTCTATGAACACGAATCAATAGATTACATTTTCGTGACAATATCAAGAAATGCCGTGACACTGGGCTACAAATGCAAAAGCATTCTTCAAAAGCTTTTGGTAGCTGCTTTAGACATGGAATAAAAAAAAAAAGAAAAAAAAGCACACTCTGTGCCCTATAAAAGCACATGAATCATGAGTTTGTCACAATGACGTTTAAAATTTAGAACTTGTATAATATTGCCAGCCTTTTTGGTAACGTGATGCATTGTTAGTTGTTCAAGTTGTGTTATTTCTCTACTCCATACAGTCTAAGGACATCTGTCTTCAGCACCCCTTTGTTCTCTGCTACACATTGGCAGAACGGGTTGATTTATGTAGATTTATGGTTCATAGAGGATTTCAGTAATGACCTAGCAAAGATTGTCATAATTGTTTATAAACAGGACTGTGAATGTTTAGAAAATCACAGAAAAACGAGGGGATATATACAGAATGTATACAGTATACTAATATAATGTATACACACTATAACACTGAATGAAGCAGATGTGAGGTGTTTGTGGTGTTATCTTTAAGATGCTAATTGACATAGCCTTCAAAGCTGTAAAAATGTACAAATCAAATAATTTCTGATGTGTTACAGCATGCTTGTCACTACTCCAAGCTCACTGGTACACAAGCCCTGCTCACTGCTCATAGTGAGAAAGACGAGAGTTGTTTTGTGGAAAAAAGCAGTAAAGGGTGGGAAATCAGGTGTGCCATATAATTCATTATCCCCTCTAGGCTGTTTCTCAAACACCACACTTCCGCAGTCTGATTGGTAGACTGTGGTAAACATAATAGGATTTAACACCAGGCACTAACAGGTGGTACATGCGATGGCACTCTTAATGCTTTACATCAGTGGAGCGTGGCGTGAAAAGAGAGTAAAAGATAGAACAACATCCCTATTGGATGGTGTACTGTTTTTACTTTCACCTAAAAACTTTGGTTAATGTACAGTGCTTGCCAACATTCACCCAACACCACCTAGAACAGAGGTCTCTGGTCTTTTTTTATTATTATCTGCCAGCTAGCGGCACTAAGGATGAGAGAACTTAGTGGCTAAAGCACCATCTTACTGCTCAGAAGAGTGATGAGGTCCAAAGATTTAAGCAGAGGTCTGTGATAGTGGAAGGTGGGGGTGGTATTGAGTTATTTGAGAAACAGCCACTGACCCAACACATGACAATGTAACTAAGAATAGGGATCTGTTCATTTTATTAGCATTTGGGACAGATCTCATAAGGAGGCATACATTAGGTTTTTATTTTCCTTATGTATTAAAGTCCTGAGTGAAATCAGTAATCAGGTGTTGATGAGTGGAGTGAGGTTGTTTTAGCCATGACAGGGGGCACATTATGATGCTCCAGAGGAAAAGCCTATTTGTTTGTAATCTTGTTTTTTCCTGTTAAAATACTTCCACATGCATTTATGAGTGTGACACAGATATCCAGAAGAACTAGTTTGCTCTGTGCTGCATTACAAAACAATGTCATGCATCAAACTCAGTGACATTAAAGACCCTTAGCACTAATCGAATCCAAGATTATTAAGTGTGTGAGAAAAGAATGGCATTTGTAATGTGTATTTGTAATGTAAAGAGAAAGAGAGAGAGAATGAAAGTATTGTATTTAATGTAGTATGTAGATATTGGTTTGTAAATGTTAACTAATCCGTAGGATTAGAGAAAAAATTGGTGTGAAGAATACCAACTATATAGTAATTAAATATACATCATAAAATATATCAGTATTCCTTACCACAACACATTTGAAAGAAAAAAAGATCAGCCTTGGAGCAGCTGAAAAACACTGCCAAGTGCCCTAAGAGTCTCAGACCATTGGTAAGAGGTGTTGGCAATACTAGCTGTTAATTAGCTTTTAATCATGCATTTTGCACCCACATTCTTGAATGAGTCCAGTAGGTACAGCCAAGAATCAGTGTTTTCAGTTTCCCTTTGCCATCAGTCACGATCGCACTGCCCCTGTAGATAACTTAATAGTCTACTGAGACCAGCACAGAGCTGTATAATGTCTTTGGAAGATAGATAGATAGATAGATAGATAGATAGATAGATAGATAGATAGATAGATAGATAGATAGATAGATAGATAGATAGATAGATAGATAGATAGATAGATAGATAGATACATACATAGATACATAGATACATAGATACATAGATAGCTTCCAGCAGTATTCGCAAACATAGCCAATAAGCCATTCAATAAATACTCCAAAAAAAATTTAATCTACATACTTAAAATGTAAAGCTAGGGTAATGTATATGGCATAAATAACAAATAATAAGTGGTTTAGCTACATTTAAATTAAATAGTATGAACATTGTTTACCACAGGTTATTGTTATCATCCTAATTAGGATAATAATAATAATAAAAAAAAATAAAAAATTTACCTGTCAAATCTTTGGAAAAAAGCTTTTTTCAATGTTCAATTTATTTTCAAAAGTCTTTGTTTTTTTTATATTTCAAATCTATTCCAGTTGTTTTACATCATATGTTTGACAGCAAAAGGAAAAAAATGTGTTTAATTTCTTTCACTCATATTTTCTTTCACTGCATATTTTTTTGGGCTGGTGCTAGAGTTTATAAATAATATTGTGGCCTAATGTTTCTAATTTCCAATAACAGATGATCCTAAAAACAAGTTTTTTATTTTCCTTGTATGACAGCAATCTTTTAAGCAATTATTTTATTATTGAACATTTATTTTCAATACATTTTATAAAGGCCAAAACATACATTAATTGATTGTGTAATAGCAGCTATACATTGTTAACCTTGTGGTTACACTGTAATCAGTTTATTTCCTAACATTTTTAACTTACATATTAATTAGTCTTAGACTGCATGGTCTGTCCCTGTGAATTAAATTTTAATTTTTAAAATGTCACATTCTAACAAGTTAATTAGCAGAAAAGTCAACACCTTCTGACCAATTAGAATCAAGAATTCAAAAGTGGTAAAAGAAATTAAAGATATATAAGAAAATAATTTCTTAGATATTTTGCAAGACATAACAAAACCTTTAATTAATTGTGCATTACTTATTGCATTTCATGGTTTTATTTTTTGGAATTCCGGAATTAGGTTTTTCAGCCTGAGGATATGAGTATGAGAAGCTTTTTATTGATTCTCTTTCATTTCAGGTTGCCTTTGATTAAAGCCTAAAAGACATGATTGTAAATGAACAGATGTGTCTCAGTAGGAGCCAGGACAGGACGCAAATTGATCTGAGATATAATCATTTCATCTTTAATCTCTTCCTTCCGTTTTAAAAGTCCTCCTTGTCATGTTTTTTAAGAATTATTTCTTATGCAAGCCACAGTTGCCCCAAACAACTAGGCTTACTGAGAGACAGTGTGTCCGGTAATTAGATTTACACACACAGAGCAAGCAAGACGAGACAAAATGCTGACCTCAGAGGTGAAAGGTTAGCGAACAGAAGCGATTGAGATTGAGCACAGCTCCATGGTGAATCATTAATACCAGGACGGATCTTATTACAGTTAAATACACCTCTGCTTTTTTTGCCAATTACTGTGCATTCATTTTATTATAGCTGCATCAAGACAAGACATTCATGATAAGAATTGATCTCTGAGCATTGCATACCCATCGCATGAGCATCAGTGCTGGAATAATAGAGGTGCACATGCACCTGGGTAAAAATGCAACATAAGTATAAATTTCAGCGAGGGGTTTGCCCTCTATCATCCAGGATCAATAGCTATTGCGTTGAAAAAGACTGGGCCATGTTATTTGCCTGACTGCTTTTGGATATCAGATTGTCTTGTATTATGTGTCTTAAATGTCTTTTACAGGCAAAATGCCAGTGGATAAGCATTTGACAGGACAGAAATAAATTTGATTTCACCAGATATCAGAGAATCAAAGATATTTGGCAATGCAAATAAAAATGTGGCTCATCTGCTTCTCAAAAACAGTTTAACACTCCATTGGAAGTTCTGCAATATTTACCATTAGCTAAAAAACATCATCAGAGATTTGCCATATTATAAAAAAGAATGGTCAGCATACAGTACACTATATATTACCTTCATATACAACCTGTAAACACACTTAAAGCCTATCCAAAATAATATACCAAAAGGTACCACATCGGCATCACCACTGCTCTTTAACAAAAAAAAAAAAGCATTGATTGGCAACATAGACAACTCACACATTTGTAGTATGTATCATGCAGTGATAATCTTTGCCTAAAAATAAATAATAAATAGCAGCTAATAGCTGAACTGGGAGATTTCTCCACTTGTTCCATTGGAGTGTTCAACAGAAAATGGTATTTACAGTATTTACATACTGGTGCTGGGCTGTATGTTATAATGGTGAGCAGTCAAAGAGAAGTCATCAGCTGTCAGAAAGAGGAACTATAAACTCTCATACATGAGTAATGGCCTCTCAGAAATGAGTCTTTGGAGCACACTTGATTATTAAACAAAAGCTTGTAAAATAGCTCAAGTGCTCTAAAGTTTTTTGGTTATCTAAGAAATGTGGGAAATAATTTTATGTAACATGTAACATGAATATTGCTGAGGCTACAGGAGCAGTTATTTGTACACCATGAAGCTCAGTATGAAGTGCAAACAGAGGAGTATGTACAAAGCGCTCACAAATGCATTGAAAATTAATGATTTATTGATTTAGGCTGTAGCTCATGTCCCAACCTGTGCTGGGAAACTCTTATTAAATACTCTGCTAAAAAGGAAATGCATGTTCAGTATGCTATGCCAGTTGATTAATAAATATCCAGTTTTAGACCTTTTAACTATATCAATTTCACCTTCACTGTACTATGCATTGTAGCTGATTGCAATTTCTTTCAGGTTGAGAAAAAGTTTTAAAAAGTCACATTTATTGTGTTAATATCATTTCCTTTCTGTGGAAGCTAAATTGTGTCTGTGACATAGAGCCAGACGTGTGTGACAAAATACATCCCAATTGACATGCATTATTAAAATATGTCACGGTCAGCAAATGTTTGGCCCACACATGACTGTCATAAACAGCTGATCACTGAACCACATATGGACCAAATCAAGCTTACATCTGCTCTGGCAGACCAGAGGCACGACACAGCCACATCTGAACTCATTAGCCTACAGTGTAATCCGCTTTTTTAGATTTCGATGGATCTAATCGATGAAATAGAATCTATACGAATGATGCCACTGCCACCCATAGTCAAGAATCCAAGAGATTAAAATTGGTTCTTGGGTTGAAATAGATAGCAAGTCAATCAGAGCAACAATATCCAATCATGTTCAGAGGACCTATAATATAGAATATAAAATTTTTTTGAAGGGATACAAAAACTGACCGCGCAAGTAATCAAAATATATTTTTGCTATTAGCTAGAATAGCTGAAACTTGCTTTTCGTAACAGCAAAAAAAAGAATTCTTAGCGCAGTCACACTTGACCGATTAGTGTACATCGAAGCTGAACTGTGCTGAATGTTGGTGCTGGTCAGCAGGATTTGGCATGTCTAAATGACTGATGGTGCTTATTAGCAGCTGAAGCCATAGGCACAGCACAGCGGTTTGCATGTTTAAGTGAATGGTGCGAGCGTAGCATAGACAGAACCTTTACAAAAATGCTTTTCACCTACCATAATGAAGTATAGACAGTGCACTCAGAAAGTATTCAACGACTATTGTCTCACTAATATACAATATAATTTAACACACACATTCACTTTTTTTTTAATTTTTTAATGAAGAACCCTGGCCATAACTACTGCCATCTCTACAAGCTTCTTGAGCTTGACAGCCTCTACTGTGTAATGTTGCTTCTGTGCTTCACATTGAACGATTACCCTTTACCCCAATCTTAGATCCTGAGCACTCTTGAGCTCTTGATCTGTTCATCTTACTTCAATCATGACAGAGCACCCTGACCCTTTTGCTTCAAAACATGCCCAAATTATTATGCAGCTATCGTCGTGCTTCACCATAGAAACTGAATGATTGTGATTCAGATGAAATACATGGTATTAGATTTGAATTTTTATCGTAGTTTCAACATACCATCTTTTTTATGTTGAGATTCATTTAGTTGCCTTCTGGCCCATTTCAAGTAAGCTATTATGTTCTCTATACATAGAAGTGTCTTCTATCTAATTCTGCATCACAAGTTCCAGATTGGTGAACTGCTGCAGAATTAGGAAATAATGTAACAAAATAAGAAAGGTGAAGAGGTCTTGCTATATTTTGAGTTGTCTGTGTATCTAGAAACAGTAAAATATATATCAGGCAGTAAATAGGGATTCGCTGCCCTTGTCTCAAGTTGTTTACTTTACTATCTGCTAGCATTTGTTTAGCATAGGTAGGGGTTTTTCTGATGCTTTTCGTTTGCTGCTGTGGAAGGTTTCATATGTATATGGTAAAGATGTATTTCCCACAATTTTACACTTGCCATTCATCCATCCATCCATCCAGCCAGCCAGCCATTTATCCATCCATCCATCCATCCATCCATCTTAAACCTATCCGTTTTTTGTTATGGGGCAGCAGTCCATATCATACAGCTCCCACACAAGGAAACATCTCCCAAAGAAGGTATCTTGCGGCTTTCTAGTCAGATGTCGAAACAGTCTCAACTAGCCCAGAGCAATATCCAGAACTAACCCTTTTTTGGTGAGATACATTGCCTCAGATTTAAAGGAACAGACCCTTATCCTGGCAAACTTACACCCTGCTACAATGTCCCAGAGAATGTTCAGGTCACTGCTCAATAAAGTCAACAGGACCACAATATCCACTTTATCATCTGCCCTCTCATGTCATCTATATTACATATAACAACAAACGCCTAAATTCTAAAAAAACAAACAAAAAAACCCCAAACAATAACTCAATAACAGAAAGACTATCTTGTGATGTGCCCCTGACAGGATTCTTAATACCACTTAATTCTGGTAGTCTACTACACCTGTATACTGTAATAATGTATAATCTAGTGGAAAGTACACATAGTCTACCCAGGAGTCTTAATGAATGGTGATCAGTATAAGATAGTATACTATAATTTGTTAATAATTTAAGAAATAACTACATAATTTATCAAAACAGAGAAATTTACAGTACTGTAAAACTTTACAGTATTTTTAGCTGTGTAACGTACACAAAATTTATGGTTCGGCACGTACCTTGGTTTATAAATCATGGTTCGGTTCCATTTCGATATGGTTAGGGGAAGAAATGCGAAATATAAATCAGCTTATTATTATTAACATTTGTGAACATCAACAGTTTACATTTTTAAAACCATTGGTAGACCCCATTTGGGTAATAAATTGTGTGTGTGTGTGTGTGTGTGTGTGTGTGTGTGTGTGTGTGTGTGTGTGTTTAACGTTTAATGTTAAATGTCCCTTGATATGTAGAATTGTCAGGATTTTCTTTTTTAAAGTTCTTTGAGGTAAAATTCTTGAAACTGGATATAAAATGCAAAAGAAACCATATCGCTAGCATAAGCCACTAGCCACTTCCTGGTTAGCGGATTACACAAGCGCTTTGGATTCTTTAGCAATTTATATACAGTTTCAGGAATTTCCTGTACGGCGTGAGTAGCCACAGTGACACTGCACTAACTCTAATTTCTTTTTTTATACCCCTAGCATTGTTGTGTATTTAAGTTTATTAATAATAATAATACTTATATAATAAAAGCACTCAAAGTGTGAGGCGGAGACTAAACAAAGCTGTGATCCACCATATAATACGTTCCTGAGGGAACTCAAATTTTATCTATGTTCCTATGTACGTAAAAAAGGATTGCATTCGGAACACGTGTGTACCAAAACGAAAGTCCTGTACAAAAAAATTCTAGTACCATTACACCCCTAGCATATATGCATGTGTATGTGGGCATGTGGACAAATGCTGGTTTGCAAGTGGAGGGCAGGGCATATGCTGCTACGTTTGCCTGTTGCAGAAAACGTAAAATATTTTTACAATTTTGACAATTTTGTCATATTTTTTTGTCATAGATCATTTTAGATTAATGATCTAAAAATCATTAATTAAACCATAGTAACTCAGGGTTTATCTGTAAATGTTTTTGCCTTTGGATCTTGTTCCTATGGAGCCCAGTTCGATTAATTGATCTTAGATTATCTGTCATTTTTTATGTACATTTTTCGAGTGTATTGGCTGTTAATACATGCATAAACTATGTAGCAATACATCATCATAAATGTAACTTAGTATGTTACTAACTACTTAACAAAGTGTCTGGGGTTTCTCTCAATACTGGTTTACATTACAATAATGTATGTATAAATAATGTATGTATTACAGTAAAATAATGTATGTAAGGAAATTAAGGGTGGGGATGTGCTTGATTAATTGCATGTATGGATGGAGATTACTGTCAAATAGAAAAAATAAATCCCTTTCTTTTATCATGCATGGGATGACGTATGCCCTCGCACTAGCAGTCATACCAATTTGATTCAGTGCTTCATTACAAAGTGCATACCATGCATCAAACTCTGTGACATGCAACACAAATCAAATCATTGATGATTAAATGATCGTGCTAACTATGTTGAGTGCTGTTGCTTCAGCAGAAATAGCTGTATCCAAATGACTGATCATTAGAGATGGGTACCTCAGCGCAGCTAGGCGGTATATGTCCACAATCGATTGTGTGCACTTACATAGTGCAGAACGTTGACAATGTTTTTTGTTTGCTGTTATGGAGCTCATTGTTCAAGAGCATGTCAGAGAAAAGACCAGAGTTGCAACTACAGCTGATGCTGTGTCTAAAATTGTGCTCCATCCTGCACTTCAATGTAAGGCAGAAGAAACTGAGGCATCAAACTGTGTTTAAATAATACTCATTTGAAAGTGCTTCTGGAACTCACTGTGCCCTGCCCTTGCAATAGTAATTTGAATGTAAAAGAATCAGCCTAGCATCCTGAAACCACAAAAACACAAATGAAAAGTCATATTGCTTGATGCAACTAAAATCAAATGGATTTGCAGTTTATTTAAATGTAGAGATGCTATATCTATTCTGACAGTTAAATTTCAATCTAAAAAATGCTATTACTTTAGTGTATATTGGTTCTATTGGATTTGCAGGCACTATGGGTAATCATCTACTAAACTATTTATAATTAATGGAAATTGTTTTTTTTTTCCATTTGGGTTTAATTAGAACACCACAAAATGGCAGTACCCCAGATAATTCAATGCATGGTGTAAATGGAAGATGGGACTGTTAAGAGTAGGAGACTGATTCTAGAAAATGTTTGGTTGACAGTGGGGAAGGTCAAAAGCCTAATTACAGGGTGTAGAACATTAACAGATGAGAAGATAAAAACTGACACACGGAAATTTGAGAGCCTGAGAGTGGCATTAGATTATGAAAGCGACCACAAAAAGCTAAAGAAGCAAACAGAGGCCAGGGTTAAACTGAATGGTTCAGTTAAACTGAACAGACATGGGGGAATGAATCAGTGGTACACACATCAAGGTGCCTGAAATAGGAAAACAGAACAGAGAAATCAAATTATTTGAATTGTATGTGTAAACAATCAATCTAAATTTAATTAAGGGGGTCATTTGCAAGAAAAATGTTGATCTAGGGCAAATCCAAGAAAATTTGCCAGACTTAATCACTGTATAGAATGTATTATCAGAGGTTTTGGAAGTAAAACAAGTTTTTCTAAGGTAAAAAACAAGTATAAAACAAGTATTCTGAGCCAAACATAAAGGCCATACCAAAAGATTAAGAAGTGGTGTCTTATACCTTGGCAGCACTTTAATATCACATGTCAGTCAAACTGTGCTTAGACAAGACTGTGCTCATATAAACTCAGATCCATTAGCATTTGAATTAGAATAGGTTTTTTTCACCTCTTAAAATGAGTTGAACTTTTTCACGGTGTTCCATCATATTTTATAAAAATGAAGTCAGCTGTCTAAGATTTGGACCACGGAGGCTACTAAAATTTGAGGACAGAGTGGCTTATCATCTAGTTTAATGAGGGAGGACACAAGAGACAACATAATCTGCATTACCATCTGCACAAGGTCATCTTTCTGCCTGTCACAAACCAATGGCTAAATCGTGTAGCCTCACTGCATTGCTGCTTGGCAAACTCTTCAGTGAGAAAGTGCCAGAGGTGACAGGCTTGTCCAAGGATCAGAGTCATAGTCCAGGGTACGCATTCAAACTCATTATCAGCCACCAAAAAGGCATGCTAAGGTTGTATGCTTATCATACCCTAAATCTGTCATGTAGTCCCATGCCCACATAAAAGAGAATGGAAAAGAAGGAGGGAGAAATGAAGGATGAAAGTTTGAACAGCTAGACAGCACACCTCTGAGGTATCAGGAGAGGATTCTCTTTGTTCTCTCTCATCTCCTGTCATTGTTGCCTCGAGTCATTTTGTTGCTCTAAAGAGTGACTAAGCCTCTCTTGTCACACTGCCATAGCGAACATAGGGACTGATAGACAGGTAGCCAGGAGCTGTGCGGTGTTTCAGAGCAGTAATCATGTGTTGCTCTGGATTTAACCTACATTGAGGAGGAGGTATTTTGCATGGAAGAAACAATACATAGGTATAATATACAGCGTATTATAGCAAAAATCAACAAAAAGAGAAAGTCTATATGGTTTATACTCATGCTTATATAGCTCTCTCTTTCTCTCTCTCTCTCTCTCTCTCTCTCTCTCTCTCTCTCTCTCTCTATATATATATATATATACACACACACACACACACACTATAGCCTCAGCAATAAAAATCCACCACTGTGGACTCCTATAAAGTCCTTAAAAGCCTGGGACACACCAAGTCGATGGTCGGCCATCGGGTAATGTTGGGTGGTTTATGAACGTCATTCCACTTTATTTATTTATTTATTTTCGGTGTGTTTCACACTGTTGCCCCTAGTTGGACAGCGCCAGCTGTTTTATGGCAAATTTCGCATTAATGTTGTTGGTGAGAAAGAGAACGCCAATGGGCTATTTAGCTTAGCAAATGAGCACATGTGAAAAAAAAAAAGAATTGACTAAAGCAAACAATGACAGAGTAAAGAGGAAACCTACAGACACTTGTTGTTATACTTCAGACTTGCCGTGTCAAGTTTTGTGCACAAGAAGACAACCAAGAGCTGCCAATGTGCAATTTGCAACTTGCCACATTGGCAGACATGATTGAAAAACGCTACACGAATCTGTTCGTAATGATCTTGGCAGGTGTAAACACTGCTTGCTTTATATATATTCACAGTTTAGCTCCTATAGAGTCTTTGTTTGGATGTCGAATACAGAATACTGAACCCATGTCATGTTCACTCACGAAATCGCAGAACGTGAGGCTAGTTGGCATCGACTGTAGTCTGTCTGATGTGATCTTGTGCAAAAAATGATTTGCCTTGACACAGGCGATGTGAGAGCTAGTTCTTTGGCATGTCTCCATCATAACCCTATATGTGCAAGTGCTGTGGTATCAGAAACCTTTGCTCTGACCCCAACTTCCTTACAAGCTGGAATATGCTAAAAAATAATTACATTGTAATATAATGTGCCATATAGAGATTTCATTACATTTTTGTCTTTTATCTGTCTATTAAGCTAGGTAGTAACAGCATTGGATTTTGGATCAGAATGTCATTGGTTCTAATCCCAGCAAATCCAAGCTGCCACTGCTGGGAGCTTAACCCTCAACTGCTCATTTATAAGTTGCTCTGGATAAAGGCATCTGGCAACTGCTGTAAATCTAAATATATTGAACTGTTTATCTCACAATTTGAAATTTGAAGTATTTATTAATAATAAATATATGCAGTGCCCTGCTAATGTATTGGAACATAGCCAAATCTTAAGTTTTTTGCTTTGCACTGAAGACATTTACATTTAAAAACAAAAGGCAATTTTAGCTTCCTGATATTTAAATCTAGTTATGCTAAACAACTTAAAAATTTACAAAACCACTCAATTTTAGATGAACCAAAGTTTTTGAGCAGATAAGCTTAAAGTAAATGAAGCTAAATGACAAAAACCACATCAAACTAGTGACCCACTGACATTACAAAACAACATTGTAATCTTCATTAGTGATGGTGCTCCAGGCTTGTACCAAAGCTGTTTTAGCTGTTTGTTTGTTTGTTGGAATTTTTTTTTTTAGTCTCCTCTTTAGCAGATGAAATGCATGATCAATGCGTTAGGGTCTGGAGTATTGATTTGGCTACCAGCTCACAACACACTTTCATCAGAAATTCTGTGTTCCTGCTTGCTTGGATAAGATGTGCTTAGAACTAAGGGAGAGTTGTTTGATTGGTGAAAAGATGTAAAAAGTAGGAACAATTTCTTTGTGTAAAATAGAAAGCAGCTCTCTCTTTTTCTAGTCTACCATTCTCTGTATCATAAGGCATCCCATCACTGACAAATATCATATCTTGAGCTCTTCATGTGAAAGTGAAATTAACTGCATATCTTTTTCGGATGAAATGGAATTGAGCAGCTCTACCTTGCTGTTGTTTCCAATAGAGAGTGTGATGAAAAAACACACAGTTTATGATACGTGGGACAGAAATAGATTGCAGGCTTCTGTTCTCCAGAGCATGTTTGATTTTCTTTTTTTTTATATGTATTTCCTACTATTCCACACATTTTGGTATGACTGCAAGTTCACACTTTCACAACTGTAATTTATCAGAGAAGTCTCTTTCCTCAGTTGGATACCGATCACAGCGGTGTAGAGAGAGAAAAGGAAAGCAGAAACCTCTTGCCTTGTCGATTATTCCATGCACTATGACATAAGATTGGCCAAGACCACCTGTCAATCTATTTCCCAGTTAATTTGCACCAAGGTCTTTGCTCATACACCCACACACAACAATTTCCCTTGTTCTCTTTGCTAGTTATGGAATAGCAATCACTGTGTGCCAGTCTTCATCTCATTTCAGCTGTGAATTACTTTAGAGTCAAAGGGCATCTACATGTGCCTGTTTTTTTTTTAGTATGTCATGCATCAGAGTTAAAATAGCAGACAGTGTCTGAAGGCTTCTTGGCACAGTTAATCATAGTAAAAATACTTTGCTTTCTTGCTAGAATCCATGTTTGATTGCAATGCAATTTTTTTTAGATATTTCAGTAGATGAGGTTTCTTTCTTACAGCTTCCAAAAATATATCGTCCGACTGTCTAAGCAAAATGTCCCCATGTTTCAACGAGTGTGTGGATGAGTGTGTGTCCCATGATATGTACTGATGTCCCAGCTGGGGAGTATTCCTGATTGTATTCTGATTTGGCCATCAAACTATATAAATCATACCTCTGAGTGCGCAACAGCTGGTCCATGATATAGATATAGACGATATAGATATAGTTATAGCTTTTCATGCTCACTCATATAATGTAAATATCTTGGGAAATAATGTGCAATAATTTAGTGCAATAATAATAATAATTGTTACATGTGCAATAACAATGTATTCCCCCTAGGGATTAATAAAGAATTCTGATTCTGACATTCCTCACATCCAGGGTTTTTCAGGATCCACCCCAACACTAACCGTCCTGCAATTCCTGACCACGAGTAAATTCAATTTCACTTTATGTGCTTGTTCTTTTATTCATCTAAAAAATGTAATTTAAACTGTAATTTCAAAGAAATTTAATTTATATCAAGCTGAGAAAATGGCCACCATTATTTTCTAAAGCAGGTTTCATCAGTTTTCCATTCGGCAAAATTCAGTTCGAGGATATTTTTCAAATGGAAACACCAATAATCTAAAATGTTTTACAGAAATCAGCAGATGTTTTGAAGAGGCAACTGCCAATCCATGAAGAGGAAAATTACAGGATAAAATCTTATAAATGATGCAGCAGAGTTTTTCAATACACACAATAATGAAAAAAAAGTGACCTAACAAATGATGAAAGCAGAAGAGCTGGTTGAGAAGAAAAATATTTTTAACGTAATTTAGACATGATTTTGTATTTATGGTGGGGTACACATATCTTCTGTTGTATTCTTCTTTAATCCTGATTTCTCAATCACCCTTTATCTTCAACAGCATTATAAAGAAAAAAAGGGAACGAGATTTAATCAGTAGAATATTTAATTTAATTGTAATTTTCTTTGAGTCGAGTCTTCTGGTTTTCTTTTTGTTGTTTTTTTTGTTGTTGTTTTTTTCACTGCTGGAAACGTGCTTTTCTAACAAAAATTCGTAGTTGTCCGGATGAAAGAGAATTCTTTCATATCTCTTAATTCCTTAAATAGTAATATAATACTACCGAATATACAGAGCGGTACTGCCAGTTTCTGTTCAGACTTCACCAAACAAAATTAAATGTTTGAAGTACTCTTTTTTTTTACATCAAATGGCATCATTAAAATTGATATACAAATTAGAAAAATATACGCCATCCTTTTATCACATAGTTGTAATAGTGATTTTTTTTAACTCATCAGAATGGCAAATGTGTCTCATATTCGTCATTGGATATAAATTGCACATGATCTCAGTCATCTAATTTTTCTATTTCGGTCAAGCCTTTTCGGTAAAGTCATTTCCATCTACTATCCAGGAAATAAGAGATCTCACGTCTCTGGAGAGAGAGAGAAAGTGAGAGAGGAAGTGAATGCTATTTGAAATCACAGATGAGGCCATAACAGCAATTTGCACCTTCACCCATGTTGAGCGGTTTGTCCAGTATTTCCTTCTCACACCATCAGAACAAAGACAGCCACACTTCATCTTGTTAGATGTGCAATTATTGTGCCCTTTGGAGTAAAAAGTTAAAGGAAATTGACGGATGTTCAAAGAGTGAGTCGGATCAGTGAAGCTTTTTGTTTCTGTAATGAACTGAATCACAGCATGACAACGTTTAATAAGAAATTTGCTCTTGGCAAAATGCCGCTGATTTGCCTCGCGTTGGTTCTTCTACCCGTACACTGGGCTGATATTGGCTCGTGTTCAGCATAGCTATCTCACAGGCCTAGTATATGCTTTTAAATGAAAAGGCAGCATTTGGCAGCATAAATGATGACAGAAAAATTATCCTATCAACACTAAGTATCAGGGTAAGGATAAGATAATGAACAGCTCACTAGACGAGGTGGGTCTTTGCAGCCCTAGTTTTTGTTTCTTCTACCACAGAGTATGTTATAAAAAGAGAAAGAGATGATTTTAGATACAGTTATAGCTTGATGTCTCCTCCAGCTTTAAACACTTGTACTAGAGTTTCACTCTAACCGTGTTACTGTTTTCCACTTTTCCAACTGTGTGATATGTGTCGAGTGTCACGTCCACCCTGCCATCCCTGCCATCCCTGAAAAAAAGACTGTCTTATTTGCCACTCTTTCCTCACACTTTCATTTTATGGTCATTATTTCCGGTTCTCATTTATCTCAATTTCAGTTATAAGGGCCACCTGGTTCTCCTTATTATTTTAAGTGTTTGTCTATCCTTAAAATATCCACACACACACACACACAGAAAGATGAATTTGTCTTGTGGACCGAAGCTTCTAGGAGACCTGAATCTTCTCAATAAAAAACATAGTGTATTTTGGTTGGAAGATCTTGAGTGGACTGCTATATAGCTCTAACCTCAACCCTTTTAAACACCTGGGGGATAAACACATGTATTTTTTTGTAAAACACAACACCTTTTGTTCTAGTTGTTTATTATTAGGCTCAGATTACTTGCAATATTGTCTGGACATGTTTCTGTAAATGAGCTGTTACTATAGAAACTATAACACTTTAGAACCTGTGAATTATCTATGCTGCCTGTCTTTCGTTATCTGCCATAAGCCAAGACTTTTTTTGAGGCTTCGTGTGTGCCTTAAGTTCTACTTGAATTTTTACTTCTAAATGTATTTATCACTCATGCATACTGACCTAGTGCACCAAACACCTACACTTTCACAGAAATTTGAAAGTATTTGTTGATAGAAAATGCTGTGATTTGTTACTAAAGAAAGAAGTCCACAACATAGTGTATAATTTAAGAAGATTACAGTGCACCATGTGTGATATGACACATAGAGCACACAAGCAGTAACTGGTGTGTTTCATAATTACAGAATCAAGTTAAATGTTGGCCCATTTGAGAAAAATAGATGTGAAGCCTAAACTGATCCTCTCCCAGCAGAGTTTGTATATTTGGATATAATGTTACTAACAGGAGGACAATAGCCATTGCAGGTTTATATTGAGGTACAGTTATAAAAATGTGGTATGTGAGGGTGAGGAGGATACAGGCAGCTTTCTAAGAGTTTAAGAGTTTTAAAATTGTAATACACTTTTCAGTTATTTGTGTCCACTTAGAGCTGTTCTGGGTTCTTCTGGTTATCTCCAAAATATGACAGCACAAAAAGACAAGGCTATATAGACAAGCTGTAACAAGGCACAGGTGACACAGGTTACCTTCCAGTTCAATTACCTTCTATTCACTCAAAGCTCATGCTCAACCACACCCCTGCTGCCACAGTCATTAAGAAGAATTGTTTAGTTTAGTTTAGTTAAAGTCCATATAAATAAGTGTCAACATTGAACTTTTAGTGTACTTTTGTATGTGTTTATGTATTATGTAGCCATCTGTGGTAGACGAAGTTAACAATTTATGTCCTCATGTAAAAGCACAAGTAGCAGCTGATTTATTAAAATTTAGGCATAAAAGCTTAAAATTCATGTATAAAAATAGTTTGTATAATTTGGCTTTGAAAGAAAGAAAGAAAGAAAGAAAGAAAGAAAGAAAGAAAGAAAGTTGGTATGATGGTATGACAACAAACAACTGGCACAAAATTTGGAAACAAATTTTGAAAATACTAAAGGATTTCTATTATCATAGGCTAAAATCTGTAGTCTTTGACTGCTGGTTTGGCATGTACACCTACAGCCAACTAATGGCCATTGTAATAATTTTTTTCCTGTGATGAAATTGTAGTGTCAGAGGATTTCAGACTCTTTTCAGCAGTGTGACTTCGTCTGTGATAACCGTCAAACCAAGAACCAGTAGTCATGCCGAACCTGAATTAGTGCAACAACTTCAAACCTCCTCGGGGAAAATGTCAAAATGAGTCAGGTGGACCGTACAGCAAAAAGAGAAACTTATTGAGTTATGGAGGAAAAAAAAAAAATGTCCTGTGTGCATCAGTTTTTGACTGCCGTACAGTCTAAAATTATGATAGCTGAGATCTTACAGTGTAACGTGGGGCTTATATTCATACATTTTTAGTATTGTTTGTATATTTTGCCCTTAAAAGAAAGTTTTAGCAGGCATGCATTGCACTATTATTGCATTATTGTAGCAATATTGCATTCAGGACAAGGAAAAGTTATATCTTCTTTTCTGCAGTGATTATGAAGCAAAGCATACACAGACAAATATGCTAAAAAAAAGTTGTCGATGCTGCCATGTTGGAATGCTGTCAAGGTGTTAGACCTCGGAGCAATCAAAGCTATTGAAAGTGTCTCCCACTTTGCATGTATGAATATTGAGTTGGAAGGAAACTCAGAGCTCCCAGTTAAAAATTGGTCTCATGAAAATGTTCTTGTTTTTTTCATATATGAAAATTCTTCAACATAAAATTAATCTTACATTGCAAACATTTTGGCCTATATGTAAGGTCTCTTGCTACTGTAAGTACAAATATGCTACAGGAATGCCACAGGCTTATATTGGTATCTATTTTGCAAACAAGTGTCCTTTTTTAATATTTAGGTATATTCATATATCATATTCAAACGGATTTCCTACAGACATGCTTATGTATAAAGTATATAGAAAATGCTATCACTCCCAGTTGTGAAAAAAAGCTGTGATTAAATCACAGATTTGGCCATGGTGCCATGTCTACAGAGCCCCTAAAGGGTAAAGGCCTTTCCCAACAGTCCAATAGTGCCAGCCTGTTAATACTAAGACTCGGACAATCAGTTTTTAGGATCTTAACTGCTGCCGTTACTGTCCTGCATCTGATTGTCAGGCTATAACATCTATGTCTATTAGATTCCTTAAAACCTTGCACCCCTTCACTCTTTCTGTGAGTGGAACCACTAGGTCAGGTGTGGTGCTTGGCAAAGGTTTGGCACAGGGATGTAATCTAAGGTGTGATGTTTTGGAAGAGGTAGATCTTTAGACAGAACTGCTTTAGAAAAAGTTCATTCCACCACCTAGGTGCCAGAACAGAGCTTAACCATCTGACTGTGAACAACAGGTGTACTTATTATAGTAGATCATAAGATTTAACAGCAAAATATTCTCAAAAAATGCAGCCGTTCATGTGTATTGTGACATCCTGGCCATCTGTCATCTTCTGGGAATAGTTTACTATTGTTTACTATTTTCAATCTCTCATTGTCTCTGTCCCTGAGCACTGCAGCCTTCCCACGTACCCACCTGTTCAACTTAGTTAGCATAGGGACATTATAAAAACTAAGTGTGCTCATGTTTCCAGGAACCCAGCCATTAGGGTTGCACAAGCCAGTGCACTCTTAGTGCCGGTCCCAACCCGGATAAATAGAGAGGTTGCGTTAGGAAGGGCATTCAGCGTAAAAACATGTGCCAAATCAAACATGTGGATCACAAACCTTAATTTTATACTGGCTCGGTTGAGGCCCTGGTTACCAACAACCACCACAGGTATTGTTAGCCAACAGGGTACCGGTGGAAATTAGGCTACTGTTGGCCAAAGGAGGAGAAGAAGAGGAGGAAGACATCTACAGAGAAAACAAAAAAGGAGAAGTGTAGACGAGTGAAGGTTAGAGTTGGTACTTCAAATGTTAGTACAATAACAGGTACAGGGAGAGAGGTAGCTAATACGATGCGGAAAAAGGTAGATATGTTGTGTGTTCAGGAGTCCAAGTGGAAAGTAAGACCAGAAACATTGGAGGGAGGTTTAAACTGTTCGTTTATGGTGTAGCCAGAAAGAGAAATGGTGTAGGGGTGATTCTAAAGAAAGAGTGCAGTAAGAGTGTAGTCGAGGTGATGAAAGTGAAGCTGGAAGTTGAAGGGGTGATGATAAAGGTCATCAGTGCTTCTGCTCCTCAAATGAGTTGTGAGATAAAGATGAAAGAAAGATTTTTGAATGAGCTAGATGATGTGGTGGAGAGTGTGCCTAGGAAAGAAAGATTGCTGATTGGGTAGATATGGTCTTAAGGCGAGGAATGTGGAAGGCAGATGGTGCTAGATTTTGCTAAAAAGATGGAAATGGCAGTGGTAAATACATATTTTAAGAAGATGGAGGATTATTGGGTGACATATAAGAGCGGAGGTAGGTGCACACAGGTGGACTACATTCTATGCAGGATATACAACCTGAAAGATATTGGAGACTGTAAGGTGCTCTACTGGCAGGGAACAGTGTTGCTAAGCATCGGATAGTGGTCTGTAGGATGGCTTTGGAGGTGAAGAAGAAGAGGAGGAGAGTGAGGACTGAAAGAAGTATATGATGGTGGAAAGGAGGAAGATTCCTAGGTTCATAGAAGAGGTCAGACAGGGGCTCGGTGGTGATGAAGAGGTGCTGGATGTAAAAAAGTAATAATAAAGACAGCTAGAAAGACACTTTGTGTAATAATAATAATAATAATAATAATAATAAAAATATTCACTCTTCTCTCTACCCATTTACTTTGTTATAGAAAGGGGTTTAGTATTTGCACATTTAGTAAACAGTTGTACAGTAGTAGTTATGGATGATCCGCTGTGGCGACCCCTAATGGGAAAAGCCGAAAAAAGAGGACAAAGATGAAGAAGAAGAAGAAGAAGAAGAAGAAGAGGATGTAGAGTAGTAGTTTTATTGGTGTCTATTGGAGGCCACAAATTCAGTTCAAAGTTTGAACTTAATTTAACATGAAATAAAGTAACACTTAATGTTATGGAGTTACAATATGGCAGCTATAAAAATATTTTACTTATTTTACAATAATTACCTCTTAATATAATCTGGTATTTTTGTTGTTGTTTTTATATTGTATTTTTTATTACTTACCAGCATTGTTTATGCAAGCATATGTTTATTGTTTGCTTTGGGCTCATGCACTCTGGTCCTTAAATCTTTTCTGTCGTCACTTGAACAGCTCTAATTAGTTCCTTTATCACACCTAATAAAAAGCAAAGCATTAAAGTTTATAAAGAGGACAAGAAAGCTCTTAGTCAGAACAAATGATGTGAGCAGAAAAATGGGAAAAAAAAGAATAGAAAATAAAAGGATGAAAAATATATAAGAAGAACACACACACACACACACACACACACACACACACACACACACACACACACACACACACTTGTGAAGGATTTCACAATAATTTATCTTCTGAGCAGATACTGTATATTAAATACAGTGTTGTGAAATATATATAATTAAATAATTAAATCTAAATGTAGTAAAATAAATCAAATTAATGCTATATACATTTTTATATATTGGTTAAAATGAGTAATTAATTCAATAAATTGCCACAAATGAAATTGTTTAAACAAAACTGAATAAATGGAAAAAATAGTTTCCATTTCAATTAAATAATAAATTAGTTTACATTTGTTTTTTCACATTACCCCATATGAGTAATACATGTGTATGTATGTGTATACAGGTGTGTGTGTGTGTGTGTGTGTGTGTGTGGGCGCGCACGCGTGTGTGTGTGTGTGTGACGTGTGTTTTTTTAATAAGTAAATAATAATATAATAAGTATATAATAATTTAAAATGTATATTAAAGTATAGTTACACCTCAAGTCTCACCACTCTTTCCAAATTACAAAGCTGCAACAGCTGAGAACAGATGAGGAAAAAAAAAGATGGGCAAATGCCAGACATATATGTATAGAATAGATTGAAGATTGATGGTCACATTTGTTTTCTCTGCTTTACTGAGCCTGAAACACCACAGAAAACTGAATTTCTCTTCTGAGCAGATATTCTATATCAAATACAGTGCTCTGAATTAAAAATCACTGACTGGGATATTTTCCCAGCTTTCTCTGACGAAACCCTGGAGCACCTCTAAAGAACACAAGCAGTACAAAAACCTGTACCTGAGCACCTTGTCGAAAACCTTTATACTCAAGCAATCTCTTCTACTCCTCAGTTTTCATTTCATGCATTTGTTAAATAAAATGCTCCTGTCACTTCTGTGAATATATACGCATACTAAGCTTCTACTTATTACTACATTAGATCACACAATTGCTTATATGATAAACTGTGATTCTAGACCTACTCTGTGTGTAATTTTCACATTGACACCTTTATGAGCAAGAAACTTTACATATGGGTTTGAAAAAATATATAGGTTGGAACGAAAGGTTTTATTTTTTCAGTCCTAGCAGCTTTTCCCTTTTTTGTTTAATGTCCAGGGAGATTTGTGGGTGGGGGGCTTGTTATTTGTCATGAACATTCTAAAGTACATCAGATAACAGCTAATCTTTTATCTGGGGTTTAGTACCAGCACAGCAGGCGAACACCCCATGTTTCATTGATGAGGTCCTTGACCCAGTTAAGGCGGCTATACAAAGGAGGATACAAGCAAAAATATTTACGTGAAAAGCAGCAACAAACCAACATTTTTTCTCACCGTGCAACGCCCTCCTGCTGTCTCAGAGAATTTAATTAAAAAGCTCAGTCGCGAGACGCTTATGTTGATCAGAAAAGGGGATCACTGTGTGCAGCAGGTAGAAAATCTATGTAAAATCTCAATGGGGGTTCTGTCAAATGTGAATACATAATCAAGCTCCAGCTAGGGGTAGCATGGATAAAATAAAAATCACTCATTGATTTGTCTATAGTAGTGTCTATAGTAAATTATAAAGAGATTTTGTTGTGTGTAAATACCTGCAAAGAGATACCACAATTTGTGTATCAGTATCAGTGTGTCAAATACCAGTAGGACTTGCTTTCTTTTTCTTATTCATAATGGAATCTTGAACAAACTGGATCTAGGTAGGAACAGCGACACTGTGCAGGTGGATCCCTGACACGTTTGCATGGAGAACAACAGCGCCAAAGTTCTCGTTCAGGACCTGCGCAGCCACATCAAGAACACAAACCCCAGGAAAACAGCGAGTGTGTTCCTTACCTTTTTGTGTGGCCAGCTATTTTTAAGTTTTTCCAAATTTCTCAATTGGATAGAGGTCTGAGCTTTGGTTGTGCAATTCTGACACATTCAGCTTCTTGGTATAAATTGAAGCAATGTCAGCAGACCTGGGGTCGTTGTCCTGTTTGATCATCAGTTTATTGTAGACTGGAAAAATGTATGGGTTCATCAATCTTGTCTTCAACTTTGACCTGCTTCCATTTTTGCTGTTGACCCCATAACATGATGCTATCACCATGATGATTCACTATGGTAAGTTTGGTATAAAAACTGTTCTGAACAGACCAGATAACTATTTTCTTTAACATGGGATTTCATATGGTGAAGTTGTATGTAAAATAGTAGTAGTTGAATGGTATTTGTGGCACATGTATTTTTTCAATCATATAATAAAATAAATTAATTAAACTATGGTTGATATTTTTCAAGAAAATTGTCCTGGAGCTCACTGCTTTTGTAGTACCTTCCTATATAAGCAATTTATTTTTTCATTAATTGTGCAAACAATATTGATTTACCTCATCAATATTATGAGCTATGTTGTGTACATTCATGGCTTAGCCTATATTAGCTCTAGGTTATAATGCTACATGATGTGAAAAGATTCATGCAGGGATGTGGCAGTGGTTAAAAAATCTTCACCGCTGCTGGGAAATTTTCAATTAATAATTATAATAATTATTATTATTGTTATTTGTTTATGTCCAATAAAGACATTACAGTATTTTCATAAAGTTCCCGCCCTATTTTCTTTAGAATTCATAGTAGTCAGATAAAAAAATCTGCAGTGTTTTGGTTAAATTTTTGATTTGCTTTACACCCAGTGACAAATATTTAAATCATGAAATGAGTTCATGGTTTCAGTAGGGAGTTTATTTTTATAGAAGATATGAGATTTGTAGCTGATCACATCACATTTTGCAGTAGTATAAGTGGTTGTGAATTTCACAATATATATGAGATATAAAAAATAGGCCAATCAGAAAAATGCTATTTTCCTCTTCCCAATAAACAAATCGATGGCTGTACAGTAGCCAGACTATGTGAGCTTTACATTCTCCCTAGGTGTTGAAGAATGTGTTGAATCATTTTCAAAGTATTTTCCCACTTTACACTTAGGATTCCTGAAAACTTGGATGCTCCATATATTTGACCAGTATTAACACACGTTTGGTTGATTGAATGGATATATGGATAAATGAATGGATGGATGAATAGATGGATGGATAGCCTTGCTTTCGGTCTCCTCCGATTCAAAAAGGGGAAACAAAAAAAAACAAAAAACAAAAAAACAATAAACAAATCTGGTGCTTTGAGGACGGACTGGACTGTAGTTGGTGTCGGCGGTCTGCTGCACTGACTCGGGAGTGCAGTTTGCTTTTGAGCATCATCACTACACCCTGCAACTTTGTATAAATGCTTCAAATGGACATTTGGTGCAACCCAGATGAGGATGGGTTCCCTCTTGAGTCTGGTTCCTCTCAAAGTTTCTCCCTTATGCCATCTCTGGAAGTTTTTCCTTGCCACAGTTGCTCATCAGGGACAAACATACTTACAAAGAACATATTTACATTTTATACGTGTAATGCTGCTTTGAGACAATGTTCATTGTTAAAAGTGCTATACAAATAAAAATTAATTGAATTTGAATAGACGAATTAACGGATGGATGGATGGATGGATTTACAAATTAATGAATGGATGGTTTTGCTCTGTTCTTATGCTATTTTCCTGTAAAAGTTGTGGTCTTGGTTTCCCATATTAAGTCAAACTGACACTGACATAAGAAAAATAACTGAAAATATAGTGCTTATATATTGCATTTAAGAATAGATATTGTAGATTTCATAAGAATATATATTTTATATTTTTACAATGTAAAATTGTCCCTATAAGTTTATTCCTAATGAGTGAGCCAGAGGCAACAGTGGCAAGAAAAAGCTCTCTTAGAATATATTAGGAAGAAACCCTGAAAGAAACCCAACTTAAAAGAAAACCAAACCTCATCTGGATAACAGAATATTCATTGCCTTTCAGAGACAGGGATATGGAGCGATGCCACAGGTTAAAGAGATGCTTGCGAGCCCTGCTGGACAGCAGACCTGGCCCTCAGAGCCACTAAAGAGACAGCTAGGCACCTCTGTCTCACTCTCTCGGGAAATGTCCGACAGGGATAGGGCCATGTGGCTGGATGCCCCATTCACTCCTTTAGGAGTAAGACACAGGTGGTGCTTTCCACCAGTACCGTCCACCACTCTTTCATGGGGCTCCCTGCCCCTCAGGGACCTGGTCCGTTAACCCTGCCACTGAACCCAGCCAGCTGCAGTGAGCATGCTCCTCTGTCTCAACCCAGTCTTGTAGTGGTCCAGGAGAACTTGCCGCCTCCTAGAGTCGCTTCTGGGCACTGCCCTAGCTCTGCACCCAGTGTTATCCCACTTGGGCTTCTGTACATGAGTCCCCTTCAGTGGTGGCTCAGGACCCATGAGTTCTCATAAAAAAGGGCAATGCTCTCCATACGATCAAGGTCACATGGTGATGTCTACGTGCCTTAGATGTTTGAAGAGATCCTGGTTTCCTGTCTCAGGGCCCCATGTTGGGAGTTGGATGCGTCCCTCACGAGGTGGGGAGTGGTCATGAGTGGTCGCTCCACCCAAGGTCTTTGGAAGGGGCCCCATTTACTTTGGCAAATCAATTGCCTAGAGATGCTGGCCATGCTTCTAGCATTAAAGCATTTTCTCCATCAATCAAAGGCTTGGTCCTCTGGAGTACCCCTCCAAGACATTTGCAATGCTGTGGGCTGGTCCAACCCGCTGACCTTCATCTGGTTCTACAACCTAGACCGCAGTGCCACTCCTGGCCCCTCTGTCCTTTTACCAAGCTTTGCTTATACACACTAGTCAGGAACTGGTCAGTCTGGCATGATTGGACACTCGTTCCCAAAGCATTTTAACACCACTCAAGTTCCTAAAAGGGACCGTCTCTAGGTTTTTTATGTAAACCTAGTTCCCTGAGGGAACGAGACACTGCGTCTCTAAGCCAGACTGCTGGTGTCCCTGCAGCGCTTTCTTCTTGCTTACAAAAAGTGGCACTCGCCTTACTCCATGAGTTTTATACTTCCTGTTTAAGATGTCACCCGAATTTTTTACCTGATTACACACATTATTTCAGAGTGTGTACACCCGGGCGTGTTCCCAAAGCGTTTTGATGTACCGTCTCTCAGGGAACTAGGGTTACAGACGTTACCTAAATACCTAAATTGTAATTCCATAATTGTTAAAAGCTAGCAAAATACATTTGTACATTGATAATAAAAATTATAAAACAATGTGAAAAGAAACAGCAAACAGTTTTATATGGAAAAATTGCTGACAACAAAGTAACATCCAAGTTAAAAATCTTGACAGATTCCAAAAGCATTCATAATACAAGCAAACATGCAGCAGACACACACAGTTTGACTCTGTGATGTCCTCCACTTAAAAACAATGAAAACAGTTCTAAATTGTTCTGCCTTGAATAGTATTTTACTAAAGCTTTTTTATTCAGTGAATCAAGGCATGGATCCCGAAGTATTTTCAGGTTCCCTGGTGGTCTAGTGGTTAGGATGTTGCGCTCTGACCGCTGTGGCCCAGGTTCGATACCCAGTCAGGAAACCAACCCCAGCCACTTTCAGTGCTGGTCCCCAGCCTGGATAAATTGGGCAGGGTTGGGTTAGGAAGGACATCCAGCGTAAAAATCTGTGTTAAATCAAACATGCGGCGGATCCGCTGTGGCAACCCATTATGGAAGGAGCCAAAAGAAAGTTTTAAGGCGTGAATTCCAAGACACAGATCTTAAAGAATAGTTCAGCATTTGCAGTAAGAATAGCAGCTTGGTAAGGCTAAAACACACCACGCTGTCATCTATCATGGTCAGAGAAGGTCAGTGTCCACATAGATGAACACACACACAAAAAGACGTGCACACAACCTTACACACTTATGCACACGCAGACATTTTACTGAAATGCAGTGTCATATTAAATATGCAGCCAATGCTCATTCCTTTACTATCTCTTACACACACACACACACACACACACACACACACACACACACACACACACACACACAAACACCGCCACACACACATACACACACGATATGGAATGACAGAGTGGTTTAGCAAGCATCTATGACAGCTCGATAGACTCTGCTAGTAGATATATTGCCAAAAAGGCCAAAAGGAATCCTACAATTTAGAAAAAGAGAACTTGAGGAGCAGAAAACTAGTGGAGCAATCTTTCCTGAGAAGGATAAAAATTAGCTGATCAGAACTTATACCCAGAAAATAAAGAACTTATAGACTAGAAGTTATAGTCAGCAAAAATAACACAAGGGCACTCACGACTTCAAGAAGAAAACTGTAAGAACTAGGAGCTTAGCCAGTAAATAAAGGACAAGGGCAATACAGATAGAAAATGAAAAACCTGAAGAATCTAGGAAGTAAAGGACAAATGGTATCATATCAGATTTAGATTAATTGGGACAGATTACACAGTGAACATTAAATAAAAATGAAAAAGAAAAAAGAAAAAAATGCAAAACATAAGGTATGTAATATGAAATAAGTAAATATCACAACTGATATTTACTAAAATGTAATGCTATTATGGGAAGGTGAAATACATTTTTAACTGTTTGTGTCATTCACAACAACCTAATGTGTGGGACAAATCCCTTAAAATTTAATAATTCATTTTAAAATACACTTTTCCTTTTGATATAATCATTAATTAATCAGAAATGACATTACATTAATTAGTCACAGATTACAGGTTTTGAAAAAAAAAATCTTTTTTTGTCATGTACAACATTCACTCAACTCAGGAAGATTCTAAAATGTATGTGCTCAGCAGGAAGTTAAACAGAAAGCTTGAAAATGTCAAAAAAGAACACATACCATGTTGGACCTTGAGGCAGTTAGGTTACAACATCAAAATACCCTATAGGGTTCCACTTTTCCCATCCAAGAAAAGGAATCTGAGGTTTCAGTGGGTAGAGGATAAAAACTGGAAAGCTTTTTTTCTCCTCAGGCACTGTCTGGTGTAAAGGTCCAGGAGGAAGAAAAGCTGGTCAGGGCAGGCAATGTTACCAGTTAGCATGGAATAGTGAACAGAATTTGTAAAGGGAGCCTGAGGTTATAGACGCATTGTTATTCCTTATCTATCATTTCTCCGAAATGCATTGACTACACTGACTATATGGACAAAAGTTTGTGAACACCTGACCATAAGTGCTTTTTAAACATACCTCTTTACATTTAGTCTTTACAATTTTCTTTTATAATAACCTTCACTCTTTTGGAAAGATGTTCCAGAAGATTTTGGAGTGTGCACACTCTCCTTTATTTTGCACTGCTGACCTCAGGTACTTAAACTCAACCACTTTCACCACCTCTTCTCCCTGCAACCGCACCATGAGTCCATGGAGATTTTTATCTGACCTCATCTTTCAGCCTGTCCATCACCACTGCAAACAGGAAAGAGCTCAGAGCCAATCCTTAATGTAGTCCCACTTCCACCTTGATCCAGTCTGTCGTTCCTTCTGCACAATTCACTGCTGTCACACTGTCCTCATACATGTCCTGTACCACCCTCACATACTTTTCTGCCACACCTGATTTCCTCATACAATACCACAACTCCTCTCTCAGCACCCTGTTGTACGCTTTCTCTAAATCTACAAACACACAATGCAACTCCTTCTGACCTCCTATATACTTCTCCATCAACATTCTCAAAGCAAATATTGCATGTACAGTTCTCAGTACTCTTCCTCAGCATGGTACAGGTTATTCCTAAAAACCTGTACCAGCACACGCCTCTATTCCTCAGGCATCTCTCACCTTCCAAAGTTTTGTTAAACAATGTAAGAAAAATATTTAATAGCCATCAATTCTAAACATCTCTATGCTTCTACTGGTAACTTAAATATACTATAATTTATGGCAATAAAGTATGTATAAGTATGTATAAAGTAGTATAATTATATACTATAAAGTATGGCTATAATGTTAATATGATATTGATCATATTAATTAGTCAAAAAGTGATTGATATGTATTAGCAAGATATGTGTTGTAGCAAGTTATCGCCAGTAGTTTCTTTCATAATTTATTACTCTCAAAGTTTTCTGCTTTCTCAACCTGTGTCAACAATGCTTCTGGAACACCTTTGCATGACCATGCTCTGAATGTATGCTCTGCTCCTGCAGAGTGTTCTTCGAGGAGGGTGCTATCACTAGCATGCCTGAGACAACGTGGCATTTGAGTGCATGGAATTTGCAATTGTACCTGGCAGAGGGAATGGAGACAAGGATCTCTTGGAGGGTGTGACCTGTGCTGTTTCCAAGCTCAATATCGCTTAGCCAGATGAGAAACAGAAACAGTGTTCTCTGAATAAAATAAATGAACGCTTCATGCGACCTAGGTCACTGCCTTCAAGCCAGGGTCTGCCCTTTTTTCTGGATCTGAACTCTGAGCTCTTATTCAGCTTGCCTCTTTAGTCCCAATGTCTCGCTCTACTCAAATGTAGTGAGACTGAAAGAGTGCGGCTATAGGACAATTCTCTGGGTTGAAGAGGCTGGCTATCACTCCCTTGGTGCTGTGTCACCCTTTAAAGCCCTGGTGATGCCCACCAAGCCTCTTCAGACATCCTCAGCTTTGGTGGGCAAAGCTTATACGTGGTGTGCAGGCTGGAGGCTGTTTGCAGAGCTGGTGGCCTTGCAAGCCTATTAGGCAGACTGGTTAAAAACATACTTGGCAGGTGCACTCTGGTGGGGCCAAAGCAGGCTTTGGTTATGGAACAAGAACTAGAAACTTTCTTGAGGAAGCAGGCCATTTAGGTGGTCCCGCCCCTGACAGAGACTCCAGGTTCTACAGCTGGGATTTCATAGTTCCCAAGAAGGATGGGGGCTGCATCCCATTTTGGATTTCCAACAGCTGAACTGCTCACTAATAAGGCTCAGGTTCAAAATTCATACACTGAAACAAATAATGTGTCAAATCAGTTCTGAGGACTGGTTTGTCACGATAGATCTGAAGGATGCGTACTTCCACATGGAAGTACCCGTCCTTCCTTTACACAGGAAGTTCCTGAGGTTTGCTTTCAGAGCCGAAGCGTACCGATATCTGGTATTTCTTGGTTGATATTAGCTTTATCAGAGCACTTGGCAACATGACATGAGATGTCGTTCTTGCCCACATGAGCGAATTGTGGTTAAGACTAAATGCCAAGAAAAGTGTATGTTCCCTGGTACAGAAAACCACCTATCTAGTTGTGGTGTGGGATTTGACTACTATGCAGGTGCAGTTGTCTCCTGTTTGAGTGGAGTCTATCCTCATGGCCATAAAAACAGTGAGAGAAGGCCAGTCAATCACTGTAAAGCAGTTCCAAAGACTGCTAGGTCTGATGGCAGCTTGGCCTCCTGTTTATGTGACCCCTGTAGTGGTGGGTTTAGGAGCAAAGGGTTCTCCCAGAAGGGCAACCCACTCCACACAATCAAAATCACACGGTGAGCCTTACGGGCCTTAGACATGTGCCTGGATCAACTGCCTGGAGATGCAGGCTGTGCTTCTAGCATTGAAGCATTTCTTCTCTAACCCGAAGGGACATCATGTGCTGGTCCATACAGACAACACATCAGTGGTCTCTTACATCAACCAACTGGGGGTCTGCACTCTTGCCTCCCTTACAAGCTGACACTACAGTTTCTTTTGTGGGCCCAGGGGAAGCTGCTCTTACTGAAGGTAGTATACATCCTAGGGCATTTAAATCAAGGAGCAGACACCTTTACGAGGCAAAGGTTGAGGTCCGTGAAGTGGAGGCTCCACCCGGATGTAGTGGAGCAGATATGGAAGAAGTTTTACAGAGCACAAGTGGACCTTTTTGAAAATTAAGAGATTTGCATTGTTCCATGGTTCACTAACAAAGTAAACCTCCTCAAACACCCTCCCTAAGAGAATCCTTGCAGGTGGAATCTTGTGTTTTTGGCAAGGGGTGCTTTGCTTCAACCCCAGCCTGAGCTTTGGAGGCTGTGGCCCATGAGGGGGCAAAGCTCTTAGCTGCTGGTCTCTTAGCCAAGGTGGTAAAGACTATTCTCCAATTTAGAGCTGCCTTAATGAATAGGTTGTGTGCCACAAAGTGGCTCCTGTTCAATTTATGGTGTGAAGGTCACCATTTAGACCAGTTAGCTGCCTGTTTGGCCCAGTGCTGCTTTTTTCTTCAGGAACAGTTCGGCAAAGGGTTGTCTCCTTGCTGCGCAGTCATTAGGGAATAACGTGCTGGGGACAGGGTGCGACCCAGAGTGCCTTCATGGGACTTGCCAATAGTTCTTTTGAGCGCTTGCCCAAGGTATTCTAATAGTCAAGACTGTTTTTCTACTGGTCATCTTGTCTCTAAAGAGATTTGGGAACCTTTATGCCCTTTCTGTGAGCCCCTCCTGTCTGAAGTTCAGCCCAGGCATTCCTGGTGCTTTCCTCTAACCCAGTAAGGGTATGTCCCCAAAGTGCCCTCAGTTGCCCCACAACTAGTCATGATCTAGGTATTCTATCCTCCTCCCTTTTCAGGCCCGATCAGGGGGAGCCTAAATGGGTGTGCCTTGTAGAGAAAGTCGGACCAGCTGTATGTCTGCTATAGTCCATATAAGAAAGGTTTTCCTGTGGATATGCAGGTGGATTGTGGATGCTATCCACTCCTTTTATGTGCCCTCTGGTCTCCCTAACTCCTTTTAGGGTCTCTAAGGCCTTTTCCCTCTGGGGCTGGTCTACCCCTCTGGCTTTTGTCAGATCCTATAGCCTTGACATTAGTGCCACTTCTGGCCCGTCTGTCCTTTAAACTAGCTGTGTCAATCCACACTAAGCAGGGATTGGGCAGTCTGGCAGTATTGTACACTTGACCCCAAAGCTTTGATGACGCTGCTGGAGTTCAAGGGGAAACATCTCTAGGTTATGTATGTAACCCTGGTTCCCTGAGGAAATGAGAGGCTGCATCTCGGTGCCATACACCTTGTTTCCCTGAGAGCAGTTTCTTTCCTAATGCAGTAATCATCATCCACTTCTGCTACACTTCTGCTTCTATATCCTTCAGAACATTTATTTTATATTTAATAATAATATTTTATTTAATCATTCTATTCAACTATCCTGTATATAATTCATTGTATCATATATTATTGTATTCAGTGTATCTATATGTCCTCTGTATATAAACTGCATAGAACTTTTGTAAAGTTGTACATAGATTGTACATATCCCATATTGTACATTTGGGATATCTTCATAAAGCTCACTTCAAGTACACTGGCAGTGTTTTGAAGAAACAAGCCTGGTTAAAATGTAGAAAAAAATTAAAGACTCTGCATCCAAAGATATCCTATACAGTTTTATGCCTTCAACTTTGTGGTAACAGTTTTGGGAAGAATCACATATGGATAAACATGTCAGGTGTTTAAATACTTCTGTGTAAATAGTCTTTGGTATATATTTAATCTAAGAACTTGGGATTTTAAGCTTCTCTCTACTGTAGTTATATTTATTACATGGAAATGTATGTGTTCTTATCTGAAATTTGTAGTACAAAATCAATTCAGTGCAGTTAATGCACAGGAAGATTTTTTTTTTCTTGCCATCACAGTGACAAGGTTCTGACCCCCTTTCCAGGCTTCCTGTTTACTAATGGAAATGTGTGCATAGAGATGTGTGCATTTATTAACCATGCATAGAGAGTATATACTAATTTCAGGGCTCACTCGATGCTGAAAGATTACACAAATAGAACCAATCAGGACAAATGTTGGTCTTAAAAAACTAGAACGAATCTTTTCCACTTGTGATAAAGTTTCCACAACCTTCATATCATTAACACCACCCTATTTCTAAACTACCCAAATCCTTTGTGCTCAATTTTGAACTCCATTACAGGTTCTTAGTGTTCTTCAATCATTGACAGTTTTACAATCATTCTTTGCCTGAGTTAGTTGAGTTAATTTCATTTGAATCCCAGACAACTGGAAGTTGAACAAACTATAGTGTAAAAAGCGATGGTTAATCCAACCACTGTATTGTGCAGTTAATATTTATTTACACAGTTAGTATTTATCCCAGGTGAGCAGCCTGGGGTGCCTGTGGCAAAGGAAACATTTGCCACAGTGGTATGAGAGGAACGTCTCTAGGTTACGCATGTAACCCTAGTTCTCTAAAGGAACGAGACGCTGCATTGCAACCCTTTGGGAATGCTTGCGTGTTGTCAACCTAAAGATGTTCCCTTTCAGGAACTCAAGCTGCATCGCCACGCTTTGGGAATGAGAGTCCAATACTGAACAACAACTTTGCACAACAGCTTTCCGCCTTTTGTACTTGACAAATAAGGGGAGGGGTTGGGTTTGCTATAAAATAAAATTTGACTAGGTTGCACATCTAGAAATTCAATTCAGATTTTAAAACCACAGTTAAATGGGCCCTAAAGGGTCCCTGGTGGTCTAGTGGTTAGGATGCGGCGCTCTCACCGCTGCGGCCCGGGTTTGATCCCCGGTCAGTGAACCAACCCCAGCCACTCTCAGTGCCCGTTCCAAGCCTGGATAAATGGGGAGGGTTGCGTTAGGAAGGGCATCCAGCGTAAAAACATGTGCCAAATCAAACATGCGGATTATCCGCTGTGGTGACCCCTAATGGGAGAAGCCAAAAGAAAGTTGAATGGGCCCTAAAGCTGTTATTTAGGTAGGTAGGTTTTTTCCGCTATTAAAATTGTAAAAAGTCTTAATTCCTCAAATTAGATATGCTAGAAAATTGGATTTGAGTTGCTGTTCAGTACAAAATAAAAAAAACGAATTACACAAAACAAGATTGAATAAGATTCTGAGCTACAGCTCAGAATTTATAGATGCCCTATAAAAAATTAAAAAAAAATATATACAGACCAGTCTTCTGTCAGTGTGCACACACATATACACACACACCTCTGAGCACTTATCTACAGTCCTGCACCAGCTGAGTAAGACTCCCAGACTGCTGAGTGGCTCTGTGTAAGTGTCTTTACGCTGTTTCGTTTGGGGAGCATTTAAGCTCTAACTCGCGTTAATTACCAGCCTGTAATTAGCGTTGGTGAGAATTCTGTGTATCGATGAAGTGTGTTCAGCAATGAACAATCATTCCTAACTCTGCTGTATGAGGATGCCTAAGAGCAGTGAATAATTGTAGTCATTTATATTCTTCAGGAGGTAACCATGTCGAAACAGCAATGTGAAACAAGAGGTGACATTTAGACTGAGCACGCTTTTTCCACACAGCGCATGCAAGAACCAATAAAAATGCTTAGGGAGAGGTACAGCAGCAGGGTGTATAGAAATCGGATCTGAAAGCTCCATCCCAGATCACACACTATGCACCATTTTCTTATACAATTTACAAGGATAGAAAATGACAGGGTGTGGTTTTATAGGAAAATATTGGAGACATAAATGGTACAGTATAATGGTATAACTATTTAAAGGCAACATGTGCCAAATTGTTTTACTGCCCTTATACTATAGCAATTTGGCAAAAAAATCAAATTCTTTATTCATTCCAATTTTTTGAATAATATTGGATAAATGTGTGAATAACTAAGTTAAAGGATGTGACATAATTAGAGAGAAAGACATATGATCGAGAGTGTGTGTGTGTCTCAAAGATGCTGACACACACACACACACACACACACACACAAACACACATTCATCTTCCATGCTTGCCTTACCCTTCTCTTTCTCAACTACATCTTTCGAGACAGAGAAGCACACACACACACACACACACACACACACACACACACACACACACACACACACACACACACACCTGAAGTGCAGCAGTAGTGTGGGAGGATGTGAGCACTATTGCTTATTCACATTGCTATTTATGATTCTTATTGAGCGTGCAGATTACTTTAAAGGAAGCATGCACATATGCACACGTGCACACACACACACAGTTATTTTGACATGCCCATTTATATATTTTTTATAATGTGTACAGTGATTAGTCTTTTTACATACATACATATACATATATCTATTCCTTTTTTCTGGCAGCTCCACACTGTCCTACATGCACGGGCTCTCTAATAAACTCTTTTCTTATCCTGTCCATTGTCATCACTCCTAATTAATATCTTAGCATCTTCAGCTTTGCTACCTCCCGCCCCACCTCCTGTCTTTTAGCCAATGCCAAAATCTAAACTATACAAAATAGCAGGTCTCACCACATACCTATAAACTTTCTCTTTCACTCTTGCAGATACCCTTCTATCACAAATCACTCCTGCCACTCTTCTCCACCCACTCCACCCTGCCTGCACTCTTTTCTTCACTTCTCTAACACACTCTCCATTACTTTGCACTGTTGGCCCCAGGTACCTGAACTCCTCCACCTTCTCCACCTCTTCTCCCTGCAATTGCACCACTCCACTGCCATTCACACACATGTACTTTGTCTTACTCCTACTGACTTTCATTCCTCTTCTCTCCAGCATGTACCTCTACCTCTCCAGGCTCTTCTCAACCTGCTCCCCACTCTCACCACAAATCAAAATATAATCTGCAAGCATCAGAGTCCATGGAGACTCCTGTCTGACTTTGTCCATCAAACTGTCCATCACCACTGCAAACAGGTAGGGGCTCAGAGCCAATCCTTGATGCAGTCCAACCTCCACCATGAACCAGTCTATCGTTCCTAATGCACACTTCACTGCCGTCACACTGTCCTCATACATGTCCTGCACCACCCTCACATATTTCTCTGACACACTTGACTTTCTCATACAATACCACAACTCCTCTCTCTGCTACCTGTTGTCCGTTTTCTCTAAATCCACAAACACACAATGCAACTCCTTCTGACCTTCTCTAGACTTCTGTATCAACATTCTCAAAGCAAATAATGCATCTGTGGTGCTCTTCCTGCATGAAACCATACTGTTGCTCACTTCATGGTGTGAATGATCAACTTTATTCCCCTGTAGTTACTGCAGGTCTGCACATCTCCTTTATTCTTTAAAATCGGCACCATCACACTTCTTCCCCGTTTCTAAGGCATTCTCTTACCTTCCAAAATCTTGTTAAACAATCTGGTTAAAAACTCCACTGACATTTCTCCTAAACATCTCCATGCTTCCACTGGTATGTCATCTGGGCCACCTGACTTTCCACTCTTCATCCTCTTAATCACTGCTCTCACTTCCTCCTTACTAATCTTATCCACTTCCTGCTTTACCATCTACACATCATCCAACTTTCTCTCTCTCATTTTTCCTATTCATCAGCTTCTCAAAGTATTCCCTTCATCTTCTCAACACACTCTCCTCACTAATCAACAGAATTCTATCTCCATCCTTTATTGCTCTAACTTGCAGCACATCCTTCCCATCCTGCCTTTTTCTAAGCTTTTGCTACATCCCTCTTCACCTGCTGCTGCATCTCCTTCTACTCCTGCCTACTTTTCTCATCTCTCTGCTGACCAATTTTGTTTCAACAACCTCTTTCTCCTTCTGCTTTCCTGTACTTTCTCAATCCACCACCATCTCTTTTTGTCTTCCTTTCTATTTCCAAAGTCACACCAAGTACCTCCACTTTACTACACTTCTTCTTTCCCTGCTGTCTCTGTACATATCTTTCTTCCCTCCTTTTTCCCCTTCAGCCAACAGTAGCCCAATTTCCACTGGTACCCTGTGGCTAACAATAACTGTGTCAGTCATTGGTATTTGATTTGGCACCCCATTTATCCGGGCTTGGGAACGGCTCTAAGAGTTCACTGGCTTGTGCAACCCTAATAGCTGTTTTTTTGTTTTTTTTTTGCTATGGTCTATATATATATAAAATAAGGGGCGTATCGCAGATCTTTGGGCACATCACAGATGTTTTTTTGTTTTTTTTACATTTTACAGCTGACAGATTTTGGGCATTTGTGCCTGCAGTAGTTTGAAGTGTGTGTTTAGTGTTTTGGCCCATAGCGAGCACTATAGCAAGTAAAAGAGAACTAAAAACAGGAGGAGGAGAAAAAAGATGTGTGTTGTCCTGGGAAAAGAGCAGAAGCGAGAAAATACTGTCAAAACGCGATCAAACAGAATCTCTAATGCACATCAGTTCAAACATGCTCCTTCCCTGCACATTCTTATCCCCCTCTCTTCCTTTTCCTCACATATCTTTCTTTTTTATTCTCGATTAGTGTTCTTTTCTTCTTTCATCGCTGTCTCCTTCCTAGGCATGCCTCCTTAAACTCTTTCAGCTACCCATTTGACTTTTCATATCCTCCACCTCTCTGAAGTCATCTCCATGCCCTTACCCCCTTTCTTTCCCTTTTTTGGGCCATGGACACATACAGGAGCACACAGAATAGACCTCATTTGTGGGCGAACCTACTGGGCGTTTTGTCATGTTTCCACGCCTGTAAGGATACCATGTTGACTACTGCATCTTACTATATTTAATGAAAAGTTATGTGTACATGCATTGTCTTACATGTCTTGTATCTGCAATACAGTAGTACCACCTAGAAGGCACTATAAGTCATTTTCCCACTGTTTTATGTATTCTATATTTGAAGGGCACCTTAAATGGCACCTCCTTATCATAGGGGCACACTAGAAGGCACATCATGTTTCCTGACATATAGAGCACCCAAAAGGGCATTATCATGTTTTCTTGCTTGTGCAAAAGGAGCACCTAGATGTCACTTTATGTAATTTTCCCACATGTAGATGAGCCTATAGGTACTGGATCATGAACCTACAATAGAAGCACACCCTAGATGGCAGTTCACATGTCACCCTTGAGAAAAATTATCATTTGTTATTTTTTTCTCCCCACTGTAAATGCAACTTAGATAACACAATGAATCTAATATAAAACACCATACTGAGCACTTCCATCGTACGTCAACTAGGTCTTTGCTTGCAAACATATACATAAAATCCACAATGTTTCCAGGAATCTATCTGGGTGTAGTGATTATTTGAAATGTCCTGCAGCATTGAGCAAACATAACTTCTTTAAAAAGATTGTCTTTTTCCTGGATATACTAAAAATACAGACTGCAGCCAGCTTTTCCTGCAGTACTGACCCACACATTCGGAAGCAGCAAAGAGGCATTGATGGCTGTGTAATTAGCTGGAGCAGGATTGACTTTTTCTGCTGTCAAGGACAGAACCTTCTCTGCTGAATCTTCTCAACTTCTCAACTTATGTGTTCATCCCACCTGAGCTTCAGAAACGAGTCACTGCCCAAATGTCTTAGTGTCAATTTAAAGTAAGTCAGAGTTGTTCAAGTGGGAGTTTCCTGAACATCTCTTAATTTTTTACCTTTTTTTTTACCTTTTTCTCTCCAGCAAGCCTCTCCAAACATCTCATGGGATCACGTTTAGCGCTGTTTAAATTTTGTCTCAGGCAACAAAAGTCAGTCAAATAACATCTGTCTTTCACACCCCACAGCTTTTCTCAGTCAAAAGGGTTATGTTCAATACTATAAAGCAGTCATAAACTCACATCACACACACACACACCCACACACACCCACCCACACACACACACAGGAAAGTTACTGACTAATGCTCATCTGTGTTTTTCACACCTCTGTCTCTCCTTCTGAATTTCACTTCCTTTCAGTATCTAAATTTGTCTCCCACTTTTTTGTTTCTCTGTTTGTCTCACTTTATCTCTGTTATTCTGTCTCTCTATTCATTGTCTCACACATTCTTTCTTTCAGTCTTTTTCTACTTCTGTACATCCTTCTGTCTCTTATTTCCGCCATTGTTTTGTCTATAATTTTACTTTATTTTTTTTATTTGTCTAGATGAATTTCTACTCCCTCATTCTGTCAATTCAGCCTTTCTCTAATTCTCTCCATTTTTCTCAATTTCTGCATTCCTCTGCTCCTGTCTCTTCCTTTTTCATCTCTTTTGTCTCATAATGACTTGCCCCCTTTCTTAATCTCTCTATTTAATCTTTCATTCGGTTCTCATCTTTCACTTCCGTCTTCCTGTGTCTCCTATATTTATATAATCGCACCAGAAGCAGGTAAAATGGTTGGTGACTTCACTTCAGTGGCTGTGACTATGGCAACAGGGCATCAACTGGTTGCTATGGCGTTGAGTCCCCGCCTCAGAGAAATGCTGCAATTAACCTGGATCACATAGACCAGATATTAATCCTCAAATCAAACAAACTAAAGTGTGCACATACCAGCGGGGTTAGTGCTGTTCTAAGCCACAGAATTATGTCCCAATACATCATAGTGAGAAATGAACAAGATCAATTAAAAAAAGCATGATACAACAAATGGTTATGTAGATACATAGCAGTGCAGGCCGTTTTAAAAGCAGATTAAAAAGTAGCAGTACACACATTTATTTCTCACAAACAAAAACATGCAAAATGAGTCAAAACAGGTTTGGAATAACCATGAAAAAAAAACTAAACGTGTTAATGAGCTGGGTTTCATTGCTGAGAGAAATGAATGTTAGAACCATCCAAGGCTCACAATTTGGCTGCCGCAAGCGACAGTGATTTAAAGTTAGCAAAACAATTAGATGAAACACATTGACACACACACACAGACCTCGATTTACTAAAGGCTTGTGTGTGAGAGTGTGAATGTAAACACATGATCATTTGCACAAATTATTGCCAGGATCTTTAGAGGATTGCATCTTTTACATGATCGACTTGCTGTGTCCGTTTTGTGCATTTGCCTTAATGACAATGCAATTTGTGCTGGTCCCAAATAGCATTTTATATACAAAATTAAGGATGTTGTCAATGAAAATGATTCATCCACCAGTGTGATTAATGCAATCTGTCAGGAACCTAATCATGAAAACAAGAGCCATATACATGAATAGTGGAAACAAGGCAAAAATTGCCAGACCACAAAAGGAAGACAGAAAACAGAAACATGACAACTTGGCAGTGAAAATCTAGAACTTACTTCTCTGTAGTGATATTAATCAAGGTGAAACCAAACTCGAAATGACTGATGTGCTGGGGCTGATGGGATATGTAATTAAAGAACATTACCGTTGAATTGGTAGTAGTCACACACTTCCGGTGACGTAGCTTCCTGTGTTTGACTTGTTTGCCGCGAGTTCCGTGTTTGTATTCGTGTTTATATTCGTTTGTTTGTGTTTTTCTCTTTTAATAATCCTAAATTGTTTGTCTTCTTGACTTGTAGTCAGTAAACTCGACTTAGCTTCTAATGGGGCTAATGGGTAATTCTCTTTAAGTGCTTCCTTCAAAACGGAATTTGCTGCAAACTGTCAATGAGTAGAACACCTTTGAGGCCAGGAAAGGTCTGAGGCATAGTGATGGCCTCTGCAGAGGTCTAAGGTGGAGCAGCACCCTTGGTGGGATTCTGGGGCAAAGCAGCTCTCTTATCTATGCTTGCCGGTGGTGCGACGGCCCCCAGTGGGGCTTGGAGAATGGGGATTTGGTAGGCTGCAGGGACAGCCAAATTGAAACCTGGATTTTTGGCAAAAAACAGGATAGTCTAAGCACAAGATACTTTGACGTCCCCATACGTCTGCAGTCCAGAGCCTTCCCTTAACTGTTGAGGCTGTAGTGGTGGTCAGCTGTTGTGAGTGGCCCTGTGGAAACACCAAATACCTCAGCAAAGTGCCTGGTAAATCGGGAGTATGCACAATGATGTCCTGATTGGCGTTCCACATCGCATTTGCCGATGAAAGATCCTTTCAGGTTAGTATTGAAATTAGGAATGGGACCTTGGAGCGTTCGGTGGGGAATTTGGCAGGTTGCATCTTGACGTAGAGCTGGAGCTGGTGCGAACGCCTTCCGGAGAGTGTCAACGAGTACCTTAAATGGATCCATGTTCGGAGCTGGTTGGGGATCCATCAAGGTAGGTTTTGTTGGTCCGATCTTTTGTCACAGAGAGACCAGGTGTCAGAAACCGGAAGTAAAGCAGATTGTCTTTGATTGGTCTAAACATGCAAACACAAGGGAGCTTGCAATGAGACTGTAGCAAATGGTAAACTTAACTGAGTGCTTCCTTTAAACCATAGCCAGGAGCATGGAAGCACATAGAACAAGTGCGGTAGGTAGCTAGTAACTAGTAGATCGGGCGGTGAGTGAAGGGGAATAGGGACCTTATAAAGGGAAGGGGTAAATGGAGGACAGGTGATTAGCAGGAGGGAGAGGCTGAGCGAGAGTGTGAGCATTGGAAGGAGGCATGAATGGTGGCTCTCTGACAGATACAGTCTTATGTTTTGCTCATGCGCAGTACAGGGACTTCATCCTTTTTTAGCCGTTTCACTGTAGATGAGCGATTAAAATTGATAGTGTAGATGAGCACATTTTTTAAAAGAAAAGCCATTTTCAAATTGATCCGGATAAGTAAAAACGTAGCCTTAAAATGACAGTTTTGTGTATAAAAGTTCATTTTTAAAAGGTAAAATACAGAAGCCAGTTACCTTCATTATTTTCTAGAACTAAGGTTTCTTTAAATATTATTAAATTCATTACCTGGTTTGTCATATTTACAGCATCTAAGCAGAGATGTTTTTGCTATGATCAAAATAGTGAAGTAACCTGACCATAAGATGCTTTTTTACACTCCATTTGTTCCACTAGATTTTGAAGTGTTCTTTTCAAGCTTTGTGCTCATTCAGGCAAAAGGGCATTAGTAGGGTCAGGTACTAATGTAGGGTGAGGAGGTTTGGGATACAGGCGGTGTTCCAATTATTCTCAAAGGTGTTTAGACGGTCATTAGAGCTCTAAAACAGGCTACTCAAGATCTTCACCTTCATCCATGTAAACCATATATTCATGGCTATCTTTCACTCATACATGCTATTCTTTCCTCATACATGAGTTTCTCACAGGAAACAACATAATCTCAATTCCACACACACCCTATTTGGCAGATTTAACTCCTGCAGACTTTAACCTCTTCACAAAGATGGAGATCCAGCTCAAAGGTTGACACTTTGACACTATTGTGGAGATCCAGCACTAATAGCAGAAGGTGCTTGACACGAATCAAAAAGAAGGCTAACAGGACACATTTTAGAAGTGCCAGGAATGCTGGAAGCACTGTATTTCTGTGCAAGATATGGATCCAAGCACAGACTTTTCTTTAGCAAAGGAAAGTAAGAAACTAACCAAGGTCAAGACAAGGAGCGCAATCAGAGCAAATCAAGAACTTGGGTGCAAAAGAAAGACACAGCACTGATAGCATGGTAACACCATACACTGCTAAGCCACTAAGGTAAAAAAAATGATATAGAATTATGCCCATATATATATATATGAAAATAATCAGGGTAGAAAATAAGAACATGTTTGTATAAGCACAGGAATTGAGTGGGATAACAGAGAAAGAAATGTAAAATATGTAGGAGGATGCCCTCTGGCAACTTGGTGATGAATTTTCTTGGTGATATGTGACATTTCCTGTCATTATTTATGTTCCTATCTGCCCACCATATTTTCTGACGATCTTATTTTCAAATTAGTTATTTCAAACCATCCGTCATTTACACTTGCATGTTATTCAACATCTGACTTCCAACACAAAAGTAAAATCATCTCAAAATCCCATTTTACAGTGTTGGACTTCAGTGTGGAAATACTTTGCTTCATTACTGCATTACACAAAAAAATCCAAGAACTGAAAACCTGCAATTCCTGTGAATCATATTAAATGATTTCTTCTGTGGTAGGAAATTACAGCACATACATTACAAAGCATATACTATATACATGTAGGTTAATGTTTGTCAATGAAAAAATCGTTTTATTTAAAGCTACCTGTTTACTGTCATATAAAATATTTACATATCTGATGCTTTTGCTGTTATAATAAACTACTCTTCTGAGCAGATTTTCCACCAGATTTTGGATTGTGTTTGTGAAGATTTGTGCTCATTCATCCACAAGAGTGTTAGTAAAGTCAGGTACTGATGTGAGGTAAGGTGAGGAGACCTAGGGTGCAGTCAGCATTCCAAATCATTCCAAAGGTGTTCAATAATGTGGAAATCAAAACTCTAAAGCAGGAGATTTCCACCCCAAACCATGTACAGCATATCTTAATGAAGCTGGCTTTGTGCACTGGGGCATTGTCATGCTGGAACAGGTTTGGGTCACCTAGTTCAATTGAAAGGAAAATCTAAAGACACCACATCCAAAGACGCCCTATACAGTTGTGCTTGTTTTTAGCTTTTTGGTCAGTGCATAGGGAAGAACCATTTATGGCTGGAAATGTCAGGTGTCCCAGTACTTTTGTCCAGTGCACAGTACATTGCTATTTTTTTTACACATTCATTGCTTCTGTGTGTGTGTGTGTGTGTGTGTGTGTGTGTGTGTGTGTTGGTTTTTGTGGTTTATGTGGACATTTGACCTGATTACGTACCGACATTATGGGGACATTTGGGATTATGGGGACAGGACAGGTGTCCCCATAATTCCCGCACTGTGCATAGGGAAGAACCATTTATGTCTGGAAATGTCAGGTGTCCCAGTACTTTTGTCCAGTGCACAGTACATTGCTATTTTTTTTACACATTCATTGCTTCTGTGTGTGTGTGTGTGTGTGTGTGTGTGTGTGTGTGTGTTGGTTTTTGTGGTTTATGTGGACATTTGACCTGATTACGTACCGACATTATGGGGACATTTGGGATTATGGGGACAGGACAGGTGTCCCCATAATTCCCGCACTGTGGCTATATATATCTATACTAGAGGAGCTGAAATTCAAAATTTCAGTCCATGTCCATTTATACCACAAACACCCGAAACTGACTTAACACAGTGTAACTTTGGAATTTCGTAGTGCGCCCCTGTAGCCCGGAGCCGGTACTGCAATCCGTTCACACATGTGTGAAAATTTGAGCCTTTTGATTGGCTAGCGCTGATTGCCATTTTTTTCTGTTCTCTGATTGGCTGAGACCTACGTCAATTATCCTACGTGTTCCTTTTAAAGGCGGAGTTTCACTCGACTCGGTTTGCCAACACATTGAACAGCCATTATCCAGCCCTTTAAAAGCCAGGTATGATTATTAAGTTCATAAACTTAATTAATAGACTATTGATATATTCCAAGAGCGCGGTTCCTTGTTGTAAATTAATATTATAAGAAATATTTCATTGGAATCTGGAGATTGGGGTGAATTTAGCCTTAAGAAGGCATAAACTAAAGCTGGCTAGTTAGCAACATTATCAATGTTTATTTTTAAAACCTGAGTTGAATAACTAATTACTGATAAATCTTGTACCGAATGCGCACGTTATACATTTGGGTTTAGTGCGTTTGGCCGAATTGAAATGAAGGGAAAATTTCTGTATGTTAGCATGGATGCTAGCTAATAATAGTCAATGCTGATAGCCGCTAGCCGCTAGCTGATAGCCGCGCGCGCATCCTCGCGGCTCTTTAAACGCGTTCGCTCTGGTCACAGAGCGCGTGCAGTGTTGTAAGGTGAGCTGTTGGACACACAGCACCCGGACTGCTCATAAACTACTCAGAACTGATTTTAATTGTCATTATATTTTATTTATTATAAGGCTGTATGCTATTTAATGTCACTAGAACATCACTTCCGGTTAGCGCGTGCGACCGGAAACAGCTGAGTGCATGCGGCGCGGGAGTTACATGGCTGAGTTTGGATTGGTGGTGAGGGTCTGAGTGTGAGATAGAGATAATGGTACAGTGTGTAAACACTGCTGTATCACTGTGAGGGTGTAAATAACCCCTGATACTCTTCACTCATAACTCAGTAATACTGTAGTCAGGAGTAAAGCAGAATGAACACATCAGAAGTCTGATATCTGAGTGTCAGTGTGATAGAGAGTTTAAATCCTCAGCATTGCCCCATGCTCCATCACTGGACATGTTTTACATCAACACCGCTTATATTTACACTTTAAGGTTTTAACTTAAATAAACACTAATTTCTGTGGGGAAGAACAGCATCATTTTAACATGGCTGAGATGAAGCGCAGAAGAAGAAAAGAACATCCAAAGCAGGAGACGGCGTATTACACATCTGCTGGGAAAGAAACCTGGACTCGATGTGAAATATATAAATTCAGATAAAGGTAAGGGTCTATTTACACATGCCATCCTATGTTCCTTTTGACCTAGACTGCTTTTATTAAGACAGGGCATCAGGATAAAACTGGTGTGAAGTTCATGAGTCTATTAATATTTTATCTTTTTTCTTATTCAGGGTGTGAAGTATTAAGTTCAGTCCGTTTTGATGAGGGAGATTTTCTTTTGGAATACAGAGGACAACTAATAAGCAAACCTGAATGTGATCGGAGACAGAAATTTAGATTCTATGGAGGACTCTTATGGTATGTATAATATTGTATTGTCTGTATATAATGCATTTGACAAATATTAAATACTGAAATCAAATGATGGTTATAGTCTAATACATGCATCTTTAATCTGTTTTTAGGCCGTTTCTGAGGCAGAACCCTTCAACCTTGCAACAGCAGACACTCTGGCAATCATCGAACACAGTAAACAGGTAATATATACTTATTTACAGTTGTGAAATTATATTGAGCTCTAATTATATCTTATGAATCTGTATGTAGTGTGTATGGCTTAGACCTGTTTTATTGTATATCAGGGCTTTAGTGATTTACATGTATTTTGTGTTTATTGGCGTGTGTATGTAACAGACATGGTTTAGCAGTACACTGGGTTTATGGGGACCTTGTTGTAATGTGATAGTCAATGTACATAAGCAGCTGTGTGTATAGTGTCTGACAGAAACCTGGTCTCGAGGGACTTCACTTTATAAAGTTATTGTGTGAGCACCATATACTTTATTAAATTAATTTATCTTAAATTTGCATCTTATAGATATAGTCTTACTGACTATTGTACTTTCTTATCCCTC
>MU570217.1:2312506-2323850 GCA_024362625.1 Silurus asotus
TGTGCGTGTGTGTGTGTGTGTGTGTGTGTTGGCAAGCTGGCCGAAACCAGTTTAATTATATGCAAAAATTAACTATAAAATGTAAAATCAAACATTATAATCTGTATTTGGCTAAAATATTGTTTATTCAAAAAACCAGACTCACGAGGGAACCAATCTTTATCTTGGTGGCACCGAAAGTCCATTTATTACAGCTAAACAATGTTGAGCTGTGCAGTGATGGTGTAGTCAGTGTAGCAGACTGTCGACATTAACTGCAGTCCAAATCCATCCTCAAAGCTCCTGTTCTTACTCTGTAATTTCATGGACCTCCAGGGGGTTGATCTGAAACATCCCCAGCTGCACAAAGTGGCCTCCAATCGAAGAGAACACCATCCAGAGGCAGACCGGGATGAAGGGAGCGAATCTAAGAAGAAAGTCACTCGTATCTCCATTTGTTCATAATATTAGTTGCTCGTACAACAGGGATTTACTGTAAATTATTAAGTATCCTTATTGTTATATACAAGTTAAGGACACTGTGCATTTGGGGACTCCAGAAAGATTCACTATGGCAGCATAATTAAAAGGGAGAGCCAGTAGGTATTACAGAAATGAGGGAATCTTTGGGATAAGAGACAGCCCACCACAGCACCTTCAACAAACCTGAGTCATTGTGTAAGAGTGAGGGGAGAACAGCATACAAATATCTCAGTTCACTGCTCCTTAACGTAAGAAAAATCTACCGATAAATTGCCTGACTAATTTATTATGTTTTCAGCTTCGACTTGAACACTGAGACTAAGTCCCAAAAAAAAATTGGAGGGCTGTTTCATAACAGTGGGGCTTTGTAAGAGACAGATCTGCCCACTGCTGTAGTCTTCATTTTTTTAGATACCAACAAATAACCTGAACCTTTTGGTCTAAGTAGGTGTGGGGTTTATAATAGTACAAAAGTTCGCTCAGATACTGTAGTATAAGACCATTAAGTGTTTTATACATCAAAAGTAGTATTTTATAAGTAATGCAAGATTTAATTGGCAGCAGTGTAGACTGATTGAAACATGGGTGATGTGGTCACATTTTCTAGATCTACGTAATCGGAACGTTTACTTCTAGCTGCATGGGGTCTTAGTAAAAGTACTTCTGTCTTAACCGAGTTGGCCAGGAGGAAGTTATCAAGTGTCCACTGTCTAATGTCTTTTACCCACTCCTCAACATTGTTCAGCTGATTTCTCTCATCGGGTTTTGCTGAAACTGGGTATCATCACCATATTAATGGAAGCTAATACCATGTTTACATATATTTTCATACAGAGGCAGTATATATAAAGAAAAAAACAGTGGACCTAAAACAAATCCTTGCAGAACACCAAACTTTACCTCAGAGAGTGTGGAGAACTTACCATTAACATCAGCAAACTGATAGCAATCAGTCAAATAAGACCTAAGCTAATTGAGGGCTGTTGAATTTATTCCAACAATATTTTATAATCTAGCAAGAAGAATATTGTGATCAATGGTGTCAAGAGCTGCACTTAGGTAGAGCAAAACAAGTAAGGCGACACAACCCTAATTAGAGGCCAATAGCAGTTCACTTACCACCATAACCAGGTCTAAATCCTGATTGATACATTTCATAATTATTATTCCTAAGTAGTTGTGAGCATAATTGCTGTGCTACAACTTTTTCTAGAACCTTGAAGATAAAGTGGAGGTTTGATATTGGCCTATAGTTGGACAGTTGACAAGGGTTAAGGTCAGGTTTCTTAATTAGGGGGTTGCTAACTGCTATTTTAAAAGATTTAGGTACATAACCAGTGCTAATGGAAGAGTTTATTATTTTTAGAACCGGTTTAATTACTTCTGGAATTATCTGTTTAAAGAAACTTGTAGGCATTTCCTATAGTTGGGGAGGATCTTCATCCATGCTATTTGAAATACTGTCAATTTAGTTTGACATCAGCTACTAATTTCTAAATGGTCTGTTTTAAGGAAAGTGTATGATCATTATACCACGGTGCTCATTTTTTCCTTTTAGTGGAGCTACATCATCTACAGTGTAACGGAACGTTGATTGTAAGCATCCATTGGCACAGTCGAGCTCTGCAGGGTCAGATAGAGATCTAATTATTGTCGATAACTCTGGAAGATTATTGATAAAACTCGCTATTGTAGTTGACGTGAATGTACACTTAACACGGTAACGTGGCATGGTACTTATTCTATGACTGAGGCATATTTTAAAAGAGATGAGGTAATGATCTGAAATAGTTTCAGACTGTGAAATTATGACTAAATTTTTTATATCGAATCCAAACACAGTGGTACCTTGACCTACGAGTTTAATTAATTCCGTGGATAAGCTCGTATCTTAATTTGCTCACACATCAAATCAATTTTCCAGATTGTAAATACTTAAAATGGCATTAATCCATTCCAACCATCAAAATGCCACCCTATTTTTCGTTTCATGTTATTAAAATAGGAAAATAAATTTCTAAATAACAAATCTTGTATAAAAACATAATGGAAAGAGAATATAAAGATATAATAAGGTTTATTGCAGTGTACTTACCTTGGAGATGAGATGACATGAGCTAACAAAGAAGCTGGTGGAGGTTAGAGGAGACAGGTGGTGGAGAATGGAAGACTCGTTTTTTGCTATCACTACTGTACACTACGTATCCGTAAACTTACATTTTTTTACTTTTTCTTCTTTGCTTATCTTGATTTTTATTACAGTTTTCACTTTCTGGCTTTGCTTTGCCATCTAGCAGTGGCGTCTCGAGCTTGTACCTCAATTGATCAAGTGTGTTTGCCACTTTAGTGGGTCCTATAACATTTTGAATAATTCCTACTGAATCTAGATTGGACACAACAGCTGTTCTTAAGGAGTCTTCCTGATTATCAAAATTATTTCAAAGTCACCAGCAATTAATGCTTTGCCTAAATAAGTAGCGAGATTTGTGAAGAAATCTGCAAATTCAACAAGAAAATCAGCGTAGGGCTCTGGGGGCCTATAAATAATAATCAATAGAGTTTACTGACGACTTTCTTTCAGATGTTTAATATTTTATGTTGGTATAAAGAACTTTAAATGTTACATTTGTGTTTATGTTTTTTGTGTGATGCTTAGATAATTATTATTAATAGCTGCAACTCCACCTCTTCTGCCAGGAGGACTCGCTTCAGGTAATGCTAAATATTTGTTTGTTTTAATCAAGGTCCCCTGGTGGTCTAGTGGTTAAGACGCGGCGCTTTCACCACTGCGACCCGGGTTCAATCCGCGGTCAGGGAACCATCCCTAGCCACTCTCAGTGCCGGTCCCAAGCCCGAATAAATTGGGAAGGTTTGCTTTAGGAAGGGCATCCAGCATTAAAAACATGTGCCAAATGTGGCGACCCCTAACAGGAGAAGCTGAAGGGACGTTTTTTATATTTGTTTGGTTTAATCCACCTTTCTTTCAAACATATTACAGTAAACTCCTGGTTGGTAGTAATTTTGTTTATAGTTAGTGCTCATGACATGAGAGATCTACTATTCAACAATCCTACCTTTAGATCAGAGGTGCAGGTTGTGCCTTTAGTCTTTTTTAATTTAAAGATAATCAAGTAACTTAAACAGATATTCTGAGAAGCGAATGTCCTTGTATACACCTGACCTGTGCTGCTGGTGCCCCTAAAGGCCTAGCTAATTTCACGTGCCTCAGAATAGAGTCTCCTATAACCAAAGCCCTTTTAGGTTTCTCAGCAGGTGCTGAAGAGAGCAAACCTGTTGGACACATGAAGCGGAGAGGAATGTTGCTCCCATTGGCAACTAATGCTTGCCAATGGGAGCAACATTCCTCTCCGGTTCTTTGGCTTTGTGATGACGTCATCAACCACTCACCACCTAGGGCATCCAGACTTTCCCCTGCAGAACTTGGACTGCTCTCGTATTTACTAATTCTCTCTAGACTCTGGATAGTACTCTTTTAATGCTAGAATCTTTTCCATCAGAGAAACAACTAACTTACACTGACTATACAGACCACATTCAACACACTGAATGAGCTGGATGCTTGCCATATCAGAGAAATTATATACTTTAATGTGATTAGTAGTGTGTCTTTACAGTTCCAATGTGCATGGCCTCCACTCCAAAATGCTTTTCTAAAAATATAAAAGATAAACACAGTCGATGGAATGTAAAATTTGATGATTTAGATTTAGATTGGATTTGATGTAGAAAACACAGGAAGTCAAAAAATGTACGATTACTTAAGGGAAGAGAGAGAGAGAAAATTTAAACACCGACACAAACACGAAATCACACGAAAACACAAACAAATCAACAACAGGAAGCTTGGTCACACAGATCAACAGCACCAAAGAGCTGATCATTGTCAATGTGTTCCATCACTTATAGATTATTTATATTTATAATTTTTTACATATTTATTATAATATTTATTCTTCATTTATTCTTTCACTGTAATTTAGTGACCTTGACCATGTCAAAACAGTTGAAAATGAATAGAGGAAGGTGTGTAATGCATTAAGCAAACATCCATTACACCCACATATAAACCAACATGGCCGTCCTTTGATCTGTTCTTTTTATCTGTACATCCACTCCCTCTACCCATCTCTTTGCAGACACATATTATGCTCTAATTCTGAGAGGTGTCCACCACCCCATCTTTCCAACAGACACACACTACAGCCACAATGCAAATAACACTGCAGGTTACAGACCATCTCTGAATACTTGCAAACACATGCACCCTTTTACAAATTACATTTACAAATGGAAATAATAACATGGCCCATTCTGCCTCTGCAGGACTTTGAACATTCACGTCTCAATTGTACAATTTATACATAGACCCACTTTTGTTTCTTGTATTTGTACTATTGTAATTTTGTCAATTTGTAATTTCTGTCTCGTCTCTTTTTCCTTAAGTCCTTATAATGTATGTATAGACTGCAGGATGATTTACAGAGTAAGAATTTCATTGTATGGCTTAACAGAATTCCTGTTTCCTGTACATATAATAATAAACTCTTGGCTCATGGATCTTAAAAGTTATCATCCTTCCAATAACTGCAAGCTATGTAAAATAGAAATGCAAAATAAATGAAAATTATTTTTATTTTATGGTTTGTTTCTGGTTAAAAGGCTACCATAAAGTATACGGATAGAATTGAGCATGTAGTTGGGTTTCCATTTGCATTTACACAATTAGACATCTTATCCTGGACAACTTACAAAATTCGAATCAAAAAGTGCATTATGGACATGTTACTTCACTAGTTTTTGTTAAATTGCTTTAATCTTTATAGCTACTAGAGATTTTTGACCAACCCTCCATTGACAAAAGAACAGACAACCTGGGGAAAAAACCTTTTGTATATGGGGAGAGCATGTATAAAAGCTTCAAAAAGACTGTAACCAACGTTCTGGGTCAAATCACAAGCTCTGGAGTCGAAAAAAGCAATGCTTCTCTCTGTGCCAAATTGTTACCTATTAGGAAGTATTAGCAAGTCATAAATAGCCTGTTTATAAACTTACTTGAAGGGGATTTGGTGCCAAGATTAAGACTCTGTCTTAAATGTTGCATTTTGGGTTCACAGTATGGTGAGTGCCAGCCCAGTGTTTCATCTGTCAGCTATTCATCGTAAACAGTCTAGTAAACATGCCAGTGTTATATTGTGTGTGGCAGCAAGAGGAAATAGTCAGAGGCTCAAGAGATTCAGGGATTGGGCATTGATAAGGAGCCTGGCTTATTGCACAATAGAAACTAATGGCTCAAATTCCACTGACATAACTTTTCATTTTCTAATCAGTCACTGTAAAAACCCAAAAATATAAACTAAATAAATGTAGTTTAAAAGAAATAATGCAAAAAAAAAAAAAATTCAATTGAAGCCCTACAATTATAACAATTACCTTACATCCTTAGTTGCTTTTGAAACTGTGCCTCATTTTTGTCGAGCTGGGAAACTTCCAAAAATACAGTATAATATAATTTCCAAGACAAACTGCACCATGAGGAATCGATGCACCATGGTTTGTGGGATTTTTTCAGGGAGCAAATTTTCCAGTGCACTGAAGACTCCAAACAGTAAAAAAATCAGCAAAATGGCCTACTTCCTGATCAGTGTCCTGACTAGTGAACTAGGGAGCTGATTGAGATCCCAAATATTGCCTCTAAAGACAGAAGTGCTCATTAGACATAAAAAGATTCGGGGGTGTGTAAGTGCATAATGTGCAGGGTCTGATGAGTAACTTAGTCCTGGCACTGTGATCTTCAGTGGCTATACTTGCATGTTCTGTGTTTTATTTTACCACTGAGTGCAGCTCTTCATTTACTATAAACTAAATGTTATAATATAATTGTTTATGGTTTATTATTATGCAAATAATGCTAGAAAAAACAAATAATTGTCATGTTTTGTGTGAAAAAATATATATTTTTAACTAAAACAGTGTTCTTTTATTTGTGAAGTTTAACAATTATTGAGAAAAATCAACTATAAATAAAAAATAAATAATAATAATAATTCAGAATATTTCACAGACTTGGGTGGCTCATTTGTTAAGGTTCTGAACTATTGCTTGAATAGTTCAGAGGTCAAATCCCAGCACTACAATGCTGTGACTTTTGAGTTCTTGCATGAATCTCATAATCCTCCAGTGCTTCAGGGGCTGCAGCAGATCAGACCCTGTGTCCTGACCCCAGCTCCTTCCACAGTCGACATATGAAAGAAAGCAGTAGAGTGATTTGTTTTGCCACATTCTTTTGGTGTGAAATGTAATACCTGGCAAAAGTGGCCCACCCACATGGACATTACAGATATATAAAAAAAATTCAAATCTGATAATATCTTCTGTGAGAATTTTTGCCTAAAAATAATAAAATTGTCATTCATTTTAGTTTGGTTACAGTGACCATATTTTTGGGTAAGGAGATGTCACTTGTGATGAAAACTAACATTCGAGCCTTAAAATGCCAGTTATATGCCTCTTGGTGGCCAGGGATGCCTCCTCTGGGGCTGGGTAAGGGGGCAAATTCCGTACAATTAGCGGTTTTGTAGCCCTTTCCTCACTACTCAAGCACTTTATCTTTGATTCTCTCATTAATCTTTTATTTCTTAACATTTGACTGCATTCCTGGCTGTGTGCTCTACATTTGGACAGTTTTTCATTCGGTCAACATTCGTTTCATTCTTCGTCGTGTAAACCATTGGCCAATTTTTTATGAAAACCCTAATGATTTTGGCAAAGTTAAACTCCCAACAAAGAAAGATGTTCTCCTTTTCTTTCTAGAAGTTTAGTGGCAATTTGGCTTAGCGTCCCAAAGTAACAAGAAGCCAGCTTTTACTTCTGCAGCCGGACAAGTTGCAATCAAACCAGGTGTTATTTGGGATAAGGAATCTATTCCAACAGTAACATGTAACAGAATAATGTAACTAAATACACGCTGCCATGATGAATTAGCATAAAGAAAGTTCTAAACAGTAAAACAATAGTTTAAAAACAAAGGATGATCAATTGACATGTTTTACAGAGCAGACCATAAAAAGACTTCTGTAAATGTGCTGACGTTTCTGCATGTAATGTCCCAAGTACAAAAAGGTTCCTGTTCTTAAACACCAGTTTCTTTTTGATCAGAGAGGTCCAAGAATTGGTCGCATCAGCTCAGTTGATTTACCTGTGTCAAAACAATTGATTAAAAAGGCTGAACATACATGTAGGAGGCCTAAACTTCAGAGTCCCCTTTCTAAGTCATCTGATTCAAATGCTTCCTTAATGGCATTTTCAAATGACAGCCAACACTTTGGTGATGATGAAGAAGGCGTTGAGGACAAAGCCGAGGACAGTTCTGCTAAAGATGAGGTATTCAGCAAACCCAGAAAAGAGCACTTATCACTTGTGGCTGAACCTCAATATGTCACACCATCCTCTGGCCCTGCACATGATGAAACCATGGCTATTTTTGAGTACATCTTGTGCCAACTCAAAAGTGGCTTCGATGAGATTGATGTTCTTGGTTGTGATGGAACGAACACCATAATTGTTTAGAAGGGTGGTATCCTGCAAAAATTAGAGGAATTAACAAGAAAACCTAAGCAATGGGCTGTTTGCCTTTTTGCATTTCAGTGAACTGCTGTTCCGTGCTCTCTTCACGCATATTGACGCACTTGTTTAAGCCCCCATTCTTACACAGGTTCCATAGGTTTAATAGTATCTATCTGACTGTAAAAAGCTTCCAGTGGTGTAATTTACACCAATAAAATGTGACTTACCTTATTACAGTCCAGAAAAGCTCAGAAAACTCAGTAAGGACCTGAGGTACTTGTTCCAGATATCTCAGGCCATCAACTCTGGAGCATTCCCGGAAAAGCTTGCCTCCATGATACCTGGCAAACTAAACAAAGCTTGCTGGTTGACCACTGCAAACAGAATTCTAAGAATATACATTGCAACAAAGAAACCAACAAAGAAATTAATAGAAATAATGACATTCATAGTAACAGTCTATGTGGTGATGCAATACAGGGTCAGGACATTGTCTTAGTCTTCCATTGCTGTCATAGTCTTCCATTGCTGATAGTCCTTGTCACGGTTCTGAGACAATTCATAGGTCTAGATACTTACCAAGGAAATACCAGGCTGCAGTACATTCATCCATTCAGACAAATCATCGGCTTCGGGGAGATTAGCCCTGTCTCTTTAAGAGGGGTATGGGAGGAAAGCGGGAAGTGACAGGTGAACCAAGAGAGAGAGAGAGCTGGAAGTAGTTGCAGGGGAATCGTCAGCCCCAGGGTATGTAGCCAAGTGGGGACGAATTGCTCCAGCACCAGATCAAGAACCTCTTTGGCACTCCTGTCCTCTTTCAGTAGCCACTATGACAAACATATGTAAACTATGTTTTGGATTACAAATATTGAAAATGCATGAGGCTGAATTGGCAACTGTGAATTTCACCAGCACAAATTTATGATCATAAGAGACTGGACTGGACACTAGTAAAGTTATTTTTTCCTTACTAGTGGACTGACTAAAAAATTTCATTATAATTTCATTGTGATAGAAAATAAAAAGACACAAATTAAAATTCCAAAAGATAAACATAGGAAACACTTCTTGGGCAGAACTGCGCATGCCGCACTATACAGTGCAATCTGTCTCTACCCCCTGAAGCCCCAGTCTCTCAGGCCACAGATTTTCATCCACATCACAACAGATATCATACCTTGCAATACCATTGTAAGGCCGTGACTGACAACATTGTCCACAATAGTGGCTCTAATTTCATCTGAAATGTGTTTATGTCTTTGGCCTCTTCTTCCTCTATTTTGACTTCTTACCCTTCCAGCTGCATCCTTATTCTTGGTTCTCGACCATGTTCGTTTCCTAGTTGTTCATCCATTTCCAACAATTGTTAGTCTGTGTTTTGCTCTTTTTATATACACTCACCAATTACAGTAAAGGTTCAAGAGATTCAGCCTTGACCTATTTTAGAGAACTAGTTAATTATTGGTTAATCTGAAAGTGAACACACCCCTTCATTAGTGACATTCAAGGTTCATCTGCACAATTCATCAAGACACATTTACCAATTGAACTGTAAAGAAGAAGAGCTTGACAAATTTTGACAACTGGTTTAACCATTTTGCACTCAATGACTTATGCAATGAACCGGTGCTTAAATGTTTTGGGGGTTAAAACAGTTTAGGTGAAACTAGTATAATAAATTTTGATCAACATGACATAAACAACTGATAATGTAGGAAAAAGCAGACACTTGTACACAAACGATTAAATGATGTACAAAAGCATTCTCAATTTGATCAAAACAACGAGAAATGTTTGTATGATGAGCACAAGTGACTAAATGATGTGGAGTTTGAACAAGTAGTTTTGAGAATTTTATTTCTGATCTGGGAAATGCTCCAAAGCGACTGAGAAAAACTGTAAACAAAGAGCTCATTGACAAACTTTCAGTTTCTAACAACACTGAGCCAGGATCGTCCTTTGCCATCTATCCGTGCCACACAGTTGCAGTAGAGTGGACAATGAAGTTGGTCACTGAAGCAGCCTTCCGAGTAAGTGGCAGTGACGCTAGAGATGGCATCATACGATCAACTTTTACTTTCTAGGCAAGCTCTGCCTAAATTTCAATCAAAATCCAAATTTGTGACAGTATAGTTGGTTAGTTGGATAGGGCTCGTGAAGGAGCTCTAGGTGCAGCCACCTCCATGTGGTGGGCTCTGGGTCGCTTGGCAAATTCCGCTGGCCAGATGGGAGAGGAGCTGCACAACTACTTAATTGTACTTAATTTTAATTGTAATTTACTATAATGCACTGTAATTTACAAGTACAGGAGGCATCTCTGGCCCTCCAGGGGCATATAACTGGCATTTTAAGGCTTGAATGTCAGTTTTCATCGCAAGTGACTTACCCAAAAATCTCCTTACTTAAAAATATGGTCGTTTTAACCAAACTAAAATTAAATAACAATTTAGGTATTTTCAGTCAAAATGTCAGAAATTTGAGGCAAAAATTTTCACAGAAGATGTTAACCGGTTTGAAAAAAAAATTATATCTGTAATGTCCATGTGCGTGGGCCACTTTTGCCGTGCATACCATTTTGCTCCGAAAAAACAGCAAAACGATGCATCCTAGAATGCAGTCCCACTGGACTGTACACATCAACACAATAAAGCTGATAGTTCTTTCTTTTATTTACTTGAACAATAAATAATAAGTGAACGTTATATGATTAATTCTAATTTGGACTGTTGTGTGCTGTATTTACTGACAAACTTAAGAATCTAAATGTGAACATTTACATGCTTTAATAACTGTTAATTGAATTTTAATGGAACAGAGTGAGCCTTTAACCAACCAATGTTAAGGATGAGTACACTGTAAATAATTGACTGAATTAATGAACAGCAGCACAGCAGCTTTCTTTATACAGTATCCATCCATCCATCCATTCATCTCTGTATTTTTGTATGACTATCTTTTTGTGTCTGTCTATGTTTCTAAGGATCCATCCATCTTAATGTCTACCACAAAGTGACAGTGGCACTAAAGCTTCAGGTTCATGACTAATGATAAATAGCACTAATCGGATTGTGTGTGCACGCATGGGTGCATGCATGCATGCACATGTATGTGTGTATGTGTGTGTATGTGTGTGTGTTTTGGCTGCAGTAATGTGATTAGCAGAGTATCCACACTGAAACATGGCCCTTAAAATGGCTGAAAGCAACAGAGCAAAAGCCTTCCATGGTTCAATAAGCTCTTTGTTTTAGTAAACGCTCTCTCACACACACACACACACACACACACACAAATAAATATA